>CM060900.1:386036131-386636131 GCA_030762935.1 Hymenopus coronatus
TCTGGTGCTGGTAGTGCTAGTGCTGCTAGTGGTGGTGGTGCTGGTGCTGGTAGTGCTAGTGCTGCTAGTGGTGGTGGTTCTGGTGCTGGTAGTGCTAGTGCTGCTAGTGGTGGTGGTTCTGGTGCTGGTAGTGCTAGTGCTGCTAGTGGTGGTGGTGCTGGTGCTGGTAGTGCTAGTGCTGCTAGTGGCGGTGGTGGTGCTGGTGCTGGTGCTGCTGCTGTTGGTTGTGGTGCTGGTGCTGGTGGTGGTGCTGGTGGTGGTGGTGGTGGTGGGGGTGGTACTGGTGGTGGCGGTGGTGGTGGTACTGGTGGTGGCGGTGGTGGTGGTTCTGGTGCTGGTAGTGCTGGTGCTGCTAGTGGTGGTGGTGATGGTGGTGATACAAGTTAGATAGCGGTGTGTAGCAGCGTCGTCGCCCTCCGTCGAGTAACGGTTACCATGTTAGCCTTCGGAAGGGAAGTAAAGCTGTTGGTCCCGTGTCGTAGATTTAGGGTATGTAAAAGAAGCTCGAGCCTGAAAAGAGTCTTGTGACAAAATTAAGCTGCCTTTCACGCCCAGTATATAATGGAACGCTAAAAACCACAGGAGTTAAAGAGCGTCCATAAATAAACCTTTTCTATTTTCGCGATGTAGCATTTGTTGTAGTATGCTGTGGATTTTCTAGTGTAATTAATTTAGCATTAGTTGTTTTATCATATTTATCAAAATCCTCCCCACAAGAAAGGATCCTTAAGGGCACTTGGAAGATGACTACATATATTCTGCAATAATTACTAAGTGATTGAGTGCTGAAGCTAAGCAGATCAAGAAAACCACATTTTACACTGTAGAGGAAATAATTAAGAGATTTACTGGCTATGAACTAAGTGATTCAGTGAGTTATTAGGAAAAAATATGGCAAATGTACCCATATTTTATTTTAGTGAGAGTCGGTTTCCTAAGTTCCATGTGCTTCTATACATTTTTTGTTTGTTTTTGCAACCTTTAAATTTCGTTGAGTTGTAGCTAGTGGGAAACATGAAGCTGCTTGCAACAATGAGTAACACTGATCAGGTAGAAATATAATGATCGTGTTGAATGCCCGCGTTTACTAAAACAATTTACAATAGAAATCGACCAATAGAGACTGATTTAAGAAAATTCTTTATTGTTTAATCAGAAGCAATTTCATGTGTGAAAGAGCAAGTTTCCTTGCTGAATGGTAACCAGTCAGGAAAAGGTATTCGTGAAAAGCCATAGTTTTTAGTTCGTTCTATCTCATCTCATTGTTATAAGTTTTAAAGGAACAATATTAAGTCGAGTGTGTGTTGAGTATGCAATGGTCTTGCCACTAATTCAGCAGCAGTAGCAGTCTGCAAATGTTATGGTGCTCTTAGCTAAGAGGCCAGAATTATTAAATAAAGAGGATAGAAACAGCCTTCTCTTAATGGAAGAGATTCACCTGAAACCTTTGTGGATTAATGGTAGAGACTTTGTTACCGAAGCAAAAAATGGAGTGAATGTACGCATGCTACATATTTCTTGGTATATAGTTTAAACGCCCTTTGAAAACAGTTCAAACTGAAACTCTGTTTGAATTTCTGAACGGCATAATGCTAAAATTGGAAAACTTAAGACACCAATCCAATGTTGTGACATCACACAGTATCTCGATTATTAAGAAATCGGTTACGGATTTTATATTAACAACGAAGAATTTTCAAGCTCCAGTTTACTAATAAACTAATATGCTCATGTCCTTTATGAATCTGAAAATTAGGAAACGGTATTATGAATATACCCTGTATAGGAATTCATGTATCTGCTTCATGTCGATGTTAAAATGTGTTTCCTCTTACAACTAGACAAACAAAGTATTTAAGGACTCCATCCTATTATCATAAATATTTTATGCATTTATAATAAATATAAAGAAACTGTGTTATACAACACAAATATCTTAACAAATTAGCATAGCCATTGTTACAATCAACTATATATTTACTCACTTTACATTTGAAAGAAATTTAAGGAATATATCAGCAAGTTTTGAAGATGGCTTGCTTAATAAAGATTGCATATTTGGGGGGGGGGGAACATTATAATATGTGGTAAACTGTGTAAAGGAATTTTTCTTATGCCGTGCATAATTTTGATAATTTATCCCTAATGCCTTTGTTTTGAATTTTGTGAGTCCATTAACCCAAAATAGTCTGATGGACTTATTCCTTGTATATTTAAATATTATTTTAAATTTAGTTAACAATTAGCTATAGTGTCAATAGTAATACACTGAGTATAGTGATTGTAGCAGGAACAATCTATTTAAATTACTAAGGTCTTGGAATACTCTGAGTTGCACAGAAAATAACCTGTTTAAGGGCAAGTATTTCAATACTAATTACAGATGAGAAGAAGGTAACTTGAATGTTTATGACATCAGATTTTCAATACAGAAGCTAGCACGTACTGAAATGTCTTCCAACCATTTTGAACCATTGGTGCATATTAGTGTAGCAAAGCCTCACATTATTTAACTTGAAGTGCATTTTGTTATTTTAGGAATGAGTGAAGGGACCACATACTTCGTATATAAGTCTGATAAGCATGTGATACAAAAATGATAGAACTAATATATATATATATATATATATATATATATATATATATATGCATTCACATGGCCTTCTCTACATTTTCTGTAACAAACTATTCTTACAAAAGCTTATTGAAGATAAAAAAGGAGACACTGTCTTATTGCTTAGGCCCTTATAAGTAGAAAAGAACAAGGCTAGGTTAAATCAGCAAACAAACCTTTCAAAGGCTGGCTGCTACGCATTGAAAATTTGGTTCTCTTTGCATTGCAAGGATTAAACCAAAATAAAAAGGAATGACAAATTCTAGTTTCAGAGAAAATGTAAGTAGCTTAACCAGTAACAAGGAATACCTCGAAAATGATTAACTTTGCTAAAAATATGTGTATAACATAAATTTTAGTTTGTGTTTTAACGTGGTCTACATCTTTATGTAGTATGCTTTGTCCATCTCTTACGGTTTACCAGTTGTGCAAAAGTCATCCAGAATGAGACTATTCACAGAGAATTCTAGGCACACATTTTATTTGTCATGTAAAATTTACGGTATTGTACCAAATTAAAATTTTGGAAAGCTTTTTCAATTCAAATGGTACTTTGAGGTTTTTGTGTAGCACTCTTGGAATGTGCTGAACTTAATATAAAAGTTGGTATTTAATCGACTTTCGTTCTTCAGTTATGATACCTACAAGGATACATAGACCTTTTTTTATAAAAAATTTATATTCTTATACAGGGGTTCGCCGAAATATGCATTTCCGGTGAAATCTCGGTGCCGAAGTTTTGAGTGGAATACAATACCTTCGCTATCTAAATGTATATTTACATATATATGTGCTAGTAGAAGTAAAAATCAATTTTGCAGGGTACCGAAGAACTGCTTTTCAGGTACAACAAGAATTTAATTAGAAAACCAAATTCACACGAAGAAGAATAGTGTTAGGCAAATAGGAATAACAGCAGGTTTTACTCCCTAGTAGGAGTATTAATGAAGACATTCCCACATTTTGAACACTTTCAGTATTGTGTTTAAAAATCGATGTTTGAGTTATACATATTTATAAAGTATTATATAAAGTACAGTAGATACGAATATCAAGTTCATAATAAAAAATTAATTTATATAATTTATTATACGTTATTTAATAGTATTCTCGAGGACGCTAAAAGCATTTTAATTGTCATTGATGATACTAGAATGTTAAAGAAAACTACTTTACTTTAGTGAACCACCGAACTACTGGATTTCCCCGTTGTAGAGTTCGAACAATGCGAGGTGGGTGTAAATAAACGTTCAGTTCTTCGTGCAGTTTCCTTTTGTGCCTGTGTGCTCGAGAACCATTGGTCCACTGTGTGCTCTAGATACGATCAGAAGACTTATTTATGACATTAATCAGTTGTTTATACTGGATTATATGCTTGCCGAGAAACGTGATATGTTGTTCATTTATGCTGAATGTTGCCGACATATGAGAGCATTATTGCAGTTTTATGGCTAAAGATATTTAGATTGTCATACACCTGCACGATCTGTCTACAAAATATAATAGCATTTAAAAGCACTGAAAGTGAGGACAAAAGATGTGTCAAAGGCGCAAAACAGCAACCGGTGAGCATAATAAATGAATATTTTGGCAGCTGTGGCACATAATCCACATGTCATCACGAGACAGATTTAATGTGAGAGAGGTGTCAGTCAATGAAGTGTTTGGCGAATACTACATGCCAATCAATTTCATCCTTTCAACGTGTCACTTCATAAGCAGTTTCATGGAAATGGCTTTCAAAGTCGCATACAATGCTCGCAATGGTGTCTGCGGCAACTGCAAGTTGATGAAGTGCTTCTGACGACAGTCTTATTTACAAATAGAGCTTCCTTTATTCTATGAATGTGATGCGGGCTTGTAAGTTATGAAATAATCGGTGCTTATTTTATCCACGGAATATTATACAGAGAGGGAGGTGAATAAATGCAAATATTTGCATCAGTGTTCAGAATAATGTGATGATTCACTGTTTGCAGTTTCTATCCTAATTTTCTAAACCTATATTCGTGAGGAAAATTTCGACATGTTTTAGTGGCTATTACTATCTCAGACGATCGGTGACAGTTCACACGACTAACCTTCTACTGAGCTCTGTCCTGCCGGACTACAAGCGATGCTATATGAGCAGAAAATATCAACTTCAATCTACGTAACCGTATATTTGTGTTTTCAGACATTATCTGATTGGGCTTCACAATGTATTCAGGATTGAACTTGAAAAATATTAAACACAAAGACATTATTTATTTAAATTTGATTTTATTGAACAAATACATAACTGAAACCAATATGAAAGCATTTGAACTTCCGTTCGCTAAACTACAAAAACAGCTACACTGCTCTTGCAGAGATGAGAAACTATAATTACACTTCAAAATTTAAAAAAGTAATCTTAAAGTCGGAACTTAAAAGAACCCATGTCACAGAGTCTTTGGTACTCTGAAGTGAACTTTCGTCTTTTGGGAAGATGACGATATATAAATTGCCGATGATAACAGTCCCTCACAGCATTGGCATAGTCCCCAGCTGTGGCGTAAATTAAATGAATATATGCTAATTCAGTATATGTAAATTGTTCATCGTGTAAAGGATAGTTTGAGACTAAATCGGTCCCTCGTTTCCTCACTGTGAGTCACGTGAATCAGGTCGACTTTGTGGGAGCTGTAAACACAAGTTCTCGTGTTTGCGTGGTGTAGATATGTGAACACAGGAGGAACATAACTCAGAGCCGTTCAAAACGCGTTAGATCCTGAAATGTATTATTAATTTATGACAGTGCTAGTAGTAAGCGGAGAAATCGAGATACACTATGCGTTATATGCATTGTTGTCTACTAAACATATGATTATTTGTGCTTCTTCAACTCTGTGTAGTAAAGAGACGTATTTTTTAGGTATTAGCGGTAATATTACCACAATTATTACAAAACATTACACTACACTTAGCACAGTCCATGTGGCTCCAAACGATGAATGCACAGCCCCTTTTGCATGGATAATTGCAGCTGTTATTATGAGGACATCAGGAGATTGTTGGGTTGGTTGGTGCGGACACGCAGAACGGCCTATACGTTTAAAATAATGGACTTTCATCTATGGGATAAATTATAAAGAAGCGTTCCAAGGAATTCCGATGATCCCCAAAGACATGAGAGACCAAACAACACGAGCCTTCTGGGCGATAAACTCTGACGAACTTAAACGTGTACTGTTTTCCATTAAGAATCATTTTTCATAATTATCAATGCTAAAGGTGACCTGTTTGAAGGCAATTCTAAATATCCAATATAACTAAGTGAAAGAACTGACTTTGGTTTTCTTTAACAGATATTGTTCATAGATATCCTTCAATTAATTTCAAAGTCTATCAAAAGACAGTTGTTAAATATGGTATGAACACACACTATAAAGTGGTAAATAATGAATTATATCAATCTATTTGAAATATTAAAGTTATTATTCATATCTCCCATACACCTACACTCATCACAAAGCTATATGTGCCACAATATGTCCAGATTCAACTCAAATACCTTTTAGCTGAAGTATTTTCTTCTCTCACTACAAATGACCTTATTATTCAAGTGATCTGTTGTAGATATCTCACCCCGTATATTATGTAAGTGTTTAATATACTCACTAATAATTCTATATCTGAGCTAAAATATCTATAATATTCTATGCCATGTTCTGGAATATGTTGCAAATGTAACTACGTCCAGCTAATGCTCCTGCAACAAGTGTATACGTGATTTAGAACTGTGATTGAACAGCAACCAAAACCTACGTTTCTTGCGGTTGCCACATTCTGCACTCTCATAATTAAATGCCTTATGAAATTTAATACAAAAGGTTATCGAAAAGAACTGAATTCCTTAACCGCTCAGATAATCTCTCTAGCATATGCAGGCTGTTACGAAACCTCACCGACCGAGATGTGGATGTGGTTGTTCAGATCCAATTTGATACAAATATTTAGTTTTAACGCCACAAACGGTACACAAATAAAACGCCTCATGATCAGACTGCATTAGGCAGTTACCCAGGAACAACGCTGCGTGTCTGGACGTTCTCAGAAGTAACGCAGGTAGCATACAGTTGCATGCTTTAGCAGTGTTTTCGTAAACTTACTGACATGCAGCACAGTTAACATTAAGGGATTCTTTGTCCTACGCAAACCCGCAAAAGAACCTATACCTTTAGATATTTGTTTATTCTTGGAACATACAATGTCACAGTAACAGAGAATGAAGGAAATTAAGGAAGTTACGGGGAAGATAATCTTACACACACACGACACTAATACCGTTTTTAACATTAGTTAGCTTGATGATGGAAGGTAATAATAATAATAATAATAATAATAATAATAATAATAATAATAATAATAATAATAGCAATAATTTATTCACCATTAGGTAATTACAATAGGCTTTGTCTACCAAGAAATGGTAGATAAAATGAAACAAAAGTAATCGATTTTGCAACGAGACAAAGAGTTTACGTTAGTATATTTATCCTGTAATATTAAATGAGACATTTTTAATTTAACAGCAAGTGCTTGGTGATTTTTCAGTAAGTTGTTGAGAGCCTACTATCAACATAGTTACAAAATTAAACACAATATGAAAAAAATATATTCGTAGAGCAAAATTTGTATTTTTCGGATTCAAGAGCAGCTTCGAAACTGTGCGTGACTTGGGAGATCTCTTGAGAAGGTAACCCACTCCTTCGACCTTTAACCTGAAAGCTAGTATAGGTATATTGATAACAAAGGACGAGAAATCTGTTTATTTTCATGGCGCGCGCTTGGCAAATACTATCTCTTTCCCACCTCTCTCTCTCTCTCTCTCTTTCTCTCTCTCTCTCTCTCTCTGTCTCTCTCTGAGATCTGAGCATGTGAGCAACACACACTAGCGCTTCGTGCGCTACCTAATTTCAAAATAATGTAATTTTCATTTACTTATAAAGATCTTCATCAAGTATAAGCTATAAAACTGTTATATTCGTTCAGCGTTGCTTTGAAACAGCCTGTACAGTTATTTTTGTTCCCGCTGTAGCTGTGCTAAAGTGGCGTTGTACCTAAAGCATCTCTGCTTAGTATATGGAACCGATCACAAGAACCAAACCGAAGAAAGATTTATGATAATAATGATGAACCTGATAATGATGCTTGCTTGATGATAATAATGAGGCGGAGCTTCAGAAGGAGAAGGAAATGAATTAGAGAAGTATAGATTACAAAGCAACCTAGCCCTCTTCATTTTTGTCAATGAAATATTCATTTTTCTTTTCTAATTGCTATACTAATTGTCTTTATTATTCTAATTATTGGGGGGGGGGGTAAAGCGAAATATGCGGATAGCTTTAATGAAATTTGCATTAAATATATTTATAATAACGAATTATTCCTAAATTGTAATATACACATAAACTATAGGGCGTTTCTGAATCCCATTTTATTGATACAGTACACCAACGTCAGAAGATATTTTAAAAGAAGCCATGTTCTTTAATGTGCTTGTCTTGGCTACTTAATTTTATAAGCCCTCAAATATTTTAGGCCATGTTTTATATTACATAATGTTGATAACAAAAATAATTTAATACTAACAATCGTATAAAGTAAGTATGCTCAAAACTTGGCCGTCGGGCACCCGGTCCATCTCCCGGTCACGGACTTACACTTGGCTGTCAGTCGCACGGCACGTCACCCAGTCTAACATGTGTGAACCTCAAATGAAGTCTCAAATCACATTAACAATTATCAGAACAAGCACAAAACATACCTTAGCACAGGAGATGTTGGAAATGCCGTCCACGTCTACGGCATCTTCTGAGGAACTTTTCAATCATACACATTAACTCAGCTTCCGAAATAGCGTTAAAATTTGTCCTTATATTTTATTTTAATTATTATAATGTGTCGGGATTAGTTTAGTATACTTTATTTTTCAAGTTGTCTCATAAATAAAAATCGCTTGCCGTAAAATCAGGGGACCAAACGAGCCATAAACTCTTACTAATGATTCTATTCTTAATTTTTTTTTTGTAATAAACTGTAATGATTCATCAGTTGTATGCGCAGAATCCTGATGGAAATATCCAAACCGACATTCAATGTCCGTCTGTTCGAAACATGGTGCCAGTATATTATTTCTGCATCTATTATTCTACATCCATTTATTGCGCACCATACTCCGATTTTTTGATCATGCAAGGGGGTTTCATGAACGGAATTGGGTTTGTCTGTAACATAATATCGGTCGCGTTGTGATGAGACATGGCCATGCAAGTGAAACCATGCTTCGTCACATAACAGCATTAATCCTGGATAAATTGTTCCATCATTAAAATTCTTCAAAATTCAGTTACACAACTTAATCTGACTATGATGATCACGTGGTAGCGATTTCTGGACAACAGTAACCTTGTATGGTTTGAGTTTTAAAATGTTTGTTGCTTTTCATGCTGAAACTTTCGAAAGGTCAGTTTCTTGTGTACTGTATACTGTATTTTGAAGGCACTTCAAGCAAAACTAAATATTCCTGAATTTATTCACATGTTAACTGGACTAGAATAGAAGTAAGACTAACGCACGTGTGACAACAGAACGGTTATAGAAAGCGCGCGCAGGGAAATGCAGTGAAGATAACACGGGCCGTCTTCCTGGCGGCCAAGTTTTGGAATAACGTACGGTAGTATCAAATATATAATCGATTTTCAAAGTTTCAAAACTGAAACTAATTGTAATAAACTCAAGAAACAGTTGCATCATTTGGATGATATTTTTCTTTCTTTCTCTGCTTGCCCTCCCGTCAGTGGGGTTTACAAACCACGCCTGGGATCAGACACCTGTAAAGGTGTAGAGTCCTGTTTGAGAGAAAAGCTAGGATGATTGATGATCCCGATGCCCGGTATGAACGTAAGGGAGTGAGTGATATGAAATTACGGTTAAATGGTTTACAGCAAATATGACTGTGCAGTAATTGGTGGAGTGAATGGTGGGGGAAACTTGAAAACCTGGAGAAAACCTTCCTAGAGGTTTTGTCACACAAGTCCCCCCTGGAATCGAACCCAGGCCGCCTAGATAAGATGCGAGAGGTCAAAGTATTCGGCCATGGCACCGACACATTAAAATGATGTTGAAATTAAAAAAAAAAAAAAAAAAAAAAAAGAGAACTTTAAATAATGTTTTAATTTCTGCAGAAATACAAACACCACAAGATATATACCTGTATATGATTAGACATGTCTTGACTGCCCGAATCTCTACAGCAGGATTGGGCGGGCTTCTGTCAGCCGAGGTGACAAAAGTGAAGTGTGAGCTCGTACTTATCTTCCCCGCTTCCAGATCAAGGACATAATGCTTATTGGTTTTTAAACCGAGAGGGATGGCTCGGCCGATTTCGTCTGTTGCCCGCAATCATAAGTTCGATCCCCGTAGGCGACCTACCAGACCCTTGTTTTTTCAGGGTGTCCCCGGGTCGCCAGCCGAATGCTGGGTAAGTGTATTATGTCCCCCGAATCTAGGAAACACCTTTCCTGTACTCTTAATATCCTTATATCTTCATTCAGGCTTGAAGGTCCAGGCAACGGTGATCGGTGTGTGGCGGCTGAATGATGAATTGCACATTGTAAAAGGCGTCTGGCGGCGTCTTCGGGAGCACTCAGTCGGGACCCCCTTTCGGTTTCTAGCTCCTTCCGGGAGCTCGCCGGGAGACTCGGGAGCAGTGGGCAGGGCCCAGGACGACTTCGGAAACGTTCCAATTGTAAGTGAGTGGGTGAGTGGGTGAGTGAGTGAGTGAGTGAGTGAATGAGTGATAGCCCGGATTGGAGAATATGAGGAGACTTAGAGGTGACATTCTTTGTGGTAAAAGTCCTAAGGTTTAATCATTTCAAGCACATTGGCCTACTTTATAACACTTTTATTCAGATATTATTCTGATTAAAGTCAAGAATAATGGCTAGCCAGCGGTGGCGGGCACTTCACATAGTGAGACCTACATAAACCTATTGAGAGCTAATAGCGTCCAGGAGGAAGGGATGATGTGAGAATCACAGGTGGCCACAGGTCGGCGGCAGACAGGCTACAGAGACAAGCAGAAGTCCTAGTCTTCATCCCGGCATCAGGAGCCACCATACAGCCGCCAACACCTTGATATCCGGTATCGGCAATCGTCCTCGCCTGCGCGAGTACAGCGACTACTACGCCGCTCTAATGCCGAGAACTGCATTCACAAAGGACAGGCATCCGCTCGCCACCTGATGGCACTGCCACACACCACGAGTTCAGAGGCACACCTGAAATATGACATGGAAATGGAATGAAAGATAAACTAGGGCTCGGAAATCCTTGAGAAGAAGATATGTCCTCGCCTAAGTGACAAGTGGGGAGCCACAAGAAGCCCCAAATCAGAACGCGATCGACGGGGATCGAAAACGTGACCTCCTGAGTGCGAGTCGCATACGTTACCGCGGCGCCATCTCGCTCAGTTTACTCTGATTAAATGTCCGTTGTGCAAAAAATATTTCACTTATGCCGCATTGTACACGAACGAGCCACTTTACATAATATGGTTGTGCAATGCGGATGTTAATGGAATATAAGAACGTATTTCATAATAAAGGAAAGGTTGAGGCTCTATCTGGCAGCAAGTAGCAACAGCTCTCTATAATGATATGCTGTGGAGTGGCACAACATGCCACGACCTGACCCTAGACCCGCTTCAAATTCGCCACACAAATATCAGCCGCCCACAGCGCTCGCTCTCTCTCTCTCTTCTCGACGATTAAAGCTCTGCGTAGGATTTCAACACGCGTCCGCTAGGGAAGGTGTGTCTTCCTGGCTCCCAAAAGAGGCGTAATTTATTTGTTTAGGGTGAGATACGACTCTAAATAACGAGATTTATGGTAACAGTACGTGAATATACCTCACGAGAGCGTCACAACTGGTGCCTCCCCAAAGACCACCAACAATCACGTTAATATCTGCCCTCATATCCAGGATATGTATGACATTCAACAGCTAGGCTCGTGGAGAAACCATCACTCCTTCTGAGAAATGAGCTTGTGCATTGTTATTGCTTAATTTGCAGAATTATATTTATGTCTGCAACAAGATCAATAAAAACGTTAAACAATTATACGCCTTTAAAGGCACGCATTCCACACACAGCTGAATTAATCTTTTTGTATCTCTTTCTTTCTCTCTCTCTCCATTATTTTAAGAAGTTGAAACTGTAAATGTTGCAGTTAATTCTAAACTATCTTGGCATTTTTAGTGTTGCACTGTATAGTTACACTATATCAGGCATGTCTAAATGTAATTCCTGCGAGGTACGGACATCACAACGTCGACTGCAGTCAAGCAGAGCAAGTATGATGAGTCACACATACTGTCCAACATAACTACAGTGGCGTATATGTGAACAGGAAAACTAAAAAAATAAAAGTCCGTTAAATACCAAGCTTAATATTTCAGCTCACCATTACTTATAGATGTGACGCAAAGAGTTTAAAGAAAATCCCCCGCCCCAAAGTACCCTTAACATGGAAAACCTTTAAAAATTTTAATTTTCTCAAACACAGGTCTAACGATTTTGATTATAATTGCCGTGTGCTTAAATAAGTTCATTGCAAATAAAATGTATATATTGAATTTTCTGGGAATAGGCTTGAAGCTCTCTTCATTTTGCATAACTGGTAAACCACAAACAAATTTTGATCTCTTTAAATACACAATGTATGTGCAATACAGCTTTTGTAGGGTTAACCATATTCAAGAAGATAGTTTAAACTTATCAATATTTAAACATTTTTCAGATGGAAAGCCGCCATTGTACAACATTTTATGCAGATGAGAAAGGCCTTGTGCTTACGAACATTCCATTACTGGCATAGAGGAGTTCACCAATGCTTCACACGGGCTGGAATTATTTACTACACCTTCCACTGTACTCTTTCAACTTGGTCATGCCTGCTGAATATATACTATACAGCAGGCATCACAAATTTTGGTCTCGCGAGATAGTGACGAAACTTCCACGTCACAACATCCCTCTCTTCGCTCAACCCCTTCCCCTAGTTTAGGCAGCGATATCAGTGGTTAGGACACTCTGTTATCTGAATAGTGCGTGTTCTACTGACAGATATGGTTTCAAAACCACAGAAGGGTACATCTGGAGCTTAATGGGAGGAGAAATACTTTTTCAACAGTCAAAACAAGAATGTGACATGTTTAGTGTGCTCCAAAGTTTTAATGGGTGTCAACAGCAGTAATAAGCAGCGACATTATGTGAAATGTCACAAAGATCATAATGCAAAATTAGATAAGATTAATATTAACTTTATATGTGAATTAAAGTAGTTCATATTATGGCGTAATGTGAGATATTAGGGGCTTACTATTCATATGTAGGTTACATAACTTCATGTCCTATATAACTATAGTTGAA
This sequence comes from Hymenopus coronatus, assembly GCA_030762935.1. NCBI lineage: Eukaryota > Metazoa > Arthropoda > Insecta > Mantodea > Hymenopodidae > Hymenopus > Hymenopus coronatus. The sequence goes on from CM060900.1 coordinate 386,049,205, forward strand.
TGTAAATCCATGGAGTCCATTTTATGGCGATTTTATTTGCCTTTGTAGGACAAGAACGGGGCAACAGCTTTACAATGCTAGCACACATTAGCAAATGTGATAGACGTGACATTCAAACTCGACTGGGATTCAAAGCAATGGCTTGCAGAGTTTATAAAACCATGTCTCTGTAATTCTACTAAAATAATATGTCCTGAACAAGCAGATATTTTTCAAAACATGCGGTTGTCTCCTAACACCGCCAAGACCAGAGTTTTAAAATTGCAGAATTAATTGAAATGGATATTCAAAGCAAAATTAATTAGTTTTGTAAACCACGCTTTAGCACTGCATGAGACAACAGACATCCACGACAAGCCTCAATGAGTAATTTTTATTGTGGGTAAACGAGAATCTCTCTGTACAAAACTATTTTTTTGAATCTTCACTTGCAAAGGCAGGTAAAAGTGGCAACACTCTAATAGTGATCGGAGAAAAGAAGAGTCTGGCAGAAACATCAAAGCAATTATTTAAGGTGATACAAATGCCAGAAAATTGCATTATCCAGCAGGAGGTACTGTGTGGAAACATTGTGAATGCAAAACAAGTAATGGACGTTTTTGTTAAGACTATTGACAAAATTAGGTGTTCCTCTCTAAAGCATCGTGAGTGTCGAAATCTGCTGAAAGACCTAGGAGTGGAACACGAAGACCTGCCCTATTACACAGAAGCCAGATGGCTTAGATGGGGTAAATTGTTCTGGCACTTTTTGACTTGTGCAGTTCCATTGCCTTGTTCAAGATTAAACAGGTGTGTTATATAATAATCTTATATTCAACTACATCTTTAATATTAGCTTTAGTAGTAGTAGTTTTAGTAATAGTAGTTTTAGTAGTAGTAGTAGTGGTAGTAGTAATAGTAGAGTATTATTAGTAAAATAAACTATTAGAACTTTTTTATTTTATTATTAACTCAAGTTAGCTAATGAAATATGTGTATGCTCTTTCAGGGAGACCACGTTCGAGAGTTAGAGGACGAAGTTTGGGTTTCTAATTTGACTTTTATAACAGATATTTTTTAGCATTTGAACAAGCTGAACTGCAGACTTCAGGTCGGCATCAGTGCATTGTTGACATGTATGATACGGTAAAATCATTTATAGATGACGATAAACATTTGAAAGTGAATTTCATCATTTTCAGTGTCTGAAATCACTCTCAAAAGTTTCTGATTCTTGAACATATAAATATTGCGATATCCTGAAACTTTTGCTCTAAGGTTTGCAAATTTTCAAACATGGAAAATGATTTTTTTTTCAAATCCCATTGATACAACCATAGTGAACGTAAGAACAGAATTGCAATTTCACACTTTTGTAAAATGTTACTTAAGAAAACTGTTGCTTTAAATGTATTCAACAATATTGGCTCCTCTAGATATCCGCGTCTCCGATCATTTGCTGTCAGAATTTCCACTATATACACTTACGTACACCTGCGAGCAGTTTACTCTAAATTAAACTCATTAAAGTAAAAAAAACTAGCCTTCTTGCACAACTAACTATAAACGAGTCACATATTATGAGTCAACCTCAAATTTGGAGAATGTCGTCACTAAATCATAGTGTCAAAAGTTAAAAATGTTTCACGCTTTGGCTATTTCTTTGCAATGTATACTATTAAGCAGTATGTGTATGGTAATGATCACACGCCACTGCCATCTTGCTTACTGCGCACACTCCTGCCTTCACTTTGTGGGTAGCGGGTAGTATCTGTATTGCGTCTTGAATTTGTGACGATTTGCGCCCTGTGCTTTACAGGTATCAACTACGTAATCTCAAATATTTCTAATTAATACAGAATTACATTTACGTAACCGAGGTGCTGACACACGTAAACGGTTGGTATGTTTTTCAGATCCCACCAGCAACTTCCTACAAGACTAAGGCTTTTAATATAGATATTTTTTTTGGTACCTACTCATAATTAACAAATTCACTGGATATACGTTAATGTTACACCTAGAACAGGCGACTGTGTTCGGCGGGTGGCGGCCGAATGGTTGTATCATGGCACAAACGTTTGTATCACCGTAATTGGAATAATACGATAGGCTCATGGCATGGGTACACAGAAGTAACAGAGAGCTGTGACGTCTCACGGCACCCAACTACACGGAATGGTGCGCTCTCGGCTGTGCCGTTGGAGGATGCAGTAGTGGTAACTAGTTGAATATTATTCCGTAGGTTTCCGAAAGAAGAACAACTACGAAAACAGTGATTGAATTTTTGAGGAAATGTTGACCACATTCGTGTTGAAAATGCAAGGATCTGTTAAGTTTATTTTAATAAAACAGACTACTAACGCGACTTAAAGACCAAATTGCTAAAATCGCCAGCTAAAAGAAATCTAAAAGCTACTGCTCTGCATTTTCTCAATGTTTCATTACTTAGTGCTTCTTTCTAGCTTCAAACTATATTACAGAAGGTTAGCAGAGAGAAATTGTGGTACTTTCTTATAAAATCAAATTCTGCTCTCGCACTAGCAGAGTTGATGAAAGACATATAGAAAGTCTTGATGAAATCCCAAAAGGTTAACAAATTGAATGAGCCGTTTATGGAGCAAAAAGAGTCTTTTAAAGAATAACTCTTTCCTTCCGTGTTGCCTTTTTTGTGTGCTAAACTCAGTAAATTCTGAGCTAAGCCGCTGATTGGTTCAATCTATGATTTTCTTTACTTGTTCCACAAAAATATGATTTTATTAAAAGGATTATTTATTATTATTAATCGTAATAAACTTTAGCAGAATTGTTCTTATTACTTGCTTCCTTGTAAGTAGAAGGGAAATAAGGGAATACACAAGGCTAAAGCGAATATCAAATCATTTTTAAATCTCATCGCTATGTGAGAAACTTGAAATTCGGTAATCTGTGCATGTACAGGAGTAAAGTAAATGAAGTATGAAACGAAAGATGACTTCCCGTTGGAGGAAAGTTTAAGTAGCTTAAAATTGAAACGAATAACAAAGAATATCTCAGTTCAAAATCTTCTCGGGCTTCTAGCCAGGTAAAAACTTGGCACTTGGCACTTCTTCGAAACGTTGGTGTCAAGTCAAGTTTTTACATGGCTAGAAGCCCGAGAAGATTTTGAATTAACACGTCGCCAGGAAAGCTTCAGTTCTTATTTTAAAGAATATCTCGATATCGGTTAACTACAAAGCGACTTGGATTTTTTGTGCAGTAAGCTTTACGGTTTACCAGTTATATTAAAGTCATCCAAAATGAAGAAGTGTTCAGAGGTTATTCCAGGAAAATGCAAGATATACATTTCGTTTAGCAAAGAAATATCTTAAACATGGGATATTTTAATGAAAATCGTTAGAGCCAGTCTTGAGAGACTCAAACTTTTTTTAAAATATGCTATGTAAAGGATAATTGGAGGTAGCGGAGTTTTCCTGAAAAGTTTTGAATGCATCCTTAGAATATACTGAACTTAAATAACAAGTTTGGTATTTAACCGATTTCTGGTTTTTGGGTTATGCTCTGCCCAGACGCGCGCGCACCTTTTTCTAAAAAATGTATTTTTATTCAGGAGACCATAAAACATGTATTTCCTATGACATTTCGGTATCACATTTTTGGCTGGAATACAATATCTTCTCTACCTACTATGGAAGAACATTGTACATACGTGCTAAGGGAAGTAAAAATGTAAAGAAATACGAAACCATTTGTTTACACTCTCAACACGTACTATGCACATAGTGAATAGAGGAGGCATTGTAGTCCACGCAAAATTTCGATACCGAGATTTCACTGGAAATACACGATTTAGGACCCCCTGAATCCAAAAACACAATTTTTAGAAAAATGTCGTGTGTGTCTGTCTGTGTGTGAGTGTCTGTGGAGAGCATAGCTCAAAAACGAAAAGACCGTTAAATACCAAACTTGATATTTGAGCTTGACACCTTCCAAGGAGGCGACACGATGATTTTCATGAAAATCCCCTACCCCAAATTACCCTTTATTTGGAAAAATTTTTCGAAAATTTTGACTTCCTCAAAAATGGTTTTAACGATTTTGATTAAAATGCTACATATTCGAGCCATTTCTATCACAAATAAAATGCATATCTTGAATTTTCTGGGTATAGCTTTTGAAAACCTGTTTATTCTGGATGAGTTTTGCTGAGTTTTGCATAACCAGTAAACCGGAAGAGATGGAGAAAAACTTACTACACAAAAATATATCTCTTAAAATACATAATTTATTTCATAGAAATTATTGTCATGGAGATGATCGCTTTTTAAATAATCCATGTTATTGGTTTTAGTTTCTAAGTACCTATATTTTTCTCATACGGGAACCTGTCAACTCCTGACCATGCAAAGAAACGGATTTCAATCCAATAGGAACCACATTTTAGAATATTTGACTGTCGGTTTAGCCTAGAGTAGTCCGTTATTAATCTATACTTATAAGGAACTAAGTAATAAAACCGCTTATTCGATTAGCATGAAATAGAAGAATAAGCTTATGAACAATAATTTGTTATAGAGAAGTAGAAAAAGTCATGTGAATGGAACATCAGATTTTTTCTTATGTAAGTAACAATATTTAAGTAACAATCCCTCCAAAAAATAGGCAGTTTGTTAGAAATAATCTGAAATATGCACTACCTAGTGAGGCTACAGTGAAAGATGACCTTGAACAGGTTTCTGTTCCTACTGGTTTCATAGATTTAAACGTAAGCATATTGAAATCAGAAGTAAGCCCATTTATAGGTTTCAAAAAGGCATCGATACTCACTTTTGATGAAATTAAAGTTTAGGTTGAGCTCTGCTATGACATTATAAAATACACCATTCGTGGATTAAACACTGATGTGCAGTTGTTTGTAACCCGCCATCTGTTAGAAAATGGAAACGGTCAATATATTACCAGTTGGATGAAGCTGTAACATTATAGCTGTTATAAGGTGTTACTTAATATTGTAGAATCTATATAACTACAATTACGTGCTTTCTTTTGTGATATCATTGATATGGATGGATTCAATAGAAAGCTTACATGAGATTTGTGGATGAAAAACATTAATTCTTTCATTAAACACCCATTTTCTGAGAATTGTTGAAGTTGTGCTTACTTCGATGCCCTAAAAACCACATTTAATAGATTTATACTTTTTATTTTGGTTACCACAGGCAGAAATGTTGGATAAATGCTTTACTGTAGTTTAAAAATGCAGATAAGAGTATTAATGCATGCCTATAAGGCAACAGTAGACAACTTCTGTGTGCCGCGCTACGTCACAGGTAAGCGAAAGAGAAGGAGAATTGTGCGCGTGAGCCTTACCTTATTCTTCTACTCATTCCGCTAGATCGGAACACGCCTTGAGCTCCCCTCGGGAAACTATCGGAGGTTCGGAATTCGTGAATGGGACCAAGCTGGCTCAGAGGCGTTCCCTCTATAACTGTTAGGGACTACGTGCATGCTTGTGTCTTGGATCTAGTCGCCATTCGGTCTCACCCCTCATCCCTCCCTGGAGTCACGTAAGATGCACAGAGCCCTAAGTGCGGTGCTCTGCCCTTGTGTCTGGGGATCACGTACATGCTTAGCCTTGATTCTAATCCTAGGCTCGAAACATTTTCTTCTAACGTTCCCTTTTCCAGGTAATATTTCACTTCATGTATAACCAATGTCTGTGCTGCCATGCATAGCAAGAACAGGCGTGGAACGCTCAAAAGAAGTTAATGCCGAATTTAAATTACGATGACATGCACAAATGCGGAGTTTAAAATTAATTTAACAACAACAAAAACCAAAGATTTAAAACAAAAGGGTACAACCTGTATTTATAGTGTTTTATTTTCTGTTATGTGTCATATAAAAATTAAGAGATATTTGGAAATTGGTACATAATTTGTGTCTTACTCATGTGAAAGAAGAACAAAAACATATAACTCTTGAGAATAGCCCTGTTTTGAAAGCCACGTTATCGTATTGTATGACATTACTGACAGTTATATTAGAAAAACCATCTTGAAAGAATGAGTTCAGATCGGATCCCAAAACTGTTTATAGCAACATATATAAAGTAGTGGTGTTCCAGCCATTGCAGGTACAAAAGCCAGGGGTCGCCCTCCGTGGTTAATGGTTACCATGCTAGCTTCATATACCCAAGGTCGCTGGTTCAAACCCGGCGGAGGACGATGGATTTTTTCGGGCGTGAAAATCCTTAGCATGGCTTCCTTCGGAAGGGAAGTAAAGCCGTTGGTCCCGTGTCGTAGACTTACGGCACGTAAAAGAACCTCAAGCCTGATAGATAGACCTCTGAGCAAAATTAAGCGGTCTTTAACGCCCAATTTTGAATGGGACGCTGAGAACCACAGCAGTTAAAGAGCGTCCATAAATAACACGCCATTTACATTTTTACAAATACCAGGAGACTAAAGTAGTACTCAAATCTGTATAAAGACTTTGAATTCAACACTGTTTGTATGACATCCAGAGAGACAACTGAATGATGACATCAATTAAATTTAGAACAAAATATTGAAACATTCCTACAAATAAGCATCACTGGAATCTATTGAACTAAATTCTAAGCTTTGTTATTTCTACGTTACTCTACTTACACAAATACACGCAAGCGCCCACATAAATAATTTTTAAAATTATTTTTGTTTACATTCAGGGGAAACTTAGATATCACATTTTTGGGCGAACTGAAAATCTTCCTCTGTCTTAGGCACGTGTTAAATAAATTGAAAAGTATGCAAAATAAATTTTAAGAAAAAAGTTAAGTTATGAAAATGTCTTATATTCCTTTGCTCAAAAGATGAATCCAAGGGATATAGTCTACATATGTATACAGGATGTACGCAAAAGATGTATTAAACCAACTCAATGAATCCAAGGGATATAGTCTACATATGTATACAGGATGTACGCAAAAGATGTATTAAACCAACTCAATGAATCCAAGGGATATAGTCTACATATGTATACAGGATGTACGCAAATGTTTTCTATTGTGGCACACAATATATTTTTAGTTATAAATTAAAATAAAAAAAAACTGAATGTTAACATACTACAAACTATAAATGTCCATTATGGGATCCGTTCGTGATACGGCATACACCTTCACTGAGATAGGTCTTCGGGTAGTGGTGGCACAATGTGTGTGAGTTGCAATGTTTCGTTTATTTCTTTACTCTGGCTACAAAGCTATGCATGCAGAATTTAAAACTTTCACAACCTAACTTCAACTTAAATCAGGTTTCAAAAGAATATGCTATGCCTTAGAGAGGCAAATTGAAGCTTAAAACGCCTATAACTATTTATGTATAACTTGTAATGCAAAACTCTATGTATGTGTGGGTGCGTTTTGATGTTCCATATAGACTGGTGTACCCTTACACTGATTTTGACCAAATTTGAAACACACATTTGTAGGCCTGCTTTAATAAAATGACATCCTAATGCAACAGGGGACTGCTTTTTTATCGGTTTTGTGTTCTGTTCATTTTTATGAATGCTATAATAATCGACACACCAAAAGAAAAGAGGTTGAAATTACTCTAATAATTTTGATCGTATTCAGCATTAGTGTGAGCATTTTCTCGGTAATAAAGGATGAATAATGCTGTATTCAAAAGCAAGAAGCCAAACCAATATGGATGGGGTGGAAAACGTTGAGTGAAAGATATTTTGGAGGACTTTCACTGCGAATGAATTTGGCACAAAGAAGTTGAAGTCATCAGATTATTAGAATGAATACTAGAAATATTATAATTGCTTTAATTTATTTGTAAATAAATAAACATTTTGAAGAAAATGGTGCTTTACAAAAACCGCCAAGCACCATTTACGAGGTGAGCAACTTTACTTACCTCACCCTAAGCAGAATATTGTGACTAAACACTACATCCGTAATTGCTGAACGTGTGTTAATGTCTGACTTTGTACGTCATGGCTGATTGTTGGAATTCATTGTTACATCTACGTTAGTGGATATGTGCGTGTAACCAGTGGCAAGTTCTTTTGACATGGCAGCTGTGATTCTTACACCTTTGCGATGGACACGTGCGGTGCCGGTAGTTTCTTTGACGTCGAAGCTCAGCATTGTTATCTCTGAGTGATTTTGTGTCATCTGTGACTGCTTCTGAAGTTTCCCTGCAAAATGACCGAGAGGTATAAAAGGGGAACGAAGCCTTATCCGGAGTTCAGTTACAGCTGGGAGAGCGTAGCGAGCAGCAGTTGAATCAGTTTCGATGGGAAATTCGTAGCGACGAATAGTACTCGTCACCACAGCAAACATCGAAAGGAAACTGTACTGCAGACTTTTTACGAAACATAGAAAAAAACATTATTTGTAAGCAGATTCTAATTGTAATCAGTTTACAGAAGATATAAACAGTTGTTTGTTGGAGAATCAGCAGCGTTTTAGCTACATTATCTAACCTTACACGGGAGTGCATATTTTAAGCAGAAGTAGTTGTCGGTTTGGTTCCGGGGACAAACAACAGCCTCCTCAAGCTCACTCGATACGACCATTAGGTATGTGCTACAGAACCGAGGTTTTGTTGCTGATATCAGGGACACACGGGACGCTATCCTGACCCCGTTTCAAGGAGGTGGTAGTGCATCATTCAGTCTCATAGGTAGCGACACGTACCTAGTGTTCCTAGTAACACTTCTGTAGGTTATCAGTGGACATAACAAGCCCCTGCATCTTCACGAAGAAGGTGTGCATTATCCTGTTACTCATGACTAGAGATCGGTTTTGGGTTCCGAAGCGCATACAGTTACGAATACACAGAGCAGCCAGTGATATAAAGAGAGGGTAGTAGAAAGGAGTTTGTAGGGTAAGCATGCACACGTTGAAGTATAATCTGTTCCAAAAGTAGTTCATTACATGTGTTGACATTATATTCATCGTACTAATTCATAAAGTAACACAAGAAAGCAATTACTTCTTAATATGAATAGTAAATAAGAACGCGTTCTACTTTTAAAAATAGAATATAAAGATTGATACAAACATTTCAGGACAATAATGTGCAGAGCTTTGAAAAGACAATCATAGATCAACCAACCTCACTGAAAATCCATTGCAATGAATAACCGGATACATGTTTACTGTGCTGAAAGAAAAAGATCTCCTCCTGTCACTCAAAATATGTTTGAATCATTCACAAATTTGTTCAGTGTCAAACGCCTATCCTTCCCAATTTTTGACAATTTTCAATCTGTGCTCTCTTTCAGTGTTCACCGGTTGATCTGCTATTTGTTTGTTCCAATGGCCGCGATCGCTAAAATGTCTTACTTTGATGCACATAGGCCCAGGGGATCGCGGGTTCGAGTCCTGCTTCGGGCATAAATGTGTATATGTCTGTATACCTCTATGTAAAAAAGAAAACAAATAGGAAAAGAACAGAAATGTAGGGATATATAAACAAGAAGGAAAGAATGCAAAACAATAGCAGGAACTGAAAGATGCCAGGTATAGTGCAACACGTTTCGAAACGGGCCTTAGAGACCACGCCTACTCCATCACGTCACAGTTATACTTGTGTGCACCGAACCTCAATCCGGCAATTTCCTGATCCCGTACCGAGCCCTACCCATGAATACTCTACGCATCTAACACTAACCACAGCATTTGCAGCTCTAGTAGGAGCAAGCTGCATAGTCTTAGTCAACAATGAGAGAATGTGGTCCCTCCCTCTGCCGCCACGATAACGCCATTAGCTTCCATCATCGCTCCAAATCTTCATCATCTGCAACAGAAACAAACAGGTCACTAATTGTTTCAGCATTGGGCACGTTGTCATCATTTAGCTCTTGTTAATGACGGGTTCTAGAATATTACACAAAACCTAACTGAATCTCCTGTTATGGATCCCTTTTAACATCATCAAAAACAGCGTTAAAATTATACTAGGTAGGAAGATTAATAACGCCCAGAAGAGCAAATGGTAGCATGTCAACTTTTGTCAAATCACAGCACAAATTACTGCGAAATGGTCCCGTTAAATTATACACATTTCAAAGTGAGATATTTGATGTGCTACATTCACAGGGGTTTCCCTATCCATTCTTCTGTGAATATTCCTAAAAAAGCTTATTTCTATATCTATTTTTGCTAAGGAATGTTAAACCCTCATAAGGAATCAACAAAGTCCTAGAAGTCATTTTCTAAATTATTGGAACTATAGCTTTTACTTTCTGCGTAGGTATGGTAATTCCTGAGGTCACTGCTCTATAATAATTAGTATGTTAACATCAAAAGTATATAAACAATCCATAGTACTTTTACGGCTATAATTACATGTTTGTATAAGTGATTTACTTAATGTTCTTTTATTTATTTTATAAGTTGTTACTTAAGCTATGCTAACGTGTTCCAAGGCAGAACTGATAGAAACTACACCGTTGGTTTTAACAAACGACACCCTCCATTGTCTGTAAAAGCAGTGAGAATTTGAGGTTTTCCTTTCTTTCTTGTGAATGCATTAGGGTTACAAATGCTTGCTCGGTAAAAGTCGCTAGTATTTACTAAGCAGGGTATTTTTCTTTGTATTCACGGGTCACCTGCTCATGGTGACGCTAAATGCCAGTTTTGGCGGTAAATATTAGCCAATCTGAATTAAGAAAGCTTTAGACCGACATCTTTCCTCGTTGGCCCAATTTCAGAATTGACACAGTTTCTAGTATCTTTCCGACGAGGAATTCACGTCGCTTTTTGAAAGAATTCCACGCTATAATTACAAAGTGAGATGTAAGTGGAATGTTAAGTAACAGTGTCTCTTCTGGAAGTGTGTAAAATTGTCAAAAGAAACGTTCAACATCGCTGTTTGTCGAGTTGACTTCACCAACAGTGTTTGATGCTCCGTCGACAAATAAATATCCCAGTGAAACAGAATCCCGCTGGTATTTTCAATTCTACACAAATGTCCGTACCTACATTCTTTCCTATTTCCACCCTGAGAAAACTCAACAGCTCTACCGACTTCTAACCCTGAGACAGCTACGCCGAGTCAGCGAAAGAATCAACACTCTCATAAAAGGTATGTGACAAATATCCAGGTCCTAGCATCAAATACGGTGAACTCACTCTCAATTTCTGTATTTCTCACTCGACTGACAAATCTAAAAGAGCATACAGAAAGTGTCTCCACACACTATTATAGATCAACGATAATTAAGTAATAGCCATGTGGGCAGTATAAACATTAACATATACAAAAATATATAAAACCGCGAAATATTATTAGCAACAAAAAATGATCTATAGCAACTTTCAGCACAATATGTAACGTCGTTTTGGATATATTACTTAATTTATATCAATTTTATTGACAAAATTCTAAATCTACTTTTCCTGACAGATATCGTACCCAAAATATTATAGTTTAAAACTACATTTCCTAATACCTTTGTAACAAAATGTTTGATTGGAATTTAATAGGCTTTTATTTTTTCTAAAAAAAAAAAAAAAAACATTTTAAACCGCATAGCAAATAGAGAAAAAGGAGAGTCTGAATGTATAAATTATTTTTTTATAGTAAACCATTACAAGTATCAACATTTCAACACCATTTTATTGCACGAAATCAGGAGCACATTGAGGAAAATTTAAAAACCTGTAGCTCCAATTTTGTGGGAGAAGGTAGACTCTGAATATGGAAAAATAACGCATAAACTGAACCTGAGAAAAATGGCTTTAAAGTTTTATATGGAGAGTCATTTAACCAGCGCAATGCTTTAAAATGGCGTCCGAAACGTGTTACATGCATCCTAGGGGAAGCAAGCAGTGCAAATATGTACTTAGAGCGTGGTACATTTTGTGCACCAAAAACCCAAAAATTGATATTTTTGACCAAACACTAATAAAAAAAAACAGTTGCGTCCCCTTAAGAAAGCATTGCCAATACGTGCCAAATGATTGCACATATACCTTGCTATGCGGTAATCGCCGCACGTTTGTGAACAGATTTAAATTGTTCATAGCTAACTGTTACCTACAGTTTCCTTTCCATTCTGGATCCATTGCCGCACCTCCGTGAGGAGACGTGCCCTTTGCATGAAAGTAGGTGAATAGGTCACACCTGAGCGTAATGTACACGTGCCAATAATGATTTTTACTTCTGGAAGTTTCTTGCCATGTGATCAGAGGTAATTTAGCCCAGAAGGCTGAGTTTCAACTGTGAGTCTGGAGCATACAGTGCAGTCGAGAGATAGCCGCAGAGGACGAGCGAGCGTGGCAGCCACGAGAGAAAAGCTGTACTGCAGCATTCCAATAAATACTGTTTGTAATCAGTTTTGAAGCAATTAGGACAGAGTTTGTTACACTGTTTACGCCTTTATTTTAAACTAGCTGCCCGCCCCGGCTTCACATGGGTGGTGTACCTAATGAAAAAACTGAAATGGCAACGCTTCCATAACGTGGCAGCTAACCGCTGAAATAGGTAATGCATTACATTAAGGAACAGTCACAAAGTAACATTCATGCTTCTGCCGAAGTTCTTTCTTTCCTTTACTCCTACTGTTTTCCACCCCCTTCATTTTCTTCTATGTCAAAATAGCAATTTTTAAGACTAACAATGGCATTACTAAAGTGCAAGTAGATTTGGTTGGGAAATTGATAAATTTATATTTGATGATAGCTTTGTGTATTAAATTCTATTTAACCCAAAATGTTACTTATCAAATGTGTTAAGAGCACCACAATTGCAGTGCGATGGTGACGGGGGTATCTTCATGTTCTGATGAAATCAACTTTAGCTAGCTTATGTACCACATAGCCTCAAATAACCAACATCTGCGATAGGTAGGGTAACCTAAAACGGTTTATTATCCGGGTTCCATCATTTCTCCACCATTTTCAGATTCCAATAAAGATTGTTTATTTGTATAGTTTTTAACTTGTTCATTTTAAAAAATTATAATAACAAAAATATACTTTATACGTGAAACAAGTACGTCTTCATTTCGTTATTTAAACGGGTGACCAAGGGAACGATAGTTAATACATAACAAATATATTTGATCTTCGCTTTTATCTTGCGTCATTGACTCTATAGCCGGGTGCATTCCCTTAGCATCAAATGGGGAAGAAAAATAGAGAAGTATTAAACGAAACGAGCCGTCGGCAGGCTAAGGCCAGCCAGACGGTATATTAGAGGTGTTTCCATTCTTGCTTGAATTTAACTACGTACTGACGGGAATGTGGGTTGCAGGATAGCGTGTGAAAATGAGGCTGGGGAAATAGTACTAGGGCCATCTAGCGGCAAATAAATCAGTACGTACTATAGGTGTTTCGTCGACAGGAAAGCTTTTTTATTTTAAACGATAGTAGTAAGGAAAGGACAGTTAATGCATAAAAATGTATTTGAATTTCACTGTTGCGTTGCGTCATTGTCTCGATAAATAACATTGAATGGGGAGGGAAAATAAACAGTTGCGACTGAAATTTAGCAACAAATGACCGTAGTAACACTGCCAGCTGGCAGCTATTAACCGATTGCAATCCCTTGGTACTGTTTACTGATTCATATTATGAGAATTTAAAAACTTTCCCGAACGATTTTTAAACATTTTACTTTATACAAACCTTGTCGTGACAATAACGAATACAACAAAAAATAATTCTTCAATTTTGTGCAGTCGCTCGGAAGTGATACGCGTACATACATTATATATACAGGCTGAAAATTATTTAAACCGACAAACTCTGGGAGGTTGTAGGGGACACCAAAACAAATATTTTCCTAAATGTCATTTTTTCCTATGAGGATTATTTAAACCGGTAGAGGGCGAATTACGCCCTTCAGTTGTCATGAATGCAATTTCTGTTGATGGTAGGAATTGTTTTATCCACCAGTATAGTGTGCATACTGTACAGTATCTGTTTACTAATGGAGCGATACACCTGTACACTGATATGGTTGGTGCGTACTACGTAGCGCACCACAATGGACGAGCTGCACAGCGTCTTTATCAACAACAATATCCTAATCGCTGTACCCCGCATTATACGACGTTTACTGCTGTGTACCAACGTCTGCGCGAGACCGGGTCATTTAGCAGAGGACCTGGACAGGGACGCCGTCGCACAGTAAGAACGCTGCAATTTGAGGAAGCTGTCCTGCGGCATGTGGAGCGAGATCCTTCTATCAGCACTCGTGCAATTGCGCGTAACATGGGGACGAATCAGACGAATGTAAGAAACGTCCTTCATGAGCAATACTTACGTCCATTTCACCTACAGCGTGTCCACAACCTGGAACCAGTTGATTATGCACCCAGAGCACAGTTTTCGCAGTGGTACCTGGAACAGTGTCAAATGCATCCTACATTTCCATCCTCTGTGTTGTTTACAGATGAAGCAACGTTTGCGCGTGATGGAGTATTCAACCTGCACAATTCGCATGTTTGGAGTGAGGATAACCCACATGCCACAGTTACTCGCGCACATCAAGTGCGATTCGTCGTTAATGTGTGGGCCGGTGTTGTTGGGGACTGTTTAATTGGGCCACATCTCCCACCTAGGCCGTTAAATGGCAGGCACTATCACAATTTTCTCGCCAGAGCATTGCCAGAATTGCTGGAGGATGTCCCGCTCCCTACAAGACAACGCATGTGGTTCCAACATGACGGGGCGCCGGCACATTTCAGTCGTCCTGTGCGTCGATTCTTGAACCGACAGTTTGCAGAAAAGTGGATTGGAAGAGGTGGTCCTGTACCATGGCCTGCTCGATCCCCAGATATGACCCCTATGGATTTTTTTTTGTGTGGGGAGAGATGCGCAACCTAGTTTACAGAACTCCTGTTGAATCAGAAGAGGATCTGGTTGCCCGGATAGTAGCAGCAGCAGGAGCAATTAACGGCACTCCTGTAGTTTTTGCCCGTGTTAGACAGAACATGATCCGTCGGTGTCAGCTTTGTTTACATGTCAATGGAGGCATTTTTGAACCTCTACTGTAATTTAAGTAATTGCGTTGTGGTCATGTTTTGTCTCTTGGTAATAAATAATGCAAAAGTGTTTGTTGTGTCTCTTGGTAATAAAAAATACAAAAGTGTTTGTTGGTTTTTTTGATGTTAGAGAAATCTTCCTCTACCGGTTTAAATAATCCTCATAGGAAAAAATGACATTAAGGAAAAGTATTTGTTTTGATGTCCCCTACAACCTCCCAGAGTTTGTCGGTTTAAATGATTTTCATCCTGTATATATAAAAAAGAGGAATAGAGCAGGGAAAATGAGTCCGATATTTTAAAAGATGATGAAAATGATCGTTTTTGAAATTTGATGTTCTTTGAATGACTTTCAGAAGAAAGGCATACGGAAGCTGTAGATCAGAGATCATAACTTCTCGAAAAGACAAGTCAACAACATGGAATGTCTAAAAGGTTAACTCCATAAATAAATCAAAAATTGTATTATAACAAGATCTATATTTAAATAATCTCTTAGAGCTTACAAATAATAGAAAGAAAACTTCACGCTTTTTCCTCAGAAATGTCAACATACACAATTTATTTGTCATGAAAATATCTTCCACATATTTTATTAAAAATCGCTAGGACATTTTTGAAAAATAAAATATCACGGAATCTATTTCCACATAAGGGTAGTTTGGGGTGTAATATTTTTTTGGAAAGCTCCCTATCACACTCTAAATAGTTGTCCAGTTAGCTTCCTCTCCCTCTATATATTGTTATATTATATTAGTAACTTCACTTAAATAATTAAACATTTGGCTTAAATACAACATTATATGTCTCTTTGACTCGTAGCTTTAAATATTTTCAGCGCAATCTGAATCTTATCCAAGGTTGTAGTACCCGACTGAGGCAAATTTATGTTAAACATTTTCAGTAGATCTAACAATAGATTCCTATGCTCCGAGGAAATATTAGAATTTATGTGAAAAGCAGTACTCTCTACAACGGCTCAGTGGCGTCTTTACGAGATGTGTTTAGGGACTGAATTAAAAAACGTTCTGTACATGTGCTAAGAATTTTCTTACAAACAATATGTTAGGCTCTGCAGCTTTATCATGTGCAGGAAGTTTAAACTCTCCATATCGTTTGACAAATACTGGGTAGCATTACAATATGCGCGACTGTATGATGATATATGTTGTTTGCACAAAATTTGGTTAACCGAGGTGGTGTGAAATGTCACAGGGACATAAGTAATAGTAAAGGTTGAAGTCGAACATAAGTAGCAAATGTCAGCTTATTAGAAAAATCCGCCACCTGTGGTTCTAAAGTAATTTCACTCAGGAATAGTTGAGTTGTTCTTAGTATGAAATTTCCAAGGGTTGTCCATGCGGATTTGCAAAATAATATTACATTTAGAATGATCTAGAAAGCCTCTAAAGAAACGAAATAAAATACTTGCTAACAAATTTGAGTGACAGCAGTGAAATACTTAAATTGAAAATTCTGTCTTTGAATTGAAATTGGCAGTCAGTATGATATGAAACACACATATGTAATTGGTTGTCATCTTTATGGAACATTAAGCTGGAACATGGAAATTTATCGAGCGCTAGAGGCTCTCATTAGTCATGCTTGTTATCTGAATAGTAATACAATGTTGGTCAATTTCACCTGGAATAGACAACAATTTGGCGCGAGCTTTATGCCAGTAGAGAGGAAACTGATTTTTTTTATTTTTGCGACCGACGACTTGCCCAAGCTTCTTATAGAAAAAGCAGACGTGGGCCCATCATTGGTACGATCTGTTCCTGGTGGACTCCATGTGGCATCCTGAAAACTACGCGAAACAATCCCCCAATTTCTAAAGGGTTCCCTATTTCTTCTAGGGCGTAAGAATTTCAAGGATTGGCTAACGGTTTTTGCAGTTTCTTTAATTGCTAAGATATTTCAACCAACTGCTGGTGCACCTTATTGGGAGAGATAGCGGCCAGCATATTATTTGAGTTGGTTGAAACTAGGTCATCCCGCTGTCCTGTTAGGGTTCTGTCGGTTTCAATATGAATGGCCAGTTGAAACCAAGTACTAACCGAAGGCGTTATTTAACGCTTCGCATACTACGTCATATTTTCTCATCCTCCTTCTGTCGAGGATTCACTTCTTCATAAAGGGAAAGAATGTCACACACATGGTCCTGTGTAGGTTCCGTGACTTCCAATACCCGCTGAAGCAAGTGGTACTCTAGGAACTCATCCTGTATCTCTAAAGTAAAAGCGTCTCGTAAGCTATCCTTAAGTTGCGTTCATTTAAAATCAATAAAATATTGGTTTATGAGGTTCGTCTCAACCACTAGCAGTGGTAATTGAATCAAAAGTGTAAAGAGAGAAGCGAATGACTTGCCCCAGTTTATCCTCAATAGGCTCCGGGCCAATCAATGAACAGATGAAGGTGACAGCGGGCTGTTATTCCATAAGCACTGTGTAAACAAACCAGTTAGAAAACTTCAGTGATGGCTGTATTAAACAAGGTCCGTTGCACCGGGGTAAGTGTCAGAGGTGGATATAATGACGTTTATAAGGAAGGTGTGTTAAGTTGATGTGTCAGAAGGCTCTAAAAGGGTTGATGGAGGAAAAGGAGCTTCATCACAAATAGAAAGAACGTGAGACATATAAACTAACAAGATCCTTTGATAAGATCTGAATATGCGTCACTGGTCTTTCCTGCACTACTGCGGTCGAATATAACATGCTAAAAAAAAAAATGGATGATGGGACTGAATAATAGCATTAAACTAGTTGAAAGACAAGTACATTGCAATTTGAGCACGGCATAATGAAATCAGAATTGTATGTCGCATATATTCCTTTTAAATCAAAAAAACAAAAAAAACATTGGAAGCATGTTTCCAGGTAAACCACGAGGATATTTAAATTTATTTTCAAATGATATACATTAATGGTGACTTACAATGTCCTGAGTACTTTGAATCTGCTCATCATAGTTTAACTAACTAAAATTATTAACATCTAGAATTGGTTAAACTATGATGCCGAGGACTTACGACATTGTACGACGTCATGGGGATGTGTCTGCTCAAAATAATTTAAAATCTCCTTGTGGTTTACCGGGAAACATGCAAATCAGTTGGAGAATTTAATGTCATGCCAGGATGTTGCCATGATAGTTCAGTGGTTAGAGCAATTGGACAAAAACCAGGAGTTCTGTGGTTTGTATCCCGGCTATGACATAGCATTTTCCATTCTGACTCTTACCTTTTTGAACCCCCGTGCTACACATCGTTTGAGTGGAAGACACAATTTTTGTTATTATTATAATTATTATCACTATTGTTACTTCTGTCGGAATCATCTTCGTAGTCACAATGACTAGGCTTACTACTACCACCACTACACTCATGACCGCCACATCTATCAGTACTTCGCTACCATTACTTTATCGTCGAATTTCCATGATCATCAGTTACATGTTTGAAGAAATGATATACAGACACTTAATTAAACAAAAATACGGATAGCATTAAATATCAAGTGCGTTCGTCTTGTGACTGCATATTCTAGAAAAGAAGTCCCTCAATGTAAACTGCCTCTAATTTTTTGTCTATTTCTAATCATAAATTTAGATGTATCAAAAATATTCTTTAAACTCTAAAAAGCCAGACACAAGTTTACTCTGTATATCGCTACCTTTCTTCACAAATCTCCACGAAAACTTTCATTGTTTTATGCCAATGTAATCCAAATGTGTGCTATTTTCTTAAGACTTCTTACATTAACTTACACTTATAATTCAGAGCCGTTTGTGGTTGTTTCGCGGGTGTCGACGTACATATGTACCAATCCGTACTATTAGATGCTCCGTATTAGCAAATGCAGTCATAGTTTAGAAAAATCAGAAAAAGGGATAAAAGTGATGCATCAATAGATAAAAGGCCAAAGAGCTGATTAAAAAGAGAGGGGAGAGTGAAAGAAAGTTAATTTGAGCCCTGTCAAACGCCCTTTCAGGCCACTGGTGCAATAAATGCAGGTTTCCTGGAGGATGTAAAGAACGTGGCAGCACTCACGAACAAAAGAAGTACTTACCCAGCGTGGAGAAAGTAGATAACGAAATGGACGTGGTGGCTGGAGACCATAGACATTCAATTTATGAACCCCGACAGATTTACGAAAACACTTGTAAAGACCGAGACGGAACCCTTGAGGAGCGCTTCTTATTTTCTCTACACGTACTATGTACATAGTGTGTAGAGAAAGTCTTGTAATGCACCAAAAAATTCGATATCGAGCTTTCACCGGAAATACATGTTTTGGGTCCTCCTGAATCCTAAAACGAATATTTTTACAAAAAAGGTCCGTGAATGCGTGTGAGTATAGCTCGAAAACGAATAGACCGTTAAATGCCAAATTTGGTATTTAAGTTTGCTTTCTTCCAAGGATGTGACACCACCAGCTACCCTTTACATGGAAAAATTTTCTAAAATTTTAATTTTATCAAAAATTGCTCTAACGATTCTGATTAAAATGTCATATATTAAAGATATTTGCATGACAAATAAAATGCATATCTTGAATTTTCTGGGAATAGTCTGGATGACATCTTTACTCTGGATGAATTTTGCGAAAGTTTGCATAACTGGAAAACCGTAAGTGACAGACAAAACTTACTCAATGGGAAATGTAGATCTTGTTAAAAAACACAATTTAGTTATATACATTTTTTCGTGGAGTTGATGTTTTTGAGATATTCCTGGTTATTATTTTCAGCTATAAAATACTTACACTTTTCTCATACGGGAATTTCTCAACTCCTGTCCATACACACAAAGGAACTTCAATCACATAGCAACTTTAGCCTATGGTATTCCCTTATTTCCCTTCTACATACAAGGAAGCACGTAATGAGACGATTTCTGCTAAAGTTTTCTCGGTTAGCAGAAGTAAATAGAACAATGAGCTTTTTAACAATAATTTTATAGAGATGTAGATAAAGTAATGTGAATGGAACACATACGATTTTTTCTTGAAGCTTTATGGGATACTATTAATCGGATGGAACATACATGAATGTTTCAATCTGGATAAAAATTACTATTATCAGCCGTAACCGAGATTCAGCGGATAGGCAGACCTTTAGATTTGCAGATGGCAATAAAAAAAAACATGTCACAGTTCGTTTTTTTAGCTAAGAGATCATTGCAATAAAGCATTACCATTGCCATAATTGCTCCATTTGTCTGTTGCAGGATTGACCAATCTCCCATATCTATTTAGTTTCCGTTGTCTCTTTTAATATATCTCCTCTTTAGTACGACTTAACAAGTATAATTTGAGAGAAAATAAAGTTTTTATTAATTTTCCGGGAAGCCAGTAAAAGATCTCGTAGACTACCGCGGCTAGCGTCGTGTATAATATGATTGGTTGCACCTGCGATTGTTGGTGTTATGCGGGCAAATGGTCAGAAGGAATCTTTCGGGTCCTCTAGTATACAAGAGTGACGCCTGCACCATTCTACACTGACATAAACGCTTGCACCCTAATACATCTATTATATCGCAAGAGTAAATCCGCAAGAAAAGTGTCGCCCTCCGTGGTGTAATGGTAACCATGCTAACTTCATATACCCAAGGTCGCGGGTTCGCGGAGGACGATGGCTTTCTTCGGGCGTAAAAATCCTTAGCATGGCTTCCTTCGGAAGGGAAGTAAAGCCGTTGGTCCCGTGTCGTAGATTTACGGCACGTAAAAGAACCTCAAAAGTAAGCAATCTTCCGCGCCCAGCGAAGAATGGGACATTGAGAACCACAGCAGTTAAAGAGCGTCCATAAATAAAACTTCATTTCCATTTCGCAAGAAAAGCGGATAGGTAACGTGGCGATTCACCCTTGCCCGAGCCCACTCTGGCGACTCGTTTCTGGGTCCTGGCTCCTGGCATGCGCGCCCAAACAAGCCACGCACATGTACAAAAAGGGGCCGCCCAACCACTTCAAAGCCCACCAAACGCAAACCACACGGACAAGCGCCGTAATGTATATATTGTAAATAGTGAAAGTGAGTAGGAGTCCGTGTGTGCGTGTATGGGTGAGTGTGTGTGTGTGGGTTAATGTCTGAGTGTGGATCTGTGTATATATTGTGTAATGTACATATGTAAATATGAAAAACACAACAAAAACAAAATCTCAAATAAGGATATTTTGCTAAAAAGAAGTGTGTTCTCTAACGCCCAAAGAGCGCCTTGTTATGGTTTCGGCAAAAACCACAAAGACAGCAAAATAAGTTATTAAATTATAAATCAAGTAACTATAACCTATAAGCCGGGTCCAATGTACCGGCACAGGACTTAAACATACATAATACATGACCTTGGCTTTGATACACCGCAATGAAGCGCTGAAGATGAGCCCAACATGAGGCAACCAGAAGTCAGATATATCAAATCTAGTAAAATGTATCGACGTCACCATGGAAGTAATTATTTAAAAGTTAAGCATCAATCAACACTATTATGGACTGTGTCTCATACGTTTTTAGTTGCTATCCAATGCTGCATTTCATTTTTACCACATATCCATAGTAAGAAGAGAAAGGACACGTGTGTGTATATATATATCCACCCGAATATTAAATACAAGATTTCGCCGCAAATACTGGTTTTGAGGAAAGATCCCAAATATAAAAAAATAAACTAAGAAAAAGGAAGTATGTATGTCTTTGTGATATGTAAACATAACCCAGAAACGAAATATTGGATAAACACCAAAGCTGATATAAGTTCAGTACCTCCTTTCAAGAAAACCCCCATCGGAACTATCATTTACACGGGCATATTTTCCTACGTGGTTGCAGGTTCAAACCCAGCAGAGGACGATGGATTTTTTCACACGCAAAGATCGTTAGTATAGTTTCTTTAAGACGTGAAGTAAAGCCGGTAGTCCCGTGTCGTAAATTTATGGTACGTAAAAGAACCTCAAGTCCAATAGAGAACATTTTCGGTCTTTCACACGCAATATAGAATGGAAAGTTAAGAACCACATTAGTTAAAGGAAGTTTATTAATACATTTAATTTTTAAATTATGGATTTTTGAAATACTTATTTATTCAAAAATATGTCTAGCTATTTGATTAAAATACTATACAGTAAAGATGTTCACATGACAAAGTGTGTATCCTAAGCTTTCTAGGAATGGCCTGTAATAATTTTTTCTTTCAGAAACAGGTTTGTATATTTTATATCACTATTAAACCGCAAAATACACAAAAAATAAACATATTTAAAAAAAATTAGAACATTTTAAAACACAATTTATTTCAAACTAGGTTTCTAATGGCATTAATCGTTTTCTAGATTTCATTATTACCTACTCATTTGACAAGCACTGTTCTCTTATTATTTTAACCGAATCATAAACACATTGGAACACTAGATTTTATTTTTAGTGTTTCAGCTACCAGAATTTCTTAATAATGCTATTGAAAAATGAGCAGCAAGTATATTGGCAGGTAATCAAATTATAAGTCAGCACTCTTGTGAACATCTGACTCTCGATTCGGTTTCCACTATGCACCAAGGAAATTGTGCAAACTACGTTGTTTCTACAAATGTTTGTCTCAATTAACATGAAGCTGATATAAAAGTTAGAATTTGTAAGAATTGGTTGTAGTAGTTCTATAGTAGGTAGGTGTCACCAGCTCGCTTAATTTTCTGGTGGAGCAAGTAGGCTAGCTCAGTGCATGCAGTGAGTAAACACGTGAAAGCAGATATTTTCTCTCTTCCTTGTACAGTGTAAAATGTGTCAGTTTATGTCGGGAACAGAAAGCAATCCAAAATGCAAACCATTGACTCCTACGTTTATGTCTGACTAGGAGGGATTTTTCTTATTTACAGAAAGTGGCGGAATGAGTGTTCAGCTTTTGACTAAGTTCTGCTCCCAGAAATTTCAATTTTCGGCGTCATTACGCAACTCTTACAAATGAGTATGGCAGCTGCCACGTAAAAGAACGTGTATCTCAAATTGTGTTTGATCACAATTACTAAAATACCTCTTTACATTTGATGGCTTACTAGTTAATTCTCATACTGTTGCCGATAGAATGCAATTGAAATTGTGTTTAGCATGTTAAGGAGCTTGTTTTATTATGGGAATGCTATAATAATTTTCATTATTTTTTGCTATTATTTATGTTTTACGACTATCAATTTCCACCGCAATTGTTCTACCAATAATGAACCTACAACGGTTGTATTAACTCATGAGAGGTGGATTACGTATTTCAAACACGAAATGGTGCTTATTGCCGGAGCACTGAAGGTATTGTCTGTTCTTGCTCTTCACGCAGTTGGTGGGCGATGAACACCAGAGGAATTGCAGGAGCAGCGAGCAAATTTGCACTCTTTGTTTTTAATGACCCCTGCTCTATAGAGATAATGGATAACGGCTGAAGAAGTTAATATGAACATGACATCGACTTTTATTATACTTCTTTCAGTCTGTTGCACATGATCCTTCCAGGGTTTGTTTGAACGTGGTGTGTAGCAGCAGAAATGATGTGATAGGATACTCTCTTCCACTTACTGTATGACTAGGAAGAACACTTCACAATTCGAGGACTTGACACCAACATTAGTGGCCGTGCCTGAAACTGCAATTACTCTTGATATGTTTACCTGGGAACGTTATGGACGGGACCTTTGTATGAATACGCTCCACTCGCCTGATATTTGAAACCTTGAGTGAATCTCACTCTCACGAAGATTTATGGGCACCATTCACATTTAGCAAGTCTAATGGAAAATCTTTCACGAAAGAAATGACTAAACAAATTAAAAAGTACAACCGTGTATAGTACACCATTGTGGAAATGATATTCAATTTTGACTAGGAAACTACTGAAAAAGTATAGTTCTGTTTATTTCAAGGTTATTCTCCAACGTTTTGCCCTGAGCTACACTTTGCAGTAATATAAGGATCACCTACTTTAAATCTATATTAAGGTGTGTTCCCAATAATCTAGCCCCGTAGCTCCTGTCACGCGGCTGCTGTTGTGGAATAGGTTGTTGTGCGGAACAGCGCATTTCTTTATTTTACAAGATCGTATATATTATTATATCCGCAGGAAGTAGTCAAATTTATATTTTCGTTACCGTATGAATAAAATACATTAGTAACAAGAGTTATTGCATCTAAAATGCGTGTAAATTTTTACCAACAAATGCATACAGGAGGATCCCTCGTTTTAAACGTACAGTGAAATGCAAAACAGTTGAGCTGTGGCGAGACTATGAACTAGCCACCTAAAAAACTTTGCTCCTAAAGTTCAGTAGCGTTTGCAAACATTTTAATGTGAATTTATCGCACAAAAACATAGTCCATAACGAGGGATTATATGGTAAGGGTTATAGTTTGTTTGTTGCATTCAAAACATAAACGATAAAGCATTATCTAGAGTAAAAAATATAGTATTTAAGACCGTTATATTATGTTACATTGAACATACAAACCAAAAGAGGTTACCTATACAGAAGAATAAACGTGGGATTAAACCCTAATAAAACTGCCAATTAGGAGATGTGTTTTCTTTCTGCAGAATGAGTTCTTCTGACACGGTATCTTAAATATCAACAATATATTGTATAAAGAATAATAACGTGTTAATATAACATGTTATATTTTACCAATAATAAATCTCTTGCCAGATTTATAACAACATATTAGTGTGCTTAATATGTGCAGTATCTTATATATAAACAATATTGTATAAACAATAATAACATGTTAATATAACATGCTATATTATACCAATAATAAATCTCTTGCCAGAGTTATAACAAACAATAGTGTGCTTAATATGCCAATATTTAGTCATGCTGTAGTGTACATTCACATGGAGTTTTCTAAGCAAATGATAGGTGACTTTCTCCCTCTTCATTTCCTCATGGCTTTTGAAAAGTTTGTGCTATATCATCTCTTTCCATGAGAAGGTTTTTCTTGTCTTCATATTTCTGAAAACCAAACTTCATTTCTAGTAGCTCTCTAAATAAGGATGATTGAGAGCGTTTAAAATCTAGTCCCGTTTGTGCGTATAAGTGCAACTCTCTAACAGTGGAGGCTTTTTCGCAACTGTGTACGAAAGATTAATATTTTGATGTAATGAGTCGTTTCCTTGGTCTAGGGGTAATGCTGATCTCTGGCTCCCAAGATCACGGGCGATTATTGTTTCTGGTGTAAAAGTCCTTAATATAGCTTCATTCCGAAGGAAAACAAAGCCGGTAGTCCCGTCTTGTAGATTTGCGGCAAGTAAAAGAACCCGATAAAGAGACCCCTGAGCAAAATAAAGCGGTCTTTCACGGCCAATTTGGAATGGGGCACTGAGAACCATAGTAATTAATAAAACTAAATTTACTTATTTATTTATTTTGATGTAACGCACATTTTGAGAATTCGCCTAATTCTACAACTCTTCTCATTCCCTCCCGCAGCAGCTGCCATACGTTCCAAAGCACAAGTTAGTGATAAAATGGGTTTACCGTATGGATGGAAACAGCTTTCATAATAATAACTTTCCTAGTACCAATACGTAAAACAAAACGACTTGTTGCTTGCCGCTCCATTCCCTCTGGTCTATATATACCTCCAAAGAGACTCGTCTGTTTGTTCCTGTTCTAATGAACTAATCGCCCGCCTAAGTTCATGGATATCCATATGGTTGCCATATTAAGTGAAGTGAGCAATGTGAAGCATTAGTAACTCAGCTGAAGCCCGTGGAAGTGTCCTGTACTTAGCTGTCCCTGTCTGCCTAAAGGTATGCCGGTCCCCATGGCCACGCTCGCTAAAGCGTCTCGCTTTGGTGCTTCGTGGGCAGGGGATCGTGGGTTCGAGTCCCGCCATGGGCATGGATGTTATATGTTTGCGCAATGTGTATATGTTTGTAAAATAAACAGTAAAAACCAGTAAACCAGTAATCAGTAAATCCTACGGGGGGAAATGTAAATAGGGATACAGTACCGGAGTCCTGATCAGACTCCGTTACTGTTTTTAAAAAAAAAAAAAAAAAAAAAAGGTCTGGCTTCAACCAGTGTTCTACCCCGGGTGCAGCGGAACGATCCGTTGCGTCATGGAGTACCATCTGGAAGAAATTTACGAACCCGAAGATCCCCACAAACTGCAAGGTATACCTTGCACTCAATGATGTACAGTGGCCAAATTGTAGCGGCATGGCAGATTTAACTTCTAATCTCTGCTCCCGCTGTAATGAGGTGGAAAACACTGCACCATAAACTAGTGGACTGCGTCATCATAAACTCTATTTGGGACTGGGTGTATGGCAGAATCTGTGTCATCTGCTGTGGGGCCAAGAAAAACGTGAACACTATTTAATCTTATAATTCCAACAGGCCAATAGGCAGCTGTTGGATATCCTGAACTAGATCATGTTTGCCACATAATCATTGGATTCTGTTGGTTGGAGACGCGGCACAACTACCGGACTTCCATAGTTTTATCCGGAACGCTGGGACTTAGGAAAACGTAACCCTCGTTCCTTGGAGCTCCCGCATTTAAAGAGAATCTAGGTGCCGAACTGTGACAGGGTCAGCAATTACACCCCCCCCCAATTAAAGAGAATAAAATAAATAAATAATAAAATAAAATTTAAAAAAATAAGAAAACAAAAAAATAATAAAAAAAAGATGGCAAAGAAATGTCACCATCGCAGAATATAATATTTGCAATTTCCGGAGCCAATCTTTTGATACAGCTAGCCTAATTACGTATAACTTATTGCAGCCACATGACGCATTTCTGTTTATGAGAATGTCAAGCAAACGATGCAAAGAGAAGACAAGCATGTCATCACCACCTGGGTACGGAAGCAGTAAAACATGCGTTCCTTATCTCGCTAGTTCGCCTTTTTCCTACACATCTTACTGAGTTTATAACTGAGAATGGAAACAGACATGCTCGCTGAAGTCACAGGTTTAATAAATATTTTAATAGGTGAAAGAGAAGTACGTGCATCATAATTAATTACATTAAACAGTATTAATAGAATCGAGAATTCGGTAGTTGGAACTTTTCTAAGCGGCAACAAAAGAAGAAGAAAAAAGTGGTCGGAAAGGAATGACGTGGTGGAAAACCAGCTTACTGTTGGTACCTCACAGTTACTTTGCCTCTTCTTGGAATGTTCGACAGCAAAAAACCAACAAAGTTTTTATTTTAATTCTGAAACAAACAGTACCTCTCAGAATGGCGACAATATAATAAATGAAGATTTTTGCCAATTGCCAGGATCATATCAGTGCCGCCTGTATGCTGAAATTTCGACCACAAGAACTCTTTTACGTGCCAGTTGATCTACTGATATCGGGCTGTCGCTTTTAGGCATACTTAAAAACCAACGATCTGGGCCCAGTTTCAATCCGTAACAATCCGGATCAATAGGCCATTGCCTAATCAACTGGGCCATTTAAACCGACAGCACAGCATATGAATGAAAGAATGTTTATATCGCTTTTATCGCATGGCTTTGCATTGCATAGAATTTGTATATCGTCATTTAGAGGTATACCTAACCTTCCAGGGGGAACGGGAAGGTAATTTTGGTGCAGAGGGATACATGTCAGCATGTTGCCCTTATTTATTGCATCGCTAAAGCAACTCTTTTCTGTTCGGTGTTAAAAGGTATGTCACCAAAGGAAAAGTGTCAAACCGGGGACGCAGCATTTAGAAGACTATTCTGAAGTTAGTAAACTTTATTTAAACATAGAGATTTAAAAGAATACGTGTCGCTTTTATCGCAAAATCCTTAAATATACTTCTTTTTATTTTACTTTCATGAAGCAAATGTGAATCCGACATTAAAGCATCAACCAAAATCTAAATTTTTACACTAATCATGTTTCAAAATTAGTTTTATTGGACACGTACCTCAGGTTTATCGACCACTGTAAAACAGTACAGTTCAAAAATAGTGGTGTAACAAAGAAACTGGGTAGAGTTCCTGTCGTTGAAAATATGCCCTTGTGAAGTATTTAGACGTTATGTACACACAATAGAACATCAAGTGAAAAAACTGCTGTTAGATCTTGAAGTAAGGGTAGGAGACAGCTTGTTGTTGAGCTTCAAAAGCATATGAATCCTCGTGCACCTGTCCATATTTCAATAAAACGATATTTTTTGGTTTGTTGGAACATAATATAAAATACGGCTCAAATTCAAGAAGCCATATAAAACGCGAATAACACTAGCGGTTTTATAATATCGAGCACTCAAATAATTAAATAAAGCCGTATTCTAGTGCATCACCTTATGGACATATTATTTTCTATTATCTGTTTACAGTTTCTCATTTTATCGATCATTAAACGCTGCTGCCAGAAAACTTTTAATGATAGTTTCCTTCGCTACTATGGAAATATAAAGCCGTTATGAGCAATGGGCCTGTGTACATGAAGTGGCTTATCTGTGTATTTCAAGAGTGTGCTCAGAGTCTATATTTATGAACTGATGTGAGTCTTGGCTTAATTCATTTGTTACTCGGTCATTGCATAAGTAGGAGAGCTCTCAGCAGCTTCTGAAGGACTGTGAGCGATAACACATGATAAAGGCTCCGAAATGATTTAAAGCCTCTCCTTCTAGACAGACCCTTAAGTAAATGTAGAGACATACTTGGAGACTCCCTGAAGACGTTTTCAAGTTTAGAATTTTGTGTTGCTTACTTCTATAAAATACACTCATTAAAATAGTGCTATTTTGATTAGTACTTGAAAATATTACCATGTCAGGCTGGAAATATTTCCCACAGAATTTTTGAAATTGTTAAACCTGGAACCATTAACCTTGGGTAAAAACTGATACTACACTTTACTTGTGTTAAAAATAATAGCATATATCCTGTATGTTTATGGGACTTTATCTATTTATATTTTACCTTATCAAGTGCTATACTATACGCTCATTTGCTTAAAGTTTCAAAAATTGGAAATAAACAATATACATTTTATGCTCAAGGACATATTTTGCCTCACCTGAGACCATAATTCTGCTTGTGTTTAATGTTATATGTTCCAAACATAAGCGTAATATGTTCCAAACAATTAGTATGTCACTGAACACTTTAACATAATCACTTAAAATAAATACACATTACAATAGGCATAGCCTATTTTAACACAGGCATTTTGCCCTTGGTTGGTGCTCCATATAACCTAAAACAACCTGGTGGTCTAGGGCTGAATAGCCTGTTGCCGTACGCTTCACCAAAGGGACCTCTACATGGCATACTCTAACAATAGCACGAATGAACAAAATAGCCGGACAAACAAAGACCTGCGTGTTGCTTTACTGTAAAGCAGTTCCAAAGGATCACATTCGCTACTTCGAGAACAGTCTATTTATGCGACAACTGGAACCTTCGGAGCCTAGCCATGGGAGTGCACAAGGAGGCGACGAGTGTGCACCGTGTGTGTGAGTGTGTGTTTGTGTGTTCCAAATATTGCGTTTTTAATTATGGCACTAAGGACTCTGTTAATAAGCTTAGGAAACACAATCACTTAAAATAAATACATAATACAAGATTCATAGCATATTATATCAATGGCAAGTTTTCCCTTAGTAGGTGCTCCATGGAACCTAAATAACTTGGTATTCCTGGTGTTAATTGCAACTGTTTAATGGAATCAGTATTTTGTTGAATGGTTGCCAAGTTTGCGGAGTTGATCGGAAGTTGTTTTCACAAAGATATATTGCTTAACTGTTACTCTTAACCAGCGTTATAACAGTTTCTGTTATGCTTTGTTGGTCCATTGGACATGACTATTATATCACTAAACGCTAAAAGCAAATAGCTGATTATAACTGTGTTACTATTTAATGTTTATATTTTAATTGATGTATACTTCTGGAATAGGATTTTATAGGCCAATAACTGCTCATAGCATGTTAAAGCTGTAAATGAGTGCATTTTCTACACAAACATATCTAAATAATAAACTAAATAACCTGCGTTAGAACAAAAAAAAAAAAAAAGTGTGTATGCTTTCTAATAAATATGACTTTTTAATGCTTTCAGTGTTTTCATAAAGTATACCTGTTTATTATGCTAAAGCACTGTTCTCACTACCAACAACACGTCATTGTTTCTTTTTAGTTCGTAGCAACATTGGGACTCAAAATATTCATTGCGTTTACATTAAACCAATCTTCCGCTTTATTCCCTCATATTGTTTAAAATATCTCACAAAACGGGTCATAGGTTTAGGCTACCCCAACCTAGCCTCCCTTATATGTATGCACTGAGTAGCTAGCCTTACTATCACGTAGTCAATAATACGTTATGTACTCTCAAATACAGAATTTATCAATTATTGAGTAACTGGTAGATTGTCATACGTTTCCTGGAGAGACAATAACAGTACCTTTTTATGTGCATTATATTCCAAATGAGAATGTAAAACTATTTTGTGCTTTGCCACAAAATCTTATTTTATTTTAAGGGAACACCATGCTGAAAATCCGCTGTTTTTACCAACAATTCCAAATCTGGTGTTGGCCATTAACAAATAATATATCGTCTTCTCCTTCAAGTAACACTTTTGAGTTGAGCAGTCCAGAATTTTAGACGCACTAGTGACCACGTTAAGCGCAGCCTGTGAAATTTTAGAGTTTAATTTGGAACTTTAAATCCAGCTCATTATGTGTATTTGAAGATGAGAATGCAATAATTTTGCACAAATAATGAAAAAAAATGTTTATTACAGCAATGTTTTGAAAATTTACAACACAGGTATGACATCCGATGCTTCTACCTGTCCCGACATCATCCAGGCATGCCGTACTACCGATGTGATTACCATGCTAACCTCATACACCCAAGGTCATGGTTTCAAACCCGGCGGTGGACGATGGATTTTTTCAGGCGTAAAAATCCTTAGCATGACCTCCTTCGGAGGAAAGTAAAATCGTTGGTGATGTGTCGTAGATTTTCGGCACATAAAAGAACCTCAAGGCTAAAAAAGAGGCCTCTGAGCAAAATTAAGCTGTACTTCACACCCGGTATAGAATCTGACGCTGAGAACCACAGCAGTTAAAGAGCGTCTATAAATAACACTCCATTTCCATTTGTATCACCGATTATTTAACCTAGGTCCTCTCCATTTGGACCCGCAAGCGAGTTAGAGCACCTAGTGGGCCACTGCATGCACCACCAATAGCATACTTTAGACTGTCAAATAGAGCTTGTTTTGGCGGCAGAGTACAGTTCGATTCGGGCCAAATAATATAGTGTTTTTTCACGCTAAATACATCACTCCACATTAGCAAAAATAGTCCGTGAGCGTTGCAATATGTCCATAAGTTAAAATTGCCAATACGTAAACAGAATAAATAAATATGTGAATTACTATATAATAAAAAGGAATTCAATTGAATACGCTGTCTTCAGTACAATAAATACACATACATTAAACATCTAATATCTTCCTCTTGCGGCATCTAATATAAGTTGATGTAACCTTCTATGGCGCCGTGGCCTTTTTGTTGGTAACCCTGTTTTCTCATCATTTCTTACTGCCTGCTCTACTTGTACTCTTCTTTTTAATATTCCGCTGTTCTTAACCAGTTTTTTTATCCTACTTAAAAACTGGCTTATTATCTCATTTCTTATTTCCTGTTTTACATTTAGGATTTTCATAATTACTATATTGTTGTCCAAATTGAGTCATATTTAATTTATTTGCTTTCAGTTTCTTTACATTCTAATAAATAATTATTATTTATACTCACTTATTCTCTGGGCATAACATATTCATCCTATAGCCTATCTATAATCCATTTTTAGCATATGACTCCGCTTCTAAGCCATGCTAACCCTACCCTCTCTTTTTTATTATATATATTTAAATAATTTTCCTTACACCAATCTCTTTTAATAATGTTTATATTAGCAATGGTAATAAAATTAAAAAAAGTTTATTTGAGAAAAAACGTATCTTACATTTGTTAATATATAAAAAATCCATAGTGCCACAGTTTTGACCAAAACAACTTCAAACTTTATCTGAAAGCTCCTTAATAGATTACAAATAAAGCATTATAAATACTAGCATTTTTGTACTTTGTAAATAACTAAGTTGAGCTATCTGAAAACTATTTGTTTTCTTTTTTATAAAAAAAACATTCAAAGATAGACATTTAGCAAGTTTATCTTTAAAACCAGTCATTTAAAAGAAGCAAGGTATATTTTGTATAAAATAAGAAATTTAATAAGTACAATATGAATTAAATGTAAACCACTGATCCTGAAGCATTGAAATTAATTTGTCATATTGTTACAATAGATACCCCATTGATTACAATTTAGTTCATCCAGGACTAAAATAACAGAAGTTAGCATTTTCATCTATGTGTCCTCTTGCTTAATCTCGATGCCTGAGTTTAAATAAGTTGTGTTTACCGTAATTGCAATTTGAAATTCTATTAAATGTATTTTGTCTGTTTCTGTTCCCTCCCATAAATTCCTTGTCCTATAACATACTTGATTCTATAATAAAATGAACAATTGAGTAAACCATAAATGTGATTGCTCTTGTTTAAGCAGTTAAAAACACTTTCAACGGGAACAACTAGCCATAGAACAATTTAATAGCAGCGTAACAGTTAATGTGGGGAAAAGCTCGTTTCATTGTGGTTTCCTGTGCAGTTCTCATCAGTAGTTTCAACAATTGAGTTTACGAAACTTGTAGATAGATGATTTCCAGAAACGCACCAAGGTGCCACTTATTCATAGATAATATAACTACCAGAAGCACACGGGTGTTACAGGTTGTAAAAGATTTTACTGGCTGCAAACTGATTTTCCACAATGTTCCTTAATGGCAGCCTGCTACATATATATCTGGAGTGCACAATAAGACAGGAACAATTAAAGAGGGAGCAAAATTCCACCTGCACTAATAATTGAAATAAATGCTTAAATTGAAATACTGTACTCGTGCACCAGTAAATTTAATAAAATAAGACACAAATAAATAATGAACTATATTCCTCCCTGAATTAATCAAAAATGAGTTGAATTGAATGATTATTCCAGATAAATATTCCAAATCCTTGTTTTAGTGTCTGAATATTGATAGTGAATATGCACGAAAAGACGGGAACAGAAACGAGAATTTATTTCATTTTTAAATCAGCACTTTATTGCTCTGTAATACATAAACTGAGATGTATTAATGGACGCTCAAAAACTGTTGCCGTTCTCAGCATGGGCGTGAAAGACCTTTTAATTTTGTTCAGATGCTTCTTTATCAATATTGAGGTTCATTTTAGTTCCGTAAATGTATAGTACAGATCCACCGCCTTTACTCTCCTTTCGAAGGAAGACATGCTAAATATTTTTACGCCCGAGAAAATCCATCGCCCTCCACCGGTGTTTGAATCCGCGAAATTGGGAACCGAAGGCTAGCATGTCACCCCTAGACCACGGAGAATGACACAATAACACATGTCTGACTTTAGGTATGTCCGTAAGTGCGGGTGTGTGTCTTTGTGCATGTGTGATTGTTGAATTGCGTTTGTTCTTGATATACAGTGAGGAAGCAACTAGGATATCTGCTAAACCACAAAAACCTAGATGAGTATATTGAAATATTTTAAGAATAATGAAGACAGCTATGTCCCTAAAAAAGACCGGTTGGATAAAATAAAGTTACAGGGATTTCAGGCAATGAGGATACCCCCAGCATTTGTCTAGTGACCTAGGAAAACCCACGGGTCAGAGTGGTCGGCCACTCTAATCGATCCCACGGCTTTCCTAATGCCACTCTCAAACAAAACGTCCGAGCCACCTGGCTCAGAATCAAGTATTCTGTACTTAGGTCTTGCACATCGTTGGAAGGCAATAACACTCTCCGAAATACCTATAATTTTCCACAATTAGAATCTTTGTTCTTGCAATACGATACTCACCCAGTATGTATTATTCGCACCAAACTTATGTTAAATGGATCATGAACAATACGATGGTCACATTTATCCAAATTCGTTTCACTGTATTGTTCACAGCTGTTACTATATCAACTACCACCTTTTCAGGATTTAGTATTTTACCAACTAGGGCACATTTATAGTATCCAACGTTAAGTAATATTATGTCTTTGTTTTCACCAGGCAACAATTAAAATATCGACGGTGTATATTTACCATCATCGATCCCGTGAATTGAGAACAATTGTAAAACATACCTGGCTCATAATTGGTATGTCTCATCCAAAAATATACTTCTACGTTTCGCTAAATATATGTTTAAGATCAGTTTTGCAGCAAAATGTATCATATTTGTGCTATATTCATCAATAGAAACTATTTGGATGTAAGAGTATATTTTGTAGACATTTTATTGATAACGACATATACTTCAATTCGAGTTTTGGTAATGAAGGAAGGGCACTTATTTTGGCTATACTTATGGCTTTCCATACACAATGTCATTTTTGACAGCTCACTAAAATTTTCATCAGAAACATTAAGAAATTCGTTTTTACCGACCTTGAAGATCCGGCAGAGATGTCGGTAGCATTTACGCATAATACTATTCAATATAATATTTCTAGGCAAGTGTTGACTTATGTCATGAGTGTGCTCTCCTGAAGATACCAAAACCTCATTATTCTCATCAGTAAACATCCGCGCAATACATATCTTTGCCGTGTATCCCTAGTGTTTTCCTTTTGCACCTAATTTTGAACATCGAATTTTAAATAGTCAGGGTAACAATAACTTTTGAGCTCTCTTACGTGGTATACAGATTTTAGCGCTGTTTCCAACCTCGATTAACACCACACACAACTGCTGCAGGAAAAATGACATGTAAGGGCTACTCTGCCTTCTCAGTAGCTGTGTGAGCAATATCAGTGTGTGACCGCGAGGTTCAATATAGCCGTGTGCGCTGACCAGTAGAAAGGGACATTGGGTGCAATGTGGCCCATTTACATATATTACATGTGCTCATAACGAACAAAATAGGCAAACAGAAACAACTACTGGAGAATACATCGCTCCGAAAGATACCACTGCAGATATAAAAATAGCTAATTTGATTAACACACCGGTTTTGGCAATGCCAGTCCTTTCTTGGTTCTGAATTCAATGACCAGTGAGGCTATACTGGAGGTGAGTCAAGGGAAATGCTAAGTTACGTGACTGTTTGTGAGAAACCAGCAGGAAAAAGAAAGGGTATCTTATATATTTTCCCAAGTGGTTTCAAGACGGCCCACCTACGTTTCCCTGCTTTCCATACCATTAGTGAAAAATGCCACAGCCGGTGTAGCATCAGAGGTAATCAGAGGAGATTACAAATTGTGGAGATTAGGAGTTGAAGAACCATAGTTAAGATACGAATGAGCAAAGCGAAATACGAGAATAATAGAGTTCCGTCGTAGCACCTCCGTTAGTTGATTTTTTTTTGGGTAGTGTTTAACGTCCGATTTAACTACTTATGGCATCGCAGGCGGTTCCGTTATTTGAGAATATGGCAACTGTCGCTCTGTAGAAGGAAGTGGATTTTGATGGTGACCGGATGACGACCAATATTGAAGCTTTGGTTGCCATAAAATGTTGAAGAAACGGGTCAAGAATTGATATGTGAAGTTATATTTATTGCTATTATTCTATATACCTATATATAGGTATATATATATATATGGGGTAATCAGAGGTTCTAGTTACGCTGTATATACTTGTGGCCAAGTCCGGAGAAAATACCCTCTATAGGAAGGACGAATTTCCCTGACGCTCGAATAGATTCACAGAGGTCTAGTTTACAGGCTTATCATAGGCAAAATGGATTTGGTGATATCGCAGAGAGCCCATTTTCATCTGAATTGTCCGTCGGTACCGGCTGTGAGCTATGTGAGCTGGTAGAAGCCTTCGTCCTGGGCCCATAGTGATGTGGGGATGGAGAAAACAAAGCCCCGCTCCGCGGATTTGGTGGCTTAGGTGATTTCCTAGAATCTGACTTAAACGCCATGTAGAAGATTGAGGCGATTCTCTGAACGCAGAGTGGTGTCCACAGTAGTGATATTGAATGGCATTCTTCTGCTTGCTCATACGAATGGTGAGGTTCAGAACCTAGGCATCCATGTCCTGAACATCTTGAGTGAAGTTTGGTCAATGGATGTGGCAGTGACTGTTGGCGGGTGCAAAGATGACGACGTCATTCCAGCTTGGAGGTGGATGTAGACCTGCTCAAGCTCAAATTGTAGGTTTTATTGACATGAATACTGGCGTGCCAGGTATACATATAGATTAAACCATTTTAGGTGGCACAGTAACGGTAGCGGATCCGGACCGAATGAAATTAGCATTCAATAGTGAAGCATAAAGCATCACAGTAGTGATATCTAGGAAGAGCGGTGCAGGGAGTAACATGATGGCTGGTGGTTTTCTACTCTTCTTGTCGTAATACGTAACTATCGTCCTGAAGAGAACAGTCCGCTCTTGAGGCAGCCTCCTCTTCATCCAGAAAATAAGTGCTCATGTAAACAGAGCCACGTGCACAAAAGCGAATCAAGTTTTCGTTCATTGGCTCATGCCGTTTATTACAAAGTAGTTTGCTGAGTAGTAACAAAAACTCCTGGATCTCCTCTTTATTTAGTAACAGCGGTATTGGACTTAATTAGAAAATGAGCAAACATGATGCTCAGACTGCCTTTAGTTGGTGAATTTTGGAAACGGGAAGTTGAGACCGTTAGTACTTAAACCGTCATGGCCGAACAAGTGGAGTTTGTAAAACGTCGCAGAGATAAGCCTTTTTAACGAGTGGTGAGAAAGTTGTAACTTTGAATTGTTTCACAAACTTAATAAGAAGTATCCCACGTTGACCATCAAGGATATTGTAAACGTGACAGGGGAGTTTTACAGGTGTGTATGTGTGCATTAAGTATAAATTCCGTGCGCAGTGAAAGGTTAAAAACACGCATTTTCCATACTTGAAAAATCAAGAAAACGTAAAAAGCAAGTGCTAGAAGTTCAGTTTGACGAATTTGTTAGGAGTGCATTGCATCAAAAGGCTCATAATTTCTTCCACATTAATGAGTACTTGCAATCAAGAAACTACTTGCGTTTGTGATCGGTGATCCCTAACTTCCTACGTTCAAAAATATTTTTTATAAGCTGTTACTTGACCCTGATTTTGAATTCCGGAAAAGAAACTGTAAGAATATTATTGTTGACTGTGGTGATGGGTTCTTAAATTTCCGCTCAGAGAAAGAAAGGGCGGAAGCTGTATTCTATCAATGAGATGTGGGTAGTAGGCCCCTCAACTTCTAGCCGGTCCCCATGGCCACGCT
Source organism: Hymenopus coronatus (assembly GCA_030762935.1). NCBI lineage: Eukaryota > Metazoa > Arthropoda > Insecta > Mantodea > Hymenopodidae > Hymenopus > Hymenopus coronatus. The sequence continues at coordinate 386,086,487 of CM060900.1, forward strand.
CGCTTTGGTGCTTCGTGGGCAGGGGATCGTGGGTTCGAGTCCCGCCTTGGGCATGGATGTTGTATGTTTGTGCAATGTGTATATGTTTGTAAAAGAAACAGTAAAACCAGTAATCAGTAAAACCTACGGGGGGAAATGTAAATAGGGATCAGACGCCGTTACTGTTTAAAAAAAAAAATTAAAAAAAAAAAAAAACTTCCCAGGTACGGATAGACATGGTTTAGTTACCGATATCAACAAAGTGGTGAAGAACGAGTGGTTATGGTCCTCGGGACGTGGATTTAACTGTAATTTTATGAAGATTGATAAAATGGTTGTAGCTCTATAATGTGCACACATCGCATGGATGAAGGCAACTAAAACTGACCTGCGGCATTAATTTAAGGAGATGAAACATTCCGAGGAATCCTATATATTACTAAGCTCTATATATTACTACCGCAGGTCAGTGTTGCAAATGTGGGCTTAGGGTAGCTGACTGGTTGGAGCCGCACATTGCTTGGAAGAAGTCAACTAAAACTGACCTGCGGCATTAATTTAACGAGATGAAACATTCCGAGGAATCCTATATATTACTAAGCTCTACCTTTTTGGAGGCACGGCACATGAAGGTTAAGTTCAATAGAGCAGTGTTGCAAATGCGGGCTTAGTGTAACTGACAGTTTGGAGCTGCTGTAGAAACGTGAGCGTCAAGGTGAAGAGGCAACAGTCGGCAACAGAACAATCACATATACAGGTACTGCAATACAGAGCTCTAGTGGTGGTCAGTTCGGATTTCTGGGTCTTTGTTGAAGTGACGTCTGGTGTTCTTGCTGGAGATGTTCTGGTAGTAGCTATTTGCACTCCTGTAGCCTTTCGTCTTCCTGTTATTTCCCTCCCTGATTTTCTGTACTCATAAGAAGCATTTGTTAATAAATGACAAAAATGGGCAGCGTGTGCAATGCCAGTATGACCAGAAGATAAACCGTGAAATAAAAGTTCACCTTAAATCCAGTTTAAGTAATTATAAACACCTGTCGCTGTGATTATCAAACAAGCGACGATTATCTGAAAAACCTGAATTGGTGGTGAATGAAATAATATTTCTAGGTTTGAAGAATGTGCTCTCTCTGAATTCAGTGCAATTTCAAATTTAAAAACAAATACTTTGGACATATTAAAATTTATGGGAAATAGATCCTGCACTGAAAGGTGAGTTCGTTTAAGTAGCCATTTTCTTTCACAACTTACCGGTATATACAGTGGCGTCTTATTAATAGAATTACATCTAATGCCACTAACTTTATGAAGAACATTAAAGTAAAGAACTGTATTTGTTTCTACAAAAATGCTTTATTTGGGGCATTTTTGAGAACATATGGGAAAATTACGAATGAGATATGAGGTAAGTTGTGGTTCAGAGCTGGAAACTGTCGCTGATCAGTATTCATTCCCATTCGATATTTTTTTTTTCTTTCAGCAGAAACCACACGAGATTGCTCATTAATAGCAGCAAGAAGGGAATTAACAGTGCACGATATTTAAACTATTTCTAATGCATCTTACACGACTCTTACCATAGCTTTGCCATGGCAATTAGGACACGAAAATTAAAGAACTGAATTATAATGAAATTAAGTGGTTTGGATGCGCAATAATAGTGACAAGAAGCAGCGTAATCTATTACATTTCATGTTATAAAGGTAAGAAAAATAAGCAAGCATGTATAACACATCAAGCTTTAAAACTGCAATGTGTAGTATTTTTCAGAGGATATAACAATAATCATTGTATTTGGAAATGGTGGATTTAATATTTTTTTGCTCTCAACTACCCTCGCGGGAATAACTTTTGTAATTAAAGTCTAAATCTTGCAGAAATGGTTATTGGATGCCTCAGAATGTTCCATGCACATGTTTATGAATTGCCAAAAATCATAAAGTAAATAGGTAGAGTTTTATACAAGGAGTGGATTAAAAGTTGATCTAGGCTGCCGCCAGTCTCACCTTCGCCTGTCAGAAGAAAGTATTTTTCTCGCCCTCTGACAAGGAAAAGGAGGACGCCGCCGCCTCAGTCGATTTAAGAAAAGAAGAAACAGGGGAGATTGAACAAAAGATAATTTCGATTATCTTGCAGACTCCTACTTAAATCCTCGTGCCACAGACAATGTAATCACCATTTATAGAGATAAAGATGGGTGTTTTTTTAAATTGGAAATACTTTGATCAAAACTAAGAAAGATGACTTTTAAGTCAGTCGTATCTTCAGCAGATATGATTTAATATAAAGAAACTCCTCTTCTTACTAATATTTGCAGAATTTTGAAGGCCTTAATCCAATCGAACCGAACAAGATAAAGGAATGCCCTGAAATAACAAAATTGTATCCTTCAAAAATAATCAAACTGAGGAGAGCTGAGATGGAGTACATATAAACAGCCGTAATATACAATAACCTTTTTACGATCCGTCAAAACCTAATGCAGTTCCACGATTCCTAAACTTTCCAAGCAACTTAACAAAAGGGAACAGAAAAATCCTTGCTTTTGCAAAAAGATGATTATGTGAACTTCATAACTTAGCCAAATGGGACGACGCCACTAAGTACGTTTTGACGTGCGCGGACTGTTTCTCCAGATTGGCATATTTAGAGATTTTAAAATCCAAGATCAGTCAGGCTACCGCTGATTACCTTACGAAAACTCTATATGACGTCATGTTTATTCTAGCCGTAAGATCCGATGAGGGAAAACTGCTGCTAGGGTACACACGGAAATGCATCGAACACCAGGTATGTTTAAATCCAAAAGTAAAATTCTCCTTGGTAAAACATTTCAATAGAACTTTAAAGCCTAAGCTTTGTGACTACTTCACGTAAAACACTCGTAACACCTATGTAGCATTTTAAATACGTGTATCAAGTTTTACAACAGCTACGCATAGGAATGGCACATACAGATGCTAACTTTGGAAGCATTCCGTAAGTGAGGAAGGAATTAAAACGAGAGAGAGAGATAAGATGAAGGAAACGGCTATTAAATTTACAGCAAGTCTAACCGTTAGAATCAGCAAGGAAGGATGAAGTTTGCCAATGGTTCTGAGTAGATCTTTCCACATAAAATTTTAAAATTACCAAGGTTATTAAACATTCACTTCAGATGTCTACGAATCGAAGATTTATCTCCTATAAAAACCCAAGGTTACAGCCACGAGCTTACACTCATAAAAATATATAGCTTTAAAATGATGTATTAAAATTCAGAGTGCGTAAAGTAATCAAAGAGATTCTCTTCAAATCGAAAGGATATGGGCACGAGTTTGATAGTTGGATTAATGTTAAACGGTTGAGCTTTTGTCACGCTCCTTTTTTTTTTTTTTTAACAGTAACTGAGTCTGATCAGAACTCCGGCACTCCTATTTACATTTCCCCCCGTAGGTTTTACTGATTACTGGTTTTACTGTTTCTTTACAAACATATAACGCCCATGCCCAAGGCGGGACTCGAACCCACGATCCCCTGCCCACGAAGCACCAAAGCGAGACGCTTTAGCGAGCGTGGCCATGGGGACCGGCATCCTAAGCGATACTTGGTACCCTCAGAGTACTGCTGCCACTTTTACAAATGATCTAGCACTGATGGTCACGTCCTAGGAGGGAAGTCAGTGTGACGTAAAGCAGTTGCTCCTCTATTGGAGCAGTGGCGTAATGCGATTCCTAATATTTAAAAACTATAAATTACTATTTATTAAAATTTAAAATATGCATTAAAATGTATTTTATTCATCATCGTTCATACAATATAGGTTTCAAGCTCAGTATATATAACACAAACACACACACACACACACACATATATATATATATATATATATGCATGCAAGTGACCTTTATCGAAATTAATCAAATGAATATTTGAGAGCCACTGCTGTAATAAATGAATTCTTTAATTTATATGTTCTGCAAAATTATCCAAAGGAAACCATTGGATAATACCCCTGGCTAAAATTAGTAAGCCGAGAACGCGTCAACTGAAACGGGATTTTTTATGGGTCTCAAATATTATTAAACTTCACCAGCCTTGTTGAAAAACCTTCTGTATCTTACGAAAGCTAATTTACTCGTATATACAAATTTGATTAATTTCGATCAAGGTCACTTACATGCATATACATATATATACACTGTGTGTGTTTGTGGTATGTGGATGTATCTTTGCTAACAATCATTTGTATTGTTTATAATTTTAATTATGTATTTATATGCTTTTATTGTTTAGTATGATTTGTTTTTATGGCAGCCTCTAGTTGGGAAAATCTTAATTTGGTAATAATAATTTTGTATATATTATATGCTGTCCATACCAGTGTCTTTGCATGCTACAAAATATGAAAAAGCCCGTTCTTTCCTGATGTAGGGCCGAATATTTTGGAAAACATCTCGTAATTCCGCACAGGAGTCTTCTGCCACTGGGTAGAAGCTTGCATGCGTGTGCAAATAGCAAATCAGAAGGGTAGGAGTGAAGTTACTCGTACTTGGCACGCGGTGACACGCGGGGTCAAGAATGCCCATGACTGGTTTAGCACATAGCATTAATTTAAAGCGTGATACGTGGATAGAGGGTTTAGCCAATTAAATTTATTTTTCCGATGTTCAATCCTTACATAAACACATTTTAAACGAAATTTACAATCTAAACGGAAATGGAATGTAATCCGAGCACGAAGAGTTGTATTTGATTAAAAGATGGTCCAAAACTTTAAATATTTATATACAAACATAGTCAATCAAGTTATGGATGGCTATTTAAACGAGCGGCTTTACAATAATACCTTCAGGGATGTCTCATACCGCATCAAAAGGAGATTTCGGACTTGAATCCAGAAAGAACTAGTAGATTTCAACACATTGGGTATCTGAAAGTGCAACCACTAACGAAAAAAAAATCCGTTTGATATTTAGAAGAAATAAAGAAAGGAAGAAACAAACAAACAAATATACAAACAAAGAAAACAAGTACCTAGTGCCAGAAGTTACGAAGTACTTGCGGAATGCGTAACCTTGTAAACAGCATAAAATGTTCCCTGCCCACTTTAGAAATTTATAAGCTTACCAATAATACTATGCTCAATGAATTAAGCGATGACATGAAAACTCTCTTTCCCAGCTCTTACAGAAAAACAAACTTTCAGTTCGGTTATGAAACGAATATATTTTTCTACTGCTGCATAACAACGCCTAAATTAACAAGCAGCGCTTCCGTTTGCTATTTCAGAATAATTCAGTTTTCATCCTTCTCTAGCCAGCGCTTTTTAAACTCAATGCACGTATTACTTGTAGATGTAAAAAGTGTCTTTCAAATCAATGCCATAGAATAGAGACGTATTTGTCAGCTTACCTAGAATGAGCAGTATTCCTTGAACACCTTTTTTCAGACAGTGCAAGTAAGGGACAAAGGTATAAAAGCATGTCGTTTATGTGTGTCACCCTTTCATTGCCTAAAAACTGACGGGTTTTGTAATAAATTTAAAAGAATTAATGTTTTGTTGAGTGTTTCTGTATCTCCTTGGGAGAGATTTTCTATCGAATAATTATAATAATAATAATAATAATAATAATAATAATAATAATAATAATAATTGGACCACTGCCCAAAAATTCAACAAAAATCCTCTTTTTCAGATCTTTATACAGTCGTGAAGGATATCCGAAAAGTAACCCTTTACGGATTTGCAAACCCTTAAGGCACCCAAAAAAACGGAACTTCAAAAACAATTTTTATATAAGTCCACGGAACAATGGAGCGAATAGAACAAATCGCTTGAAAATGTAAGTTATAAACATCGAAGACCTCGACCGCAATAAACGATTGTTAAAGCACCCGTCAGCATGTTTGATCTATTTGGCGATGTCCATTGCACTCTTTCGACGCCGAAGCTATCGAAAGGGCATTGAAAAACACAAGAGAGCTTAATAATCTCCGTATTAAAAATATTAGCATTTCATAATGGATTCTGTGACAGCATACTATGTCAATCAATGTGGTGGAAGACATTTTGGATACTTTATTGGAACCATGCGCGTTTGGAGCCCTTAGGTATAACCATGGCTGTATACGTTAGCTGTATCGCTTACTGTACTGAGAATTCCAGCCGTCGCCTGCTACTTCCACCGCTATACTGGACGGATCCATCAGGGAATGCGGTAAGGAATCATACAGCTGTATATTATGCCTTGAAGCATCTCCATAAACATTTCTAATAACGTTTTAATAAATAGATATACAACTTTACACCTATATATTTACGACTGATGAAGTATTAAATCTAGCATGCTGTTTTTCTTGTATTTTGAGCAATAATCTTTGCTTGACATTAGGATGTTAATTGCTCCGCTTTCTGTTCACTGATAATACCAGTGCAATAGCGAAAGAGCAACATAGCTGAACTATACTCTCAATATTTTACTGGCAAAGGAAGTGAATTATGCCATAATATTTTACTGGTAAAAGAACTAAAACTGTTTAACATAATTTGGTAAACCCCAAGCTACTTATGTGATCTTAAAGCTGTTTTGTTAGACCTGTCTTCAGAGGTGAATAATAATGTGCCTTGTAGATTAAGGAGGCATAGTTTTTGTATACATTTAGTACACAATTACTTGTTCCTTAACAATGTCCTTAATAATGTCCAATAATACAGCAGTTTAAAAAATAGTAAATTGGTTATGATTGTGTATACGTTTTCAAAACTAAACTTCCTGTAAAAATGTGTGTTCTGTAACCTATTTAAACTTAAGTAGTGGGTAAATTGGATTTAGAAAAATGTTTGAAAGTTAAATCAAGCCTGCATTATAGGCATACAACCCAAGTGGCTCAACTTCCCCGTATTTGACAATCAGATATCCCTTTGCGCGATAAAAGAGTTGCAGAACTAAACGGGGCTGTTTCAGGTTGAAACTTGCCAGAGGGAGACGATGAGGGAATCGCGCCCATTGAGAGAGGTAAAATAAAGGTCGCTCAGACCATTTGTACCAGATGTTGTAACTTGAAATAGTCCGGTTGAGTTCTAGAGCACTTTTAACGCACGAAGGGATAAGCAAGCTGTTAAGCACTCGTATGTCATATTCCGTATATTAAAATAATTATTGATGTTACATTATCACAGGTGAAGTGTATGACAATAATTTGAAACATGCAGAATCTAGAGGTATTTACATAGTTGCAACAGCCAAACACTGCTTTAACGCATTTACGACGGTTTGCATTTCTCACAGCCAAAAATAAGAACCGATAATAGTTGTAGACACAATGATAAGAAGGTTAATATTAAAGATGAAAACGGGAAGATGTGTAATCAAATTCTCCTGGATTTCGTACATTTGAAAATGAAATATAAGGGCTACACACACTGTTTAAGCTATTATTTGCTTCCACTGCCCTCTAAAACCCACTTAGAAAATTAGAAAAGGGTCTTGTCTTGCGCCGTATTGCAGTGGACTAGAGCGTGGTGCTCTAATTTCCGACTACGCATCCGGTCAGGGTTCAATCGCACATCCGACTGCGGATTTTAAATCCCGTGTATACGACCGGAGTCCTCTGAGTATCGTGAGGAAAATGAGAAGCTGCGATAGGCAGCAGTCCCAACAAAAAAAATAAACCTTACGGCTGGGGTAGCCTGATGCTGACCACATCACCTTCCCAAATTTTCTGGGTGAGCACCCAACTGTATCGTACGTCTATGGGTATGAGACCCACAATCGGGTTGGCAAGCCCACGTGGATTGCTTTCTTTTTGTTTTTTAATGAACAAACAAATATTTTGGAGTACTAGTTTCCGAAGTAGTTACACGAGGGAAAATAATACCATGTAGTTTAGCTCAAATAAACTTGTAATAGTCATCTATCCACGGTTGACACTCTACACCTACACATATTTAATTCTATCTTCATACCTGTGAAGCTGTTATATCTAAAGCTAAGAATTATTAATATTAATCTGAATTTTTTTCACCCCTTTTGTGAATAATATGCGCTCTCGTACAAAATTAACTGAAAATAAAACTTGTACATTATTGAAAAATAAAAAAAAAAAATGAGAACTTTGGCAGCCAAATTCGTATTCTAAAATGTGCAGAACCCAAATTAAATTAGCGCTGGAAAAGAATGTTTGGTTAATTATTTAGCGGGATACCTACATAATTATGCATTAAAAATAGGAACTGCAAACTGTATTCTATCGTTTTCCGCGCGAAGTCAAGAGAAAACGCTTTCATTACTAATTCAAGAATTCGATTTTAGCAAGGTCCTTTAATACCTCACGCTTTTAGTATAGCTCTATTTTGTTTGGGAAAGGTTGTCTCTATGCCTACTGCTTGTGGGATTGTGTATTTCTGAAATGACTTAGATGTGATTCAGTTGGAATGCGGTGAAGAAAATGGGAGGTGTCTTCTACCTAAATTTTTAATTCGTTATTTGAAAGGCAGAATTGTGTTCCATACTAAAAAGCTAAAGATAGAGATGTGCTTGTAATGGAATTAAGCATTATAGTTTTGGAATTAATAAAAGTCCAATAAAACTTCTTAATCAATTATTAGTAATGTATAATCTTTGATGATAGTTTATAGGTATAGTCGCTTATAGTTCTACTTGAGCAGGTCATATGCTATATAATACAATATTTCCTAGAGGTGAAGTATTCAAAGAAGTTAATATCTGGTGTATTTCAATACGTAGTTAGTGACGTATTCACGGTTTCGTTCCGTCGCAAACAGCCAGAGTGTCATCTGAGCGGTGGACTACGTCAACTTCGAGAGCGCACTCTTCTCCTTCTATGCGCTATACCAGTTAGTTCCAAGTCGAATTTCTGAGTAAGAGTATACGCGCGTATTCAACTACAAAACTCGGAGTAGAGTTGGAGGGAGAACGTGTTAGCCAATATAAAACAGGGCAAAGGTCACACCACAATACATGCGTCCTGCCACTTCATTTGCAGCACTTGAATCAGTCGTGACGATAGCTTGCCCTCATATTGCGCCGTATTTCCGAATATCTCCATAACCTTAATGGAAACTGTATACGGAGCGACAGTTAGATCCACGATGACATACGGAGGAGAAATATGGGGGTGGGAACAAACAGGGAATCTGGATCAAGTGAGGACCCAATTTTTGAAAGGAATTCTGGGTGTAGGGAGGAGTACGGCAAACTGCGGGATAATGAGGGAATTCGGGGTACATAGTGAAACGATAGAGTGCAAAATCAGAGCAGTTAAATATTGGATGAGAATCGTTCACGGAAACCAATCTCTAATTAGGGCAGTCTGCTACCGTGAACAGTTGCGAATGGAAGGTAATTTGACGTGGGCATCAAAATTAAAAAAAGTGTTGGAAACTATTGGGATGGGAGACATTTGGATGGCGGGGCAGAAAAACAGGCGAAGTATTTGGAGAAAAATTAAGAAACGTCTCTGTGATATTGACAGACAGCAAATAATTGCGCAATGCACAGAGAAGGTGTCATTAGAAGTACAGTCTGGGCTGAAATCGGAGTGGGGTATGGAGCAATACATCAAAACAGGTACCAAACTCATTAGAGAGGGGCTCGCGTGGATTAGACTAGGAGCATGGAGGAGCACGAAAATTTCTGACGAGAATGGTATAAGAATCTGTCCCATTTGCGAGGAGGAAGAGTCGTGGACTCACATCTTGGCAAGATGTAGGGGTACGGAGGAATGGCGGGAAAAATATTTGCCGCGATTTTTTACCACTGCGAATGTAGGGATAGAAGCATGTTGGACGTTACTGGCAGGCACGGAAAACATGGACGGGCTAGGTAAATTTATACTTAAGGCAAGACAGCTGAGATCTGAGGAGGCTGCCAATAGAGAAGGGGGGGGGGGGAAATAAGATCAACTAAACAAAAGTGACTACAATGTTCTACATACATGTATATTATATTATACTTAGGTCACTGTTGTGCTAGGGTTGTATATATTATGTGTATATATGTATTTTAAGTGTAATTATCTATTATAAGAGGTTGCATTTATGAAGGTGTACTCTGTGCTGTAAATTTAAATTGATATATTTGAATATCTTTGTATCTTTATTTTCGGATTCACTCTTAATTTTTATTGTTGTTTAATATTGCTTTTGACTGTGTATTTCCTTTGTCTTTTTTATTTTCGTATTTACTCTTTTAATTCTTTGTTGTGGTTGTTGTTTTAATATTGCTTGTAATGTGTATTACAAAAGCACGTACGGTCTGTGGACCCGTGCGACTGTTGAATTTCTATGTATGATATTGCTATATTAATAAATACACTTATTCATTCATGTTACAGGTAGACCTCTGTGATTCGCAAGTTACTCGTTGCTATTTTGGGGCGCACCTAAGCTGCAACAGCTTGCTCTATGCAGTATACACGCCTCTATACCCTATCTGCAAGAGAGGAGTAACTTGAAGAAATATGTTGCCATGTTCAACCCCGAAAATGCAGATAACCCATCTCTGTTTCACAGGGAGTTTGGTCCGCAGAGGCCTTGTGATGTTAGTGAAATTTGTAGGATCCGTCTCTGTTATGTCTTATTCTTTTAGTTAAATATGTCCGAACCGTCAGTAGTGATTTACAAATCACTCAGAAGAAATTCTAATGAAGTTATAATAAAGGAGTTGGCCATTACCAACGAAAATATGCTTTAAATGTTTCATTTTACAAGTCCCTATACTGGGAATCATAATTTGGAACATTTTTAAACAGCAAAATTTTAGCGATGGTCATGTGCCTTATACACTGTTAAAAAGCGTCCTTGAAATGTCGTGGGACACACGTCATTGTATGTTTACGTCGATAGGAAGTGTTCTGTTCTATCCGAACTTACAAACGGAACCAACATAAATTGTTACAATGAATACCGTTGTCGTAGTCCAGAAAAGCAATATTATAAAATTCATACCAGTAAGAAACAAATCTAAACATCTAAATTTCTTCGCAGATGAACTGGAAAGGCTAATGGAAAATGGAGATTGAGGCGCAAAATTTCATGGCATGATTCTCTCTCTTAATTATTTAATATCTTTGCTGAATCGTCTCACTAAACTGGCGGAGCACACGTGTAACGAGCAATCATTCAAATGCGTGGAGGAGAATTTCCGTATATCGTACTGCATATACAAAATCCACATATAAATGTAAGACTATGAGCAATCAAATATTATCCATAATGTAAGGGTTGCATTTGCTGCATCAATTAGGAAACTATAATATGGCAACAAAATATGTTAAATATTACGTACAGTTAGCTTCTAATTGTAAGATATTTGTTTTTTACGAACAAAAACTTATTTTGTTCTCTACGATCTAATCAGTGATGAGTTATATTCTACCCTTTTGGATAGTAAAATGAGAATAAAATAAACATTCTGTGTTATTTATTTCGTGGCTTCACAATTGTCCTTGTGCTTCCTGCACTTGCATTACGTATGCATCATCAATATTCTAGAGTCATTTATACTCGGACGTAAAGATCATATATGGTATTTGCATTTTGAGCCATAAATATATTTTTATGATACACAACGTATATAAATTAAAAGTGAACGGGCATTATTATTATTATTATTATTATTGTTATTATTAAAGCCATTTTAGAATAAATTGTTTTTGTTAACTTCACGCTAAAGTCAGTGGAGGTTTTCTTTTATATGTTATTTTGGCATTTTTCTACAGAATACTTACCTATCAGAGTTCCCTATTTTCTTCCTTATAATTGGAATTTCGTGCCATATTGTTTTTCAAGTTTCAATTGCATTCTGATTTTTCCTTTGATTCCTTTTACCTTATCTTCAGATTAAAATATTTTTTTCCACCAAATGAAATGATTTGTGGGAGAGGGTCTCGTGACAACATGCAGCAACTTGTTTGGTGGGACAAACGCAACATGTAACTACTTGGGCACTAACGGATAGGTTGGAAGACATAGAAATCTCGCCAGCAAACACCTGAAGCTAGTAAGTGTACAGAAGAAGAACCACTTAGACCATTTGGCGAACAGTGCCGGATTCCAGAAGACTGACTTATATGACTCTATTGTACTACTTTGCCGTAGTAGCAAAGTTACTAATAATGATCAACGATTTGGTGTACCAAATTCAACGTCAAATCTAGGAGAAGGTGCTGATGCCGATTATCTTCCTATATCGCGGACTATTCGGGATGGCAAACTCTGATGACAGAAATAAATGTTTTCTTTTTGTTGACGAAGTTGTCAATTTCCAAGATATTATCAGTGCCTCCAGTGTGTTGTAATTTCATCCCACACAGTGTGCTATAATTTTTACATGACTGTAAATTTATTGACATGGGGCTGTCGCTCTAAGCACACTTAAAAGCACCATCTGGACGGGAACTGAACTACGACAACGGGATAAGAAGGCTGGGGCCTACCTAACTAGCCGATCCCGGTGGCCACGCTCGCTAAAGTGTCTCGCTTTGGCGCTTCGTGGTGCACAGGATCGTGGGTTCGACTTCCGCCTTGGGCATGGATGTTTCTGTGTTTGTAAATGTGTCTATGTTTGAGTGTGTATGTAAAAGGAAAACGTTAAGAATAATAAGGTATACTAAGGATATATAGGAAACTGGAAAAAATGGAGAAAAAAGGAATACAGCGCCGGAGTCCTGACAAGCCTCCGGAGCTGCATTTTGTTTTTGTTTTTTTTTTTTTTTATTGTTAATAAGAGAAGAAAAAAAAACTGGGTCATTCAGACCGGCCAGCAACGCTGATGAGGAAGAGCTGTGTGACGGAGCAATTATCTGTCTCCCGCGGAGTGGGTATCGGGCGTGTTTCCCAGTGCCAACCGGCGTGTGATTAATTGGTGAGAGAGACTGAGAGGGGGGGGGGGGAGGCAGGCACTCTCAGCTGAAGAAATATCCGGAATCACTATACAGATGCTTGAAGAAGTTTCTATATATCCATTTCTACTGGGCTGTTTCCACATTTATCGAGGGATCCTGTCAGTATAGACCAAAGCTTGAATGCCGCGAAGAAGATGTGGCGTTCAGGGCTGTCTGTTTGACACTTAAATGAGCGACCCGAAGACAGAAGGGAAGTCCTGTGTTCGACATTTTAATTAGATATCGGAAGAGAGAAGAGGCTAATTTAAAGATCGAAATTGCAACTCTATTTCCAAAGAAAATCTGATGTGCGTGCGGAGAAAAACGAACGATATCATAGTATTAAGTTATTAACTTTCATGAAAGTTTTGCAGCGTGTTGCTGGTGAATGCCAAGCAAAAGGAAACGGAATGGCGTTAGTAATTTTATTGCCTGTGGACTCGGGTGGTCTATTCGGAACTGAGCCACGGGCTCTGGATGCTCCCCGCGTCGAGGTACAGAACTTCTTGTGAATTGTTAGGGACCCTCCATGACGGTTCTCTCCCTGTCCGGATACCGGCCGTCCTTTGAAATTACACTAATTTCATCCTTCCTCCAGGGGTCTAATGTACAATAAGCCCTCAGCACAGTGTAGAATAAAGCTCTGCAATGTGCACACAAGTACACTTAAAAATACCTTCTAATATTTAATTTTACTACATTAAAATTCAAAAGTAAGGTTCTACATTTTTTTTTATTTTTTAATTTTGTAGCTTCAAAAAGTTTACTTGCTTCTACAGGTTTGCGTTTTGTAATTTGGGTACACATCTTATAAGTTTATTGCTTTACCTAACAAGTTAGGATCTATAAGCCTTACCTCTGAAATTGATCAATAATTGGATATGATGTTATCCAACTGTTGAGGATCACAATTAGTTTTGGAAGATAAGGTTAATGAGTTATAATATGCTTATTTGTTTGTGTACTCTTTTTTTCAGGAAATTCAAAATGTTATACACTATCCTAAATCGTGGTATTGTAATCCCTATTACCAAAAGTTAGAAAAGAAGAAAATTCACCAGTAAGGACATAAAATTAGTTATTTTATGTTATTCCAAGCACACTAAAACATTGTGCTTTTTAGATTATGCATCTCTGTAGATTTCAGAAAGATAAAGATGAACTATATTGGACAGAGAAGCTAATGTTGGACTGAAAATTTCCCTACCTACTGTGCTAAATAATATATCAACTGTTAGATATTAAAATAGCATTATTATGTTCAACTTTTTCACATTTCACAACGCTTACATGATTAGGATTCTAAAATATGTGTGTACGTTCCATCAGTATCAACGCACATTTGGATTCGGCGTCAGGTTCGTTTATTTATGCTCTTCAACATACCTCTCTGGTGTGACTGTTGTAAAGGCAGCACGAACTGCTTCCTTCACGTCATCATTTGTTGTGTACCAATATTTCCACACCTCTTCTTTAATAATACCCCAGAGTGGGGCAGGAGCATTTGCTGATCCTCAACCAATCCAACAGTTTGGTTAAGGCACCTTCGAACTGTCAATGCAAAATGTGGTGTAACGCCGTCCTGTTGAAACTTAACGGTTTCTATTAAACCTCCGGCTCTCAGCTGTGGTAACAACCACTCGTTCAACATCGTCAGTTAAGTTTCTTGATTTACAGAACCATAAAAAGTATATGGACCAAACAGAGGTTTACCGGTCACTCCGGCCAAATTATCACATTTGTGGATTGTTCTCGATTTCTTCATAAGCGTGGGGTATCATTAAAGAAGAGGTGCGAAAATATGACAAATGATGACCTGAAGGAAGCAGTTTGTGCTGCTTTTACAACAGGCACACTAGATAGGTATGTTGAAGAAGATGAATAAAGAACGTGACGCCCAATCTAACTGTGCGTTGATACTGATGAGATGCACACAGATATTTTGGAACCCTAATCATGTAAACATTGTGAAACGTGAAAAGTTGAAAATAATAATGTTATCTTAATAACTAACAGTTTATTTATTATATATTCCTATTGGTAGGGACTTTTTGCCCACGCTATACCGTCAAGCATTTTATTTCCTTTTTAAATACATTAACTGTTGGAATATCATGCTCAGATTTAAGGAGTAGGAGGTAAATTTTACATATACCGCTTAATCTCTGTAAACGTGGAGAGCAGGGTGACCAGATTGGACAACGTGCACCCTCTTGAGATATTTGAAATGGAATTTTGAAACGGTTTTTAAAACAAACTCGACTATCACCATTTAAGTAATATTTGTCTCGAACAAACACGACTTATGGGCTATGAATCTCTATTTTGAGGCCAGTTCTGTATATACTATTATTGAATCCGTTTTAGGTACAATTGAAGATGCAGCAGCGATAATTTCAGACACCATATTATATACATAAGAAAGGTGTATGTCGGTCATATTATTTCACTGTTCTACCCAATGCTTGCAATCGCGGACCTTCTAATACGATATGCCGCCGCGAATCCTGATCAGCTATTAATATCACTAACGCCAATTCTCATCCAGACCTAAATAAAATAACGGCAATGTTAATACGAATATTAATTGATAAAATATGAATGACAAAGCAAAGACGTTATGAACAGTGTTGCCAAACGTAGCATATAGCATAATTATGCTACGTAAAATAAAATAGTTTTGTGATTTGGTTCATTTTTAGTATTTCCATTCTGTAATAAAATATACGATACTTAAAATTCTCATGACATTCTATACCCTTTATCACTTATTAGTATGTGTACAAACTGTGTTTTACAACAAAACGATATTTTTCTCTCCACTTTTCTTTAATCACATTTGAAGAAATTAGAGGCCTCTGAGTAAAACTAAGCGGTCTTTCACGCTCTGTATAGAATGGGACTCTGAGAATCACAGCAGTTAAAGAGCGTCCATGAATAAAACGCCATTCCATTTCAATTTGAAAAAATCGAAATTGCAGAATTACAATTTAAAATACATATTTCGTTATAGATACAAGGAGAATAGTAATACTGAAATATTTAAGAGCTGCGCACTATATGCTATCCTTAACACCAAAACTCTTAATATCCGCACTCTTTTCATTCAATCGCGAGAAACAAATGTAAATGACAGCACCTTAGAAGAATATCACAGTAAGTTTTGACAAATTTGAGCAACTAAGGACGGATATCTCTGAAACGGAATATGTCACAATTCATTTACTTAAAATGAGTGATCTGCTTTAAAGGGATCTGCATTTTATGCTTAGTGGTTTTCGTCTATCGCTTAACGTTACCATTTATCCGAAAGATTATACAAAATTGCTTCCGAATGAAGTGGACTTCACGGGCTATTCTCAGAAAATTCAAAATATACACAGGATTCATCTTGTACATATCTTTAATATATGATATTATAATCAAAATGTTTAGAGCAACTTTTGAGAAAATACAAAACAGGTCCATGCAAAGGATAAGATGGGTTCTTGAAACTCTTAGTGTTGTGTCCTAGAAGTATGCCGTTCACAGGAACACTGGGTATTTTTCTAAAATAATTTTACTTAGGGGGTGTCATGCACATGCTTATGGTGATATCTCGGTATCGTACGTTTGGATGGAATGCAGTGCATTGTTTACCTTCTATGTGCGTGGTAGAGGAAGTAAAAATGAAAAAGTATATAGTTGAACTAAGCTGATCTTCTAGTGTACCTCTAAAAACCGTACAAGCGGGCGCGCATGCACGCACATACACTCGCGCGCACTCTATTCTGAAATACATCATTTTAGTGGCATTGTAATATGTTTAATATATATAGGATTTATATGTATAATCATATGCATTGTTGTCATATATAGGCAGTTACAAAGAGGCGAGAACAGGGAAGCTCAGGAATTCAGCGACATTGGTCTTAAGTGGTGGTTCTGAACGGCTATCTTGCGTATTACCCATCTGGTCACTCTATCGGAAAGCAAGATGATTAAATTATAATAAAGTCCACACATATGCAGGATGATGTCCTTGAACATATTTTTGGTATGTATTTCAGGTTTTGCTCAACTTTACTTCTCAACATATACAGAGATACTTAGCATGATTATATGCGTTACACCCTTCTGTTTCACCGCCTTAATATTTTACCTTTCTCAATTCTTAATTATAGTTCCAATTTATATGACGCTCTTTACGTCCCTTTGTATTGTTGTAAATAATGTTTTAGAATGCTTCATTTTTAACAGTGCATAACGCCTTGCTCTTACATCATATGGCACCACAGGCGGTGACACTGGAGAAATTATTGTAATTGGAAAAGAACGTTTGGTTGGAAACGTAGCAGACGTAAGTTTGTGGTACCTTTCCGTTATTTAACGGTTATGAGGGCAAAGGAAACCCTGAAGAAACCTAAGGGCAACGGTCCTGGTTTGGCTGTGGACCGCTGACGTCCTATTCAATTATGCCAGCAGGTAATCCCTGTGAGCATTGCTGAAAATGGAGTGGTCGTGTATTGTTTTACCTCCAACACATTGGAGATCAATTACTTCGAGAAATTCTTTTAAACTCTCAAACTCAAAGTACAGAAATGTTCTTATTGTTTGCGTCCTTTATAGTAGAAAAGAACTAAGGGAATACACTAGGCTAAAACGATAGTGAACTGCTTTAAAAGCTATGTGATTTTCATTGATATTCGCTTCTTTACATCGTAGCCAGGAGTGAAACGAAAGAAACACCTACGACACCCTGTTTGAGAAAAGTAAAAGTATTTTAAATTGAAACTAATAAAACGTAATACCTCATAAATGGCTAACTGTAGAAAAAAATGTGTAGGACATAAGTTGTATGCTTTAATAAGATCCACGTTTCTTGCTTTTTAAATTATTTTCTATCTCCAACAGTTTACTAGTTATACGGAAGGCATATAGGGTGCAGATGTCTTCCGATGCTGTTCACAGAAAATTATGGATACACATTTCATTATTCATGAAAATCTCTTAAACATATGGTGTTTTCATCAACATTTAGAGTGCCATTTTTCGAAAGTTGCAATTTTCAAAAGATGTTCCATATAAAGGATAACTGATAGGGTCCTGAACATCTTCGTTTCGAATCCTTTGATGCTGCACTTGAATAGGTACCAAGTTTGGCATTTAACAAAATTTTGGTTTTTGAGTTATACTCCCCAAAAGCACACATACACACTGAGCCTTTCCTAATTTTTTTATTGATAGGGTCTCAAAACAGATGTTTTTGATTATACTACGGTATCGATGTTTTAGGTGGAATACGATTTTGTCTCTATCTACTACGTACATGTACATACATGCAAGAGATAGCACGTTTGTAACCTTTATGCAGCTGTTTTAGTCTTGGGACATGCTCTTGAAATTAAAATATCTTAATTTAGTTACAGTGAAGAAAAAACTAATGTTTGAAACTTGGACAGCATTATCCTTTATTCTTCAGACCCTACAAGAAAATTTCCTTAAAGCCATTTCCAACGCCATTATAGTCGAGGTTCAGGGTCCATTTGCCACGAAACCAGCCATACACTTTATTTCTTATTTTTATGAGTTTTTTCTCTTTCATTCTTTTCTTGCCATGTTCTAAACCTAGCCACCATGTCGAGTACTCATAAAGCAGGACTAAAGTGGGATGAGTTTCCATTGTTGTAGCCTCTGGGAGGTTCGCGTCTTGTAAAGTGGCTCAAATGGGAAGTCATAACGCCATAGAGCAATATGTCCTTCACCCCGCTACTTACTTCGGGGTTAAAGATTCAACTCCCCTTTTCTTTTCTTGTTCTTTTTCTCAGCTTCTTATCTCCCACTTCTTCACTGCGGAATTGAATTTCTAGTCATTTGTTCGGACTCTTCCAAGAGTAGATATCTTGCTCGTAAATTACTTAACGATCACATTCAGTAGATATAGCTTCCAAATAAGCAGTGTGCCGGAATCAGGCACTGTCCAAAGTTTAATACAGTGGTATCGATCAGTTTGCAAATTATTTTCAATGGCATGTGTTATAGTATCGATATTGCGCCGTCTGCCATAATAACGTCTGCGTGCTGGAGGCATTGCTGCAGGAATGACGTGGTTGAACTTATCTGGCTCGAGCGGAAGCGCGTCGCGATACGAGAGCTTAGAACACCTAGAGCTCTCGTACGCGATTTAGCCTGTACCAGGTTAAACTAAACTAAGTCCGCGACCTTGAACGTATTTGCGTGCAAGAAGGGCATATAGCGCGCAGTGGAAGTTTTTAAAAAAACATTATGCTGCTACCCACGCTCTAATAGCACCAACTATTGATGTGTTTAAGTTGGTTTGCTCGCTTTGGATTTCGATTACAAGGTATATGTATTCGTTTGCTTGCACACGGGCTCTTCTTTTGCTATACCATCTGCAGGGATACATATATATGTTTCTGCAGAGTGCAGTTATAGTTGAGAGCCTAAGAAACCAATATGTGTGGAAAGGAGCAAAAACAAAAATCTGATATATTCCATTCGCATGATGTCCTCATCCTGTTCTGCAAACAAACTGTTCTTACAAAAGACTATTCTTTTATGCACATCATGCTAATCAAGATAAACATTACCAGAAATGGTCTTATTACTTGCTCCCTTATAAGCACAAGGCAATATACTGAGCTAAAGCGCCAGTAAAATACTTTAAAGGCTGGCCTCTATGAGAACAGTTGACATTCAATACCTTTTGGCTGACCAGTAGTAAAACAAGAGAGAGATGAAACAAAAGTTGAATTCCCATTAGAGGAAATCTCAAGTAGTTTAAAATTGAAAGCAATAACAAGGAATATCTCGAAAACGGTTAACTCCACAAAAATATAAGTAGCAGAAAATGTGTTTTCATTTTCTGTGTAGTGAGTCTTCGTCTATCTCCTATGGTGTAACAGTTTTGCAAAATTCATCCAAAAAGAAGAGGTTTTTAGAGGCTATTCACAAATATTCAAGATATACATACATTTTATTTTAATGTAAATATCTTTTAATATATGGTATTTTATTCAATATGCTAACAGACATTTTTTGAGAAAAACAATCCTGTCGAAAAATGATTCCATGTAAAGAATACTTTGAAACGGGCGACTTTCTTACAAATCTTCGTGTGGCATCCTTGGAAGATACCACATTTAAATACCAAGTTTGGTAGTTAACGGTATTTTCGTTCATGAGCAATGCTGTCTACAGTCTCACACACGGACCTTTTTCTGTGCATGCCGTTTTATATTCAGGGGACCTCAAATATATTTCCGCTGAATTCTCGACATCTAATTTTTGGTTGCAATACAATATCTTTTCTACCCAATTTATACATTGTACATACGTGCTAGACAAAGTAGAAAAAAACGCTTTGTATTTACTTCGATAAGATATAAATCGTCCTTATATGTCGTGATGCACCAGTGAGAAGGATGTTGTAGGTGTTTAATATGGAAAGGTTTTCGCGGCTTTTAGAACACACTGCACACGATCATTTGAGAAACTGGCTAAAAGCACTTTCTAATGCGGAACGTAACCTAAGATTTATTGTGCAATTTGCCATTTAGCACCTTCCAGTGCCTAATTTGGTAAGCCACATACAAATGGACAAGAACTTTCCTTTGTTTCCTCCCGCCGTTAGCTACTTAACATTCCTCCCGATTTATTGCATCAGCGATTCTGCTGCCTCTCCCCACCAGTGTTTGCGTTACACCTCACATATCTTCAATCTGAGCAGATACAGGCCTCATAGACTCTTGGCTTACGTAATCTGCTCCTAAAAATCCCTTTTTTTCAATTGACTTTATGTGGATTTACATTTAGTATGTAGCCATATTCTTATTTCCAGAAATTATTTGCGTTAAATGATAACGGAAATTAGTTTTGCTCTCTCAGTCTACAGTAACCTTCAAAAGGCCCTACTCCGCATGCATAACTGATGAGCGGATAAAGCATTGCTCAACAAGACTATTCTTTGCTGCATATTCTCTTGGTTTGTTTATTCTCCAGTGCAATAAACGAAGGGAGTTTCATACGAGCGAATCTCTCCGTGATTCTCTTATAGCGCTTCAACTGTATCGCATTTAATGTGTGCAGATAGCCATGCGTGCGTTAAAACAACTGCAGAACTAAGTGGGGTAGATTTAAGTTAAATGAGTTACCTTCGTTTTACTCCTCTTATCAGCGGAGGCGGTGAGCGGGTAGCGGCCCTTGTGAGGGCTACAACAAAGTTCTTTACGGTCAGTTCCTCACTAGCGTTAAAACAGTTGCAGAACTAAGTGGGGCAATTTCAAGTTAAAGGAGCTACCTTCGTTTTACCCCTGTTATCAGCGGAAGCGGTGAGCGGGCTACAACAAAGTTTTTTATGGTCAATTCCTCACTAGTGGGTTTTAACTTGAAATAACCCCGCTGAGTTCTGCAACTCTTTTAACGCAAGAAGGAATATCTAGACACGTCAAAAGCGGGACACTTGGGCCAACTGGTACATATAAGAATCGCCAGATTGGATTATTCTTTCAGTCTTAAACATCATATTTATCAATGGATTTTTCTGCTACCTAGTGATCTGAAAGAACACTAAAGACAAATATAATCGAATTTCTGAGCATTGACAAAATTAAAGTGAAGGAAAATCACCCAATGAATTCACAAGGTTATGTCTTACACCATCCCTTACTTCTACATTTCTCAGTGATCGTTTAGTTCTCAATAGTCCAGTTTGTCCAATAATTGAAACAAAAAATCAAAATCATCTCATATCATAAGCAATCCACCTAGAAATGTGGGGATCTAAGGAAGCCAAGTTTTCGAAGATTGATTAATATAAGTTTCGTATAAGCTTTAATCGATATTTCCCAATCGTCAGAGCACAAATACTATGGACCCTCGCCTCATATGCTTATAATTTCACATATTTCATTCATTTACCGCTTTTCGTAACCTACGCCGTTAAAGAATATTAAATATACCTACAAAGAACACCTACAAACAAAGACAGTCGGAAGCTATCTGCCATGGTCGACCTATTCGCCGCCTTAGCGTCAAGTATTTGATTCATAAGAACGTCTATATCTGTTTACCCTATTTGTATGTATGACTTACATCCGCTCCCCCTTAGGATTTACAAGCCCGCGTCTGAAGTCAGATGCCTCTTGAGGAGCTAAGGCTACCGTTCATTCGTAATCTTTTCGGCTAGGGCTTGAAGGCGGGGAAGGTGTGCCGCTTGATGCAGGAACCAGTCTTTCCCCCTGCTTCTCATCTGCTGGCCGAGAATAATGCGAATAGACTGCATATAAGAGAGAAGCCAGGATTGGTGATCAGATCGTTGCCAGGTATGAAAGTGAGGATGTAAATGATATAAGGTGACGGTAAAATGGATAACAGAAAGAACTATTATGGAGCAGGGGGTGGAGTGAATGGCGGAGAACACCGGAGAACCCGGAGAAAACGCGCATCCCACACTTCGCTTTGTTCACCACCAATCCCACATGCGGTCCCATGTGATCAAACCTGGGCCGCCTATGGAAGAGGCAACATGTTTATAACTCCTTGGCCGCGGCGCCAAACTTTCACAAGACCAAAGATAGCTTTCTTTAATATGCTTTAATATAGTTAATATGCTAACAACCGGCCGCTCACACTAAACCTCTATGGTTTGAGAATTTTTGTTTTAATTGCATTATGAAGGTTAGGAAGTATATTGTACCTTCTATTACAATAATCACATGAAATAGAATAGTCTGTATTATATCACTGTGCTTTGCAAGATTTATTACATAACTGACTCTCCATCAACTGCTAAATTAGCGCTCTGAATATCAAATCGCGGTTCTGTATCGACCCCCGCCAGTGTGAATGTTACAAACGTACGAGTGTGTATCGTAATGTGTTACGCGTTAATTCCAGTCCTCATTGGGTGAAACTTTAGGACACGGAAGAGTGGAGATTAAAGGCTGGTGTAAAAGTTAATAAACCGCATATAAACTGTTGTCTCTGTCTCCCTCTCCCTTCCTCACTCTGTCTCTCTTATGTCCGCATTTTATTTTATTCCGTTCTTTATTTCTGGTGACGACTGGCAGAGTGGTTATACTGTTATCCTCCCACCTAGCCGGCCTGGGTTCAATTCCAGGGAATCGCATGTGCGACTTGTGGTGCACGAAACGGAGTCCGGACGGTTTTCCTCTGGGTCTTGAAATTTACTCCACCATTCATCTCATTAATTGATCTATCATCACTTTCTCCCTCAGTCATTTCACCTACGTTTTGTATAATTATCCCACATATTCAAATCAGGCACTGGGCTGTACCCCTATCTCTACATACTCTTATGTGATTCATAACGCATCTACTTCTACTCTTCAACTTACTCAGGCGTTATTATAACTTGGAAGTCTTGGGGAGTGTAAGCCCTCCCTTCTAACATTGATTTGAGTGAGAAATACCCAATTTAGTATTACCTAAGATGTTTGGGTCAACAACTGAAAAGGACACAAAGCTTATCAGTGGCTTATCGTCACTTGCTACATGTAAGTCTATCTACCATCGGTGTTAATATTGCAAACTATTTATCTGTTTGTTTATTTATTTATTTATTCATTTATTGTGCTGAACTTAACAGGTTTAAGCTCAGTTGCAATGGTCGTTACAAAATATAGTCCCATGCGACAATTTTTAAATCTAATTCACAAAAAGGTTATAAATGAAAATAAAGATTGCAGGGAGGAAGAAAAAATATGAAAAAATAATAGGGAATAGAAGTAACTAGAGAATAAACATATCCAGAAGATGGCACTGTAATTAATTGTACCGTTCCTCCTATTTCCAATGCTTATATTAAAGTGGTACCAAAATAAATGAATGGCGCATTTTAATTGAGCTTAGAATATGTTGAAAATATCTACATTGAAATTATGAAGTTTGTTACATAAAAATATAAAATTCTATTTCGTGGTGCCTTTTTATGGATTTTTGTGTTGATTCTGTAGGTGAAAAAGAAATTCTTGGTTGTGCATATTTTATTCATGTATAGGCATACATGTGTAGTAACATTTATTACTATCTTTAATGAGAGACTTTAATACTTTACACAGAAATATTAATTCAGCGTTGTCTGTTTTGGTTTTAAAGCTTTAAAGTTAAATATTTTTAAGAATGTTTCGTAATTTGTATTCATAAATTAACATTATGATCTACTTTTCCGATTATGTTGACGTGCTTTGGATCTTAGGACTTTATTACCACGTTATGTACCATAAGGGCGCTAAGGAGTAGAAGTTGATGGCCCTAAACCCCAATCATCATTTTATAATTACAAATAATAGATATAAACTCGAGATTTTGTGTATTAAAGTAATTTTAAAGTAAAATTAATGTTTTTATTTAAACGTAAAGAACTCAGAATAATTAAGCCTAGATAACCCAGTGCATTTGTTATGATTAATTAAACGAATCTGTTTAATTTTAGGTTTGTGAAGTGTACTCCTAAATTTTATTCTCAATCATTTCAAAGGATGGTGTGCTATTGAAGTTTAAATGACATTCAAAGAGATTTTTCCTCCTAGTGAAGGATATTTTTACAGATTTATTAATGCTACATTGGGGTGTGTTCGTTTTCCTCCATGTATATAGTCTAGATAATGTTGAAGTTCTATGCAATTTCAAACACTATTGATACTTCTGTATAATTTAACACATCAGCAAATATTAATAATCTGGAATATTTTGCAATACTAGGAAAATCATTCTCAAACACAAAAACAGCAAATATCAGCATACAAGCTTATTAAACGGCTCTCTTAATACGTCATAAACATTGAATGATTGTTGAAGGTCCCTTTTAACTAACTCTTAATCAAATTTAAATCTTTCGAACGAATCCTGAACTGTGGAGTTCGACCCTTATTCCAGTTTAATGCGTTTTAATGTAGACTAATTCATTTTACAGAAAATGTTAATCATAAGCAAGTGGTTACATTTAAACGTGTCTAAGGCTTTACAGCGCGGCATCTAAAACAAAATACTCAACTATCAAAGTAATTTCGCCTTGTTTTCAACATCTCTCTGCTTCGTAAGTGTGTATAACATTGGCATATGAAAATATTGCAATATTAAAATATGAGAAAGTAAATGTGAAAACTACATAATTACTATAAAGTTAAGAGTGAATACCGAAAGAAATTAAATAGCTGTAGACTAATACATGAATATTGGAGTGATAAAACCCGTCAAATAAATGAGAATAACTTAAAAATAAAACATGAAAAGAAACGAAATCAATGTAACAAGTCAAATAAACAAAAAGAAAAAGTAGCGTAAATACACACAGGGAATAAAGCAATAAATAGAACGCAATCACGAATAAAACACAATTAAACTACTTAAATCATAGGGCAAGAAATACGTTATGGGGATAAAGATAGCAGAAACAGAATAGCAGAAAAGTGCGAAATCTCACGAATCTAGCGCAGAGAGGTCAGGACAAGGTGACCGGTATTTAACTCGGATGCGTAGACAAATATCCAAATTCACATTCCACCGCACACAGAATATGTAATCAGGCGTCTTAAACCGTTAATCGCTATTAGAACGAAGCGTGGCATCTAAATATGTGATATCCAATGAAAACGTGACAAGATGAAAAATGCAACATAATCTCAGCCAGTAAAATCGGTGAAAGTAACCGAAAAAAGAAAAGTCTAGGACCATCCTTGAAAATGGGCGGCTAATATACTCTTGTCTAGCCACCGGAGCTCAGAAAAATACTGTGTTCACATCGTCATTTGGACGTCAGACTTCGTGTGGTGAACCCGCGTCGCGTTGTTGCTCGAGGGCTAACGACAGTTTGTAAGTCCGCGATGTAGGGGATTCGATTCAAGCGGGAAGGAAATTAAGAGGGAGATGCGAAATCTATTAGCGTGACGGGAAAATATGAAATATTTAACCTTATTTGTGACCGGTTTTGGCGAGGCTGGGCCCTGAAACAAATTCCTGGAACTTGGACGGTCAGTGGTACGAGTGAATAATAAAGTGCAGTACAGTAAAAGGCATGCAGAAACAGAAACAAGTGACAGTGTTTCTTTATGGTTCTTCCGCACAAAATCAACCCTGAGATTCTCAAACGATTTCCTTAGCTAGTCGGCAACACAACTTACTCCTCCCCTTCGCAAAGCCACAACCATACAGCCACAATATCAGCAAATGAGGTTATAATTTAATTATAATAATTTAAATTTACTGATAAAAAACATGTCAAAATATGAGTAAATATGCAATGTCATGTAAATTGATAACAAGCTACACACAGCTACACAATCATATTGTAACGACGGCTGAGTCTAGCCTTCTGCCGCCCGCCGCTGAAAGCGGCTATCAGCTGTGCTGCTTCCTCTACTATCGACCAACGGTTATGGGTAGCGACGGCAGCCAAGTGTCGCCGGAAGACTTCGAACGTCGACGTGCGGTCGTACTTTTGTGGTTTGACACGAGCAGATGAGCTTGCGTCCAGACATCTCGGACTTCATGTTCTTAAGTCTTCCGTTAGGCATTTCTTGTTCATTTCCTTGACGCTTCCGTCGAGTCTTCCTTCCAGTGCTCCGTAAGCTGTTGGCCAAGTGCTTCCACCTTTCCGACCAGCTCCTTCATGTCTTTCTCCACGCCGTCCAGCTGTTCGTCTATTTAGGTCCAGAAGGCCATCACTTTGTACGGCTGCGCCGTGGCCTAGTGGTTAGACCACTTACCTCTCACTCAGGCAGCCCTGGTTATCTCCCAGGCGACCGCATGTGTGATTTGTGTTGGACAAAAAGGCGCAGTTACGGGATTTCTCCGGATTCTCCGGGTTCTCCGGTTTCCTCCGCCATCGCATTCCGAATATTCTCCATCTTTATTACATGTATCATCAATATCATTGCCTATGGTGCCATATGGAGTAAAAGCGGGAGCTAAACACTAGCAAAATTCAATAAAAATAATAAAACAAAAAAAAAACAAAAAAAAAAAAAGCATCTGGACATCCCCATCTTCATTTCCTACCTACTTTCATGAGGAATTGCCATTTTTCGTTTTGCCCCTAACTTTTTTCCGTGCCGGAGTTCAATGTTATAATTTCATTTTGTCCATTCCGGAATTTACATTCTTCATTTCACCCCTCATTTCTTCCATGCCAAAATCTACTTCCTCCATGCCAGATTTCATGACCTGTACTTGACTTGAAGTATTTGCTTCATTGCGACGTTTATATCTCACTCCTGCCACCAACGCAACAAATGAGAACACCAGTTTCTGTTAAATTTAGTTTGTTCGTCACTAGGGCACTACATGTAATACAACACTTTACACTTTTGGTACACAAATAACGGAGTTATTGTGTTCACGTTACTTTCTTAGCTTTTGTCACTCACTAAATTGACTTTTAACTAACTTACCGTTGTATCGCTCCTTCTTATACAGTCCCGTAGCCGGACTCAAAAGTTCTCCGGACGTGGAGATAAAGAAGCCTCCAGACGTCTTGCAGGGAAACACACAAAGGCTATTGTGTCCATTCGCTCTGATGTTAGAACAAGCCAGACGGCCGTGGCCTAGGGCGGAAGGTCGGAATCAGCCGTAGTTATAATATTGATTTTATGCAGGAATCCCTCGAATTGCACTGCAACTTATTTACCAATACTGGATTAGGAATACTGATTTCCCTGGTGTTTGAGTATTAGCCAGAAGTTATTAAATACATTAATTGGGAATACCTACAAATGTCACTTAGCATAACTTTGATAAATTTGCCACTGTTCATTATGTATTCGCCATTCATTTCTTTATATGAATTCTTTGTGTGGAAATAAGCTCAGAATTATGTTTTATGGACATTCTTTGAATATAAATTTCGGCAATTATAAAGAAAAACCCATTTCATGTATTCGCTTATTTGGGTACTTCCAAGGTTTGGGATTGCTCTTCACTTAAGTTTGATTTCTCCTGAATAGCAATTTTGAAAAAAATTGTTGCGTTATTTGATTTATCTACATTTAAAGTTCGGAAATCATTTCTAATATGACACTGTCTCAACTTACAGTTTTCGTGATCAATAAATTTTTGTGCATAGCAAAATTGTATTCCAACTGCGTCAATTCTCTCAAAAAACTGCTGTGTTTGCTATCACCAAAATCAACTCCAATGCTCATAATAAGTCAGAACTGGATGGCAATTTTAAAGTACCGATTTCTATAATTAAACTGTGAATGGAAAGCAAAATATTCAATATTCAAATCGAAATTTCATACTAGGCTACGAACCAAGACTGTCACCATGTGAACTGATTCCCCCGGTAATGTCCGTTTCTGACATTGAGGAGCTCTTAATATCAAATAAGGTGCACATCACAATATGATTGTGGGATTTCAAGGTTCGCTCACTATCTAGATAAATAGTGGATTGGATACTTCAGTGTCGCGACTTAGAGATCTCCACACAGTTTAAAGAAACTGAAGGTGAAGCAGATGTTACAGGAAAGTGGTTGCACAACTAGGGCCATCGGCATACAGTTCATTCAAACAGACGGTACAAGTAGGCAACTATGCAACCTGCCAAAGCAAATATTTAAACTGCGCGATTCTAAACTAGAGAAAACCACAAACTGTAAAGGAAGACTTTGTTTGATATACATTGACTCAATTGCAGAAATAACCTAGTAAATACGTTTCATGGTTACTCCGCCTTACAAGGGCCAGCGCCCCCACCAGCGGCGGTCTTCATCCCTACAACCAGCCGAAGTCGGGAGACGGAAAGTTACAATGACCATCCTTTTTTCCCTGCCACGCTGTATCGGACACCATCGCCGACACTTCTAGCTGTGAAAGAAACAAACGGGATGAAGCATAAATGATAATGAAAAGCACATGGAGAGAGAGGAATATCAGAAAATAAAAGAAACCTACCCAGCATTCGCCTGACGACCCAGAAAAATCCTAAAGTCAGGTAAACCGGCACGGGCAAAGAAACCCCTGAACTCGCCTATTTGGGCCAAAGACGAAACTGCCTGACCAATCCCGCTCTGTAAGCTTCGCGGCAATAAATTAAAGCGACATTAAAGAGCATAACTAGAAAAAAATCAAAAATCTATTTTTTATCAACCAATAAGTCCATGTAGTACTATATGTTAAAACACGTCTTAAAGTATATTTCCGGCAAAATAAACACGTTTTATCTCTAAACTTATAAATGTATTAATTTTGATAAATGTACTAAATCTGAAAAAGAAATATATTCCTTTCTTTCTTTCTCTTTTTCTTACTTTCTTTCTTTCTCTGTTTACCCTCCCCGTATGTACGCCCACTTGCATGCTAGGACCTTGAACCACAGGCCTTATGACGAGCTGAGGCCCTTAAATAGAGGATACCCAGAATGCCTGATCAATCCGAGCAGTTAGAGAATGAATGGAGGGGAAACCGGAGAGCCAAAACCGGCCATGAGGCCCCTTCATTCGTCATAAATACCATACGCGATCACCTGGGGTCGAACCCGGTCCACCTAGGGGAGAGGCGAGCGGTAATCGTAATTCTGTCATTATAAATCCGCAGTTAGTTTAAATATTGCTACGGGTACTCAAAGTAAACAGCTTTGTACTTATGTCCTTGCTTTAAACGGTTGTGTAGCTCTACAGAGATATATTGTGTATATTGCAGAGAAAATTAATATGTTAATTTAAAAGCTGGTGCAGCTCTTAACCCATCCTCTAGCGAGGTAATGGTGGCATGTAACATTTTAAATACATTTGAGTGCTTTGCGCGCTTCATAAAGAAGTCCATGAGCATTTTCAGCTTTTAGAGTGTTTACGTTGTACACTATAGTGTGTAGTAAAGGGTGTACTGATTGTTGCTTAATGCAATAATAATCCTAGGCTTTCTCTTTATGACTATATCAGTATGTTTATTGAGTTAATATATTATCAAATATAATGTTCCGTTCACATGACTTTCTCTAGCTGTTCCGCAAAAAAAAAAAAAAAAAAAAAAAAATGGCAAAAGATAATCATTTTATTCTTCAACATGCTACTCGAGATAACCATCATCAGAACTGGTTTTATTAATTGCTTACTTGCAAGCAGCATGGAAATAGAGGAATACACTAGGCAAGCGATAGTCAAATAATTTAAAAGCTGGTCGCTATGTAAACATTTGAAATTCGGCTCTCTTAGGTTACCAGGAAACAGAGATGAAACGAAAGATGACTTGCTGTTTGAGAACCGTTTAGGTAGTTTAATAATGAAAGAATAAAAAAAATATCTCGGAAACGGTTTGATCTACAAAAAGTGTATATGGTGTTGTGTTTTTAAAGATATCTACATTTTTTGTGTAGTAAGTTTTCGTCTATCTCTTACGACTTACCAGTTATATAAGAGTCATCCAGAATGAAGAGGTCTTAAGATATTATTCCCAGAAAATTCATGATATACATTCTGTTTGCTATAAAAATGTCTTAAGCATTTGGTATTTAAATCAAAATCATAAGATCATTTTTGAGGAAATAAAAATGTTCAAAAAAGTGATACACGTAAAGGGTAATTGTGTTTGGGGGGGTCCTTAAAATATTCGTGTCGCATCCATGGAAGTTACTGAACATAAATACTAAGATTGGAATTTAATTGACTTTTTGTTTTTGGGTTATGCTGTCCACAGACACGCAGACCCCATATGAATATTTTTCTAATTCTTTTTCTTTGTCTTATTTGTTCTTTTTTTTTTTTTTTTTTTTTTTTTTTTTTGATTCAGTGGAACCTAAAACATGTATTTCAGGTGAAACTTCAATTTCGAATTTTGGCTGGAATACGCTACCTTCTCTATTTATTGTGAACACTGTACATGCGTGCTACAGAAATTAAAACTGTAACGATTCTGTGGATAGTTGCAACATATAAAGTGTAAATTTCGTAATGCTGGACAAGTTTGGGAGATAGCTGAAGGTGATACAGACGTCTATGTCAGATATTGGACTTGCGAAACGCAGGCATGAACTTGACTCCCCACGCTCTGATGACGTGACACATTTGCCCCCTTGAAGAGCGTCACCTGGTATGAACGAGGACGATGAAAAGCATTAGTTTTAAGTATATGCTAATGAATATACCAGATTATAGCACACGTGTTCCTGCACGTGCGAGAGGGTGGGAGAGAGGGAGATAAAGTCAGATAGCTTACCCCCTCGGGGTCCTGGGAGGGTTGTGTAAATACTCTACAGGCAACTCAAGTTCCCTCAGAATTTGGAGTGGGAATCCTTATATTCCATGAGAATATCGCAGAAGGCGCAACGCTTTGCTTGAGATCTCACTGACTTACATCAAAGACACACTTTCGGGTATTCACATTAAAACATTGGAGTCTTGATAACAGGATTAAGCACATGAGTGTCAAGCCACCTTTATGTAAATAAAATGCACCAAGATACATTAGACAATAGTTCAGTCAATGAAATGTTCTACCCAAATATAGCACCAGGTGGCCCTACAGCACAGTGTTTCGCGTGTGTATATAACCCTTTTGTATGTTTAAAAAATTGCAGAACTCAACGAAGCAAATCCAAGGAAATACCGGTCAGTGGTGTTGTTTGCGCAGGCGACCTGCATTCTAATTCTCTTGCATACCAACGGAGACAATGAGGCAATCTCGCGTATTGAGAATAGTTCCCACCATTATATTATTAAGTTAAATAAAGACTTTTTAATTATTTCTCAGCCTAGAATATGTCTCTATTCTTTCAAAAATAAAAGCTCTATAACTAAAATAGAAAATAGCTTACCTTTTTGATACTTTATGCTCTCCCTATATTCGATGTAACGGATTCTAATAAAAACTTGGGAACTCCTCTAAATGTGCGAAATTCCCTCGCCATTTCCACTGATATGCGAGAGGAGTAGAGCGCAGTTCGCTACCGCCACTGACCAGTGTTTAACTGGATTTGCCTCGTTGAGCTCTGCAATTCCTTAAACATCCGCAGGATTATCTGCACACATGAAATACGACGCTGTCGGGCCCTAGGAAACCATGGTAAGTTTTTCTGGCTTGCACTGTTGTCTTTTTACATTCTCTAGCTCATAGTTTTCACCGGAAATACGTGTTTTGAAAGCATCTGAAATAAAAGAAAAACATTTTTAGAAAAATACCCTTATATGTCTGTGGATAGCATAACTCACAAACGAAAAGTCCTGTTAATATCAAACTTAGCATTTAAGTTTAGTATCTCTTAAGGGAACGGCACGAAGTTTTTTTTAAGAAAATTCCCCCGCTCCAAGCTACCCTTTACATGGAACATTTTTCGAAATTGTCGATTTTCCCCCCCAAAAAATAGCTCCATGATTTTCATTAAAATGCCGCATATTAACAAGTTTGCATCACATATAAAATATATATGCTGAATTTCTTGAGGGTAGCTCCAGTAGCTGAATGACCTTCATACTTAATGACCTTGGTATAACTGGTAAACCGTAAGAGATAGAAAAAAAATTACTGCACAAAACATACAGATCTTCTTAATACAGAAATAACATTTGTCACATTTTGTATGGCACTAACCATTTCAGCGATATCTCTTGTTATTTATTTCAGTTTTAAAATACTTAAACCTTTCTCAAACGGAAAGCCCTCTTCCATTTCATAACTCGTTTGTTTTACTCCTGGTCATGGAAGTAGAACCGAATGTTGATGACAATCGCATATTGATAGCTTTTGAAACATTTGACTGTCCTTTTAACCTAGTGCTTTTCCTCATTTCCCTTCTACTGCGGAAGAGAGTAATAAAATAATTTCTGGCAATATTTATCTTGATTAACATTTTTTAGGTCAAATAGTAATTGTGTAAGAATAGGTTGATAACAGAACAGATAAAGTCATGTGAACGGAAGACATCAGATAATACCCTATTTAGACAGTCATCTTTTTACTTTCCCTAGCACGTATGTACAATGAACATAGTAGGTAGAGAAGATATTGTATTCCACCCAAAAATTCAGTAACGATATTTCACCGGAAATACATGTTTTGAGGTCTCCTGACTCCATAGAATACATTTTAGTAAAAAGGTCACGGTGTGTTTCTATATGTGCCAATGGACAGCATAAATCAGAAACGAAAAGTGCCTTAAATTTCGTACCTGGTATTTAAGTTTAGTATCCCTCAAGGATGCGATACGATGCTTTCAAGAATACCCCCCTCTCAAATTACATTTTACATGGCAATGTATTCTAGAATTGTGATTTTTTTTTAAAAAAAAAAGTCTCTTAACAGTTTTGATTAAAATAACGTATATTAAAGATATTTACATGACAAATATATATATATATATATATATATATATATATATATATATATTGAATATCCTGGCATAGCCTTTGAAGTCCTCTTCATTCAGAATGACATTTGTTTAACTGGTAACCTTATGATATCCGAAAACGAACTATAGAAAAAATGCAGATCTCGTCAAAGCACAGAACTCATTTCCTATACATTTTTACTGAGGAACTAGGGAGCTAAACTTTTCCGAGATATTCCTTATATTGATTACAAGTTTAAAATACTCCTGACCATACAAAAACTGAAATTAAATGACAATCGCATAAGAACGGCTTTATAAATATTTTACTATATTTTAGCCTAATATATTCCCTTAATTCCCTTCTAATTATCACAAACTAAGTAATAAATCATTCTGCTAATGTTTATCTCGATTAACACGGATAAGATAGAAGAACAATAATTTATAATAATAGTTTATTTGCTGAGCAGGTAGAGAAAACCATGTGAATGGAACACGTCAGTTTGTTTATTACATTTTTATTCAACACATCATCCTACATATACAGGCTGCCACTGTGAACAAAGCATACTTGACAATAGCAGTTAAATTTTAAAAGATGCATGCAAAGAAGTATATACAATAAGAATAAATAAACCCGAACTACAAAGTGCATATTAAACATATCAAAGACAAAAATAAAAAGATAATAATAAAGAGAAACGATAAAAAAGATAATAGCGATTTTTATTATGAGTCATATATTATAACTCGGGCTGCCCTCAGCCTGCCAATCACACTGGACTGGAACCAGAGAGCTTGGGGTTCACAGTTCGCAACTCAGAACTTCATTTGTTGCAAGTGTCGTTTCATGTCTATCCGATTCTTTTCGATAACCTGACCCGTCCAATATGCTTTTAAGAGCATAGCAAACAGGTATAAGACATGGGCGGAGTCAGCGGAAAGGCCCTGTTTCATGATAAGCATTTCCAGGAGTATGTTTTATGTCTATGAGTGCATGTAAACCATTAAATTAGTAACATCCGTTATCTGATATATTTTCCTATCTCCATTAACATTCATTCCAGTGCTTCTGTTTGCAAGCACTTTTTTCACATTCAATATTCCGTGAAATAAGGTTCTCCTTGTTGATGTAGATCAGAACTACTCTACTAAAACAGCTTCATACCTTTTTTGTTCTTTCCAAAGCATAAGTTTCTTTCTTCATCATATTAACGTTACGTATCCTTTTACCATTTACGTTCCACACTATAATAAGTGACACTCCACACCAATACCTTCCCCAACCTCTCCTTAGCTCTTTCTCTGAGGATATACAGACATATTTCTCTCTCCATTAGTAAACAGGCATAACAAACTGTGCATCTGTTTTCCTGTGATCCTTACGAAATCCCCAGGATATAAAAGTTGACGAATACTGAATGCGTGTAGAAATAAATAAGGTAATATCACATCTTATGTTACTCGGTAAGTCAGTTGAATAAATCTGGTTGAATTTAAACTTCTGAGACTAAATCCTGCAAGTGTGAATCAGTTATACCACTTGTGCGGCCAAAATTTTCTTCGCGAATTTCAATTCCACCAGGAAGCTCACTGCAGAAAATGGGGACTGTAAGACGTTCTGGTGCCAAATGAAACTGCCGCACACCTAAATTGGCAATACATGTTAAACAAAATTTTACATGTGTGTGCTGATTCTGTTTTTAGGTCCCGAAACTCTCATGTTTGGTGCAAATTGTTTTTGCACCAATAGCTCACAGGTGCAAACAGAAATGGTAATTCTAGTTCGTTTAAACATCTTAACTGCTTAGTGAAATTAGAAATACAATTTTATGTAGTGATTTATTACAGTAGTTAATTAAATTCATTTACCCTTTGATATTTAACTATGATTACTACTGACATGGGTATGTCGACATTACCACTATGATGGAATCTTCACTCCCAGGTAAAAGCACTGAGACGAGGATTTCCCTAATATGGAAAAATATCCTCGTTAAACATAATCTTATCCATATACTTTGAATTCTGCTAATTTTTATCAATTGCTCAAGGACTGCACATCCAACAAATAAGGCGCAGCTCAAGCTATCCTAATTTATAAACTAATAAAGTTTCTGCAGCAGTTTCCGCAGTTAAGGTTAGTTTAAAGAAACATATATGTCACTTAATTCAATGCTCTAATACAGTGCAATTTAAAAGAGACATTTTTAATATTACAAACTTAATTAATTTCAACACACATAGTAGAAGTTTTTTTAACCAGTATTAACTTTTACATAGAAAAATAGTTTATTTCGATGCTACGTATCAAATTTCATGTTATTATTCTTACAAATTATACGAAGTTAATTGAAATACATGCTGTTACACCTGAAGGCGATTTATATTAACTCTAGGCTACATCTTAAGAATTGTTTTACTACGAAGATTAGCGGTTATTTTGTAAATTATTACAAAAGTAAGAAAACATTTTCATTGAAACATTTAATATGTATAATTGAGGACTGATCAATAAAGACTAAGACTGACAGTAGCTTCCGTGACAGTTTTCTGTTTGTACCAAGAATATTTGAACAAAAAGACGTTTTCACTCATAATGCCAATAAACGGTAACACTCTCGTACCGGTAGATTGGTAGTAATGCTCTATTTTGTAGACCCTGCTTGCATTTCGCATGCTACAAAGTGGAAATGACGCGAGAAGAGCAATATAGGGAATAAAATTCTGTTTTCGTTTAAACCATATAGCCGCCACTGAAACTTATAAAAAGCTATGATAAGGGTACGATGAAGATGCTCTAAGGGCCGGTTGTACGAACTCGGAATAAATCCTCGAATAGTTATTCTTGGAATACACTATTCACGGTATAAATGTGGTGCCGGGTTGTACGATGCAATTTTATTCCTTAGATATCTATTCGACTGTTTGTAGATTTAAAACTAATGTTGGCTATATTGCGAGTCATTCATGGCCAACTTGATACGTAATTACTGCTTTATTTTGCTGAAAATTTGCATTGTTTTCACAATCAGCTGTTCCTAAAATATATATTATTTCTTATTTTAACTACTTACGGTACTATGAAATAATTATGAATGTTCACAAGCGTGTTCGGATGCATAATTGCTATACATTTTACAAAACATAAACACATATGTATATTGTGACTTCTTGCGATAGGTTAGGAGTATGGGAATGAAACCTTACCGTAAGTGCAAAGTTGCATCTTGTGCTGATATACGACATATTTCCGTTTCTGCACTCAAAACTGCTAATATACTAGCCTGGTTTTTGCATTTTATTCATTAAAATACTTAGTAACCGAATTTTGAAAATTACATTTTTATGTTGCCAATGCCACTATCAACTTAAGATATGCATAATTGAATCGTTGCACCAAGATAAGTACAAAACAATTTGCTATACAGGTATTATTAACCAACAGAAGTATTATTATTAGTTATGTTGAATAGTACATTAAATCTTTCCCATTACAGTTCGCACTTTGCTGATGGCAATATTTAATACAGCAGCTAGAAATTGTCAACCAAACCAATAAAACCGAGAACATTATATTTTACGTAAGGTATTCTCTATTCAATCAAAATTGTCTAATGTATTAAACCTACAGCATATA
Organism: Hymenopus coronatus; assembly: GCA_030762935.1. Lineage (NCBI taxonomy): Eukaryota > Metazoa > Arthropoda > Insecta > Mantodea > Hymenopodidae > Hymenopus > Hymenopus coronatus. The sequence continues at coordinate 386,123,277 of CM060900.1, forward strand.
ATACGAAAAATTATGAATTTTTTGTAAAACAATATATTTAGATTTACGAGCTCTGAAGGAATATTTTAATCTGGGCATCTCCTCCCTACATCGGAAAGCTTGTAGTGTTGTCGTTTTTAAACTTGCACATAACCTCCAAAATCTGAATATAGTACAGAATGTCGCTAACGTTAACACTTGTGGCTATCTTACGCTTTGAAGCATATTGCTCTAGAAGTAACCTACCCTTTGTATTTCGTTAATAAAACGTAACCTCACTCTTTACAACGCTATGCATTTTGCTGGTGAATTGCTGCACTACACTGTTTTATATTTATCTTGGGTTGGATTAAATTAAATTGTTTCCATAAAAATAGAGGTATTTTGATGATAATATTATAGGAGGTTTTACTGTTTTATAAATGAAACCTTATTTTAACTATCTTCTTGTCATATTTATCTTATAACCACCAAGTTTCTGTGTGATATCTTTCCTCAACTTTAGTCTCATCATAGCCGTGAACATTTATCTGACTATCTTTCCAATATATTGTATTTAGGTATGATATGTCCTTAAATACGTATTATAAAGAAAGTAATCGTTGATATCGGTTAAATATGGGTCAAAATTGTGTCGCGTACCCAAGCAGCCATTTTCCTTTTTATACTCTATTCTCGGAATATCGGCTTATACCCGCAAGGAATCACGGAATAAGTTATTCCATGTTTATTCCCTTGATAGTCTCTATTCCGTTGTCGTACAACACAATTTAGCACATAACCATGGAATAAGGTCTAACAGAGCTTTATTCAGAGTTCGTACAACTGGCCCTAACTCGTGCAACAGTATTTAGGTGGTTTAAGGACTTAAGAAGGCAGACTTGTGTATGTTAGGTAAAATGGCCCAGGTGTTTTCGCTTCTGCTGTACCTGATGACCTCAACACAGCTGTTGTGACTGTCCGTAAGAATCGGCGGATAACACTACGTAATCTCAGTGAAGTGTAGAATTTCATAAGGCAGTTTCTTTACCATTATGCATGATTATCTCCATATAACCCGTGTATGTGCCCATTGGATGCCACGTCTGTTGACTTCCGTACAAAAGGCTGTACTAATGGAGCTAAGCCGTGAGGTACTGCATCTCTTTGCTGTAGGAAGAGTATGAGTTTTTGGAAACGATTCTCAAGAACCTGACCAAGAATGGCCTGCACCATGTGTTCGAGGGCTGACCGAGGCGCTATAAAGTATGTGCTTTGAATAAGGAGGGGATTATTGTGTAAAAGATCCTGTAAACATTGAAATGGAGTAATAAACATCTGTGAAAAAATCAGTCTCAATCTTTGTTGATCAGCCCTTGTATAATGAATTTGCCACCCTGATGTTCCAGGATCAGGAAATTGGTGATATTACATATTGGACCTTGGGGGATTACTGCGCTAAGGAGAAGCTCTGGGAGTAGTTAGTATCAGTATAAAGGCAAATTATTATTTCGACCCCTCTTCTGTATATTATCGTATTATGTAATCTATGCTACATGAGAATGAAACAGAGACTTATATAATTTCCATGTGTATGTATGTTAGCGTGAAATCCCTATGATCAGAACTGTAGGAATAAATCAAATTGTGCTACCATTCAAGCATCAACGGAAAAGCGAAATACATACCTCCTTTTATGAGCAACATCATTTGAAGGTCAAGCTGTAATCAAAGCAGTTTCTTATATTATAGAATATACATTGTTGCACGGGAATCTTATATGCTCTCTGTAAAAAGCAAACATATTTATAGCTTTATAGGTAGAGTCAGACTGAAGAAGTCAATGCCATAGCCGGGATATAAACCACGGATCTTGCGGTCCCTCGCCGGTTGCTACAACTATTGGGCTAACATGGCAATACGCCAGAAGAGGATTAAGCTCCCCAACTGACACGCATGCTAGCAATGAGACTACAGTATTTAATGCGTGGTAACCGGCTAGAGCCGGTTCAAATCACAGATAAGCCACTGAATTTTTCAGTCTGGCTATACCTATCCGACTAGTGTCCTATACACGTCTTGTGTGAAAAAATATTTCATTAATATTTATAGTTCACCCTATTTACCCTCTTATTATCGAATTTTGTTTTAGATTTTTAAACATTTTTTCCCATTACTAAATAGTTTATAGATTGTTATTTCACGTAAAATGAGCTTCAGAGATAAGTTCACTAACTTCTATTTACTATGCTGATGGATGGGGTAAACTGCTGTTAACCATGTATATTTCACTGAAAGTGTATGATTTACTCTTGGTCAATGCAAACGCATGTTGCGGTACTTTGTTCAAAATACAATACTTGTTATAAATTCAGTACTTTGCGCTTTCCATTTTTCTATTTTTTAAGATAAACATTCTCCCCCGTACAGTCAAATTGACAAATAAAAGTCTCCAATGAATGCTGAAATGGGTGAAAAGCAATAGGGCTGAGAACTGAAGACAGTGGGACTATGAAGTTGGAACTTCTCATATCCTGGTCAGTGGCCATAAAACATTACACATGCTGTGAGGAAACTACTGTTAAGGAAGGTTTACCCAAAATAAAGTTTCCTCAGGAACTGAGAGAACTTCAGAAAGGTCCTAATGCATCCCGTCAAAATTGAATTTGAAACTCAAAATGTTAAGGCAGACACAGAGGCCTCTACAGTGAGTTTAGCCGTATAATGCTTTGTGTATATTGATTATATCTAACCACCAAGTGTTTACATGTGCAGTGCTACGAGTATCTCTGGTAACTGCGTTACTCGTTTCAAAATGCTAGTTTTAAGGACAGGGTTTTCCTCATATATGAAATGTTTATAGTTTTTTCAAAAAGAGAAATGTAGGTGACAGTTAAGGATTGCTTTCTGCACATTACTCTCGCTTTTGACACTAAAGGATCTCGGGAAACCTTAGAATTGAGATAAGGAAAGTGGGGTTAGTCAAGCCGCTCCAGCCGAGTGGAATGGCTCAGGCGGTTTCGTATGTGGTCCGCATTGGGGAGGTCGCGGGTTCGATCCCCGTGGATGGCTTACCTGAGCCATGGATATTTTCAGGGATTTTGCCAGGTCGCCAGGCGAATGTTGGATAGATTCATTACATCCCCGGATTCTCCGCTCTACCATTTTCTGATCCCAGGATTTCCTGATCCTCTCTCTTTCAGTGTTAAAGAACCAGGAGACGGGTTTTTTTTTTCTTTTTTTTTTAAACAGTAACGGAGTCTGATCAGGACTCCGGTACTGTATCCCTATTTACATTTCCCCCCGTAGGTTTTACTGATTACTGGTTTTACAAAATATACACGTTGCACAAACATATAACATCCATGCCCAAGGCGGGACTCGAACCCACGATCCCCTGCCCACGAAGCACCAAAGCGAGACGCTTTAGCGAGCGCGGCCATGGGGACCGGCGTGTTCGCTGGGTTACTGCTGGATGGGGGATTGCACATTGTAATAAGGTTATTCTGGCTTCGTCGTCTGCACCACTCTTTTGAAACCTGCCTTCGAGTTTAGGACGCCTTCTGGGGGTCCGCCTGGAGGCTCGGGGCCCGTGAGTAGGACCTAGTGCGGCATAGGGCGTTCCAACTGTAGTTACTAGGGACCCCGTCCATACTTACGTCCGTCGTCATGGTTGCCCTTTTGGGTATCTGCCCTCATTCATCTCACCCTGGGGTCACGTAAGCGGCAAAGGCTCACAAGGGCCTACATGCAATGTTCTATCCCAGTGTCCTGGGGCCCCACGTCCGTCTAAACCTAAACTTAAAACAAGTCCTTTCTACTTTACCTGCATTCGTGTAACGTGTTTTCACTTCCTAACAGTACACTAGCAGAATGTCGTTTATTATAAAAAGGGAGATGCCAAAACTAGAAAAAAATTGGGCGTAGTAATTTGGGGTGAACGCAAACCAATTCTACATAAGTAAGAGCACTATAAAGCGTGGGCATACTGGGTTTATTCGACAAATATTTACCACAAGGCCTTATACATTGCCATGTCGAACTTGAACACAGAAACTTTCAACATTCATACATTTTCAGGACAAATGCTATTATAAGAGCTGACACTAATAAGATGACAGAAAGATAAAGTAATTTTTCGTGACTTGACTAAACAGTTTTGGCACTATTTAGCTCAGCCAATACAGCTTACCTCAAGGTTCAAACCCAGCCTAGGTCGATAGTTTTTAAGTGTAATACCCCATGTAAATACATTTACTGATAAGTAAAAGAACTTCTGCGAGACAGAATTCCGGCACACAGGAGGCGCCTATGCAATCCTGACAATTGACAGCATCGTTAGGAAGCAAATAATGTTTACCTGGTCATTACATAACTATAGGCATTTACTTATTTATTTCACTTCAATCATTACATGATTTAATTCATACCTACAATTCTGTAATACTTCAATTCTATCCCTACATTTTACCTTTTACATCTCATTTCCTCACTTCTCTGAGTTGCTGCATTTCTGAGGACCCATAGCATCTAACACCATAGTTATCTAGCTTTCGAGTCCTATTTACTTTCTTTCTTTCACATATCTTCCTATTCCTTATTTCTAATTTCCTTCATCCATCTAGTTCTTACTACACTTAAATATTTTCCTATTTCTGTTAAACTTGCTTTTGATTTAGTTCTTAACATCCTTTTATCTATACTTTCATTTGGTAGACTAGACCATAATTTTTCATAATTTTTCTCCCATATTCATTGTTCCCTCGCATTATAAAATTAAATGCCAAAAATCATCTGACTTCTATATTACACAATAGACATTTAAATAAGTAAAAATGACTAACATAAAACTAACGTGTTTACGAAAGAAAGTCCCTCAAAAAAGAAGCATAAGATTAATTAATCTAATTAATCTCTAAACACCTTGAAAATGTAAACAAATATGAACACATTTTCAGTAGGACAAAACTCTCAAATAAACCAATAATTTAAATCATCTATGAACAACTTAACAATCTAGACGGAGCTTAGCCAAAGTTCAAACCATTAGATACTACGCGGTTAAGAGTCTTGACATACCATATGCAAAATCAAACTGACCAGGCTGGAATATAATCAGTGACACATAGTTCAATAGAAGTAGCGTCTATGGCTCCGTGAAAAGTAACTAAATTTTAATACAAAAATAATCATGTGTTTAACAAACAATGCAAATGGGCGAATGCAAATGAATAAGCTAATCAGAAAAGCGTGACTGAAGTTAAATATTAAGTTTACTAAAGCATAAAAAAAGCTCCTAAATGTTGCTATATGTCCGGTCACAGTGGCAGAAAAGAAATTTCCTGTACCATGGATCAGAACCGAACCAGTATCGAAAAGAAGCAGAAGGATGTTTAGGTGACTAATGGAAATACAAGCGAGACACAGAACCTCTCAACGTAAAATACTGAAACTATTTGCGAATTTGTTAAGCAAAACCACACAACAGAATTCGTGAAAAGGAACCCGCAATTATTTGTGTACACACTCATTTACCTGCATATGGAAATAAATTAAAGATGTATTTGAAATGATTTTGTAACAATCATTTAATAATCATACTGAATAGTTTATTTGGTAGTACTTAATTTATACGCATTTTAAGAGTTATAAACCACATTGGAGGACTTCTGGGTAGTTTAAGTCTGATTAGAGACGTAAGTGTACGTTTGCATAAATTGTGCTCAGGTTCGGAGAAAATAAAGTATATGATATCTGCGTACTTGTCATGGCAATGGATTAATCAAATATCAGTAATTCTTTTAGGTAAATATTTGGAGGTGGATATGTTATAACTTTTCGAATTTTTTTCTCAAGGAGGACGATGTTGCTAACTAAGTTTATTATTAAGTAAACTGCTATAAAGTTGAATGTTTCTTTAAGCGATATACTGACTCGTGATTAGTTTTTCATCGTCTGGTGTTATTTCTGCCTCATGCTCTACAAATCATCAATAGATAAAATTGTCTTAGTAGCATAATACTTGCTTAATGTACCTTAGGTTTCACCTGTAACATTGTGCACAACAAGTCGAACTGAGAAAGCCTACGACTGTAAGCAATTACCAGCGCCTTTTACGGAAGCTTACCTTGTTGGTAGAGAAGTGCAGGAGTATCAGATTCCCAGTCCAATTAAATCACTGGCCAGAACGGGTAAGTATAAGGCTTCCTTTAGAATAGCCCCACTTGTTGGACTCTTACTGATCTGCTAGGAAAGTCAAATGGGGGCTTTATTGGTACCGGTATGAGAAATCAATAGACATTGCTCAAATGCTCCGCACACTAACGTATTATTCACAATATAAAAAGCACCTCCTAGCAAATAAGTGTAAAATGTGATTTGCGAACCTTCTTTCTGCTCCTCTTTCTTTTAAATGTTAGTAAATTACAAAATGATAAAGTTTTAAGAACTTATGCACTTATGCTGTAGCTTTTAATAATTCTTCTCCCTCAGATTAAATTTGATATTTACCGTGAATAGTTGCTCGAATCAATTTTTCCAAGGTTTTCCTATTTTTTCTTCTTCCCCCAGGTTTCTGACTTGGAAACTTTCTGGAATCCTTATATCTTACATCCCTTCCGTACTTTTTTTCTGTTGTTCTCGATATCTATTTGTCCTATCCTGAATTTTTATATTCCCAAGAAATTTATAATTTGATTAATTTCTCTTCTTCTTACTGCCGCACTTCTACTAGAAATTTGCCATCCCTGCTGTCTGTATTTTTCACCCCAAGAAGACCATAATGCTGTAAAATATGCAAATCTCTTCCTACCTATAAAATTTGTTATTTCCATAACTCCACTATTATGCTTGATTCAATCTAATTTACGTTGTTTATCAATATATCTTGCACGATGCTCGGAATTTAAATATTGAAGGACACTGAAGGTTTTATGTATGGCAAGTTCTAATACATCACCTTTAACTACATCCAACAGAAATCTCTTAGTTTTCTGGACAGACTTTTCTTTGCTGAGTAGGAGAAAGTGCTGAGCAACATATGCCACATGCTATCATTAATTATTATTATTATTATTATTATTATTATTATTATTATTATTATTATTAATAGATATTATCCGAAGTTCAAATTACGTTTCACCATCACCACTACCGTCCTTGAGGTTTGACAGACATACATTTTCTAGCTTTTAAAACTTACTCGACAAAGAAACTAAATCAAGAGGTAGTAGCACATATAACCGCTGAAAATATCCGGAAAACTAACATTTATACTTGTTACAATAACTGTACTGTCACATTAACCAGCATTTGTAGCTACTAAGTTAAAAGTGAATCAGACTTGAAAAATTGAATGCTAGGAACATGGCTATTCGTGTCGATGTTCTTGACACTAAGCTAACAATAATGATTAACTATAAGTCCATGGAATTAAAAGCGTACACAAAGTTCCATGAAATAGAGCATTTGAAAACGCTTGAAGCCTTACCCGGAGACTTTAGGCTCGTGGGTGCTATAGATTCTGAAATTAACATTTAGCATTATCACATGTGTTATCAAAAACTGGAACTGCTTATTCAGTCAGAAACATAAATGGCTTGTCGACTGTTAAAGAGTTACACTTTTCACTCAATGTAGGTACGGGAACGTCTGTTACATTATTAATTTCTGAATTTCGTCACGTGAAGATGCTGGGCAAGCCACATTTTCTTGAGTGCTGTTCGCAAATTTAGGTTTATCAGCTGTGCTCTGAGCTCAGCAACTTTACGGGAGATGATATTTGCATTGGTGGTTATTTGAGTTTAATTTTCATTATTATTTTTCTTACGATGCCTATTTCATTATTCATTGACTGGTGTAATTGTTTACTTTTATGTTCTAAAGCTGCTTGAGTATCCCTCAATAGCATTTCCACAAAACATAAGAGTGCCACATAGTTCATCTCTTAAAACTTCCCTTTTATACCTTATTTTATTTACATTTGCTTAGTTTGCTGTAACCTCTGCCTTAACTACAAGTATTTCGAGCTGCTTTTTGTTTTGGCTTTCTTTGATATCTTCCAAGACTCACTGATACCTACTTTCTGTTTGCTACGTACGTTTTGAATGTCTACAATGTTAGATATTTAGGCTTTTCATGTCTGCTTTGAATGTCTTTCTCCTCAAATGTTACTTTCATTTGATAAAATTCCCCTTTGGTTGTATCTTTAAATATATAAAGTTCCTCTGTAATGGTTCGTCATTAACTGACTAAACATAGTTGCCATCCCTGTGTTTGATCATTCTACATTTTTACATTGAGTGTTTTGAGCAACATTTCCTTTATTTATCTCTACATTGTTTCATTTTTCCTGTATTTTATCTATGTCTAAATCATTTTCCGAATTAGCTGCAATTTATGAATGTTTGAGTGGCGTTTTCACTGCCCGGGAACATGGAATTTTAAAAAAAGTATTCTTTCGAAAATCTATTCAAAGCTTACAGCAGTGGTAGCATTGTTGCTATACTAAAGTTTTAATTGTTGACTCTTAAAGTTTTGGACGGTTTTGACGACTTAGTAGCTTTGTCCTACTCTGTGCATTTTGGACCGCCAATGTTCTGGAGGGTCTCTGCACGTTCTCATCTTTCGAGGTTTCAAGCCTGGTTAGTTTCTCACTGTCATCCACAAATGTCTGCGGTCAATTTTAACGGTTGTTAAATGTTACTGGTCATTAGTTTTGTTGTTTTCCTTGTCTTGTGTGGGTAATACAGTACTTTTGAAATAAATATATTATTATTAACTTTTACCACTGCATCTTTTTATTTACTTGATGGAGTTCATGAAACAAAACTGTGAATTGCATTACGTCAAGTCAAGCTTAAACGAATAAGCATATTCCTATGGCGGATATTACTTTATCGTTCACTGGCTGATCCTCAGTACCTCACTAATTTATATCACTACGATTGAAGAGAAACGGACTGAATGGTGACAGGTCTATAAATGAACGAGGCGCGACGACATACACCTTTTAATTTCATTGTTCCCCGACTCCCGCTTAAGGACTTACTTTGTAATTCTAATTCATCATTCCTTCCGCAGAGTATTATAGTTTTCTTATTACATTTGTTATCACTTTAATTATTCTTTACCTCTTACAATATTTTTACAAATCTACCAACACGATTGGCTGTTTCTCAAAATCTATCAAAGAATTCTCCGAAATCCTTATCTGTCTATCTCTAAATGAAATCAGGAACTTTTAAATGGCATTCGCTAATAGTGTCCAAGGGCTGAACCACTAATAGCTTTCCTCTGCCGCATTATTCAGCTTTCTCTGTTTTCCAGTTCCAATATTTGCATAAAATATTACATGAGGTTTAAATAAGTATTTTACATAGTATTTAAAATGTTTCAATCACATTATGTTCTGATATTAAACTTCCCCTTTCCGTTCATTATCATCATCATGCCTCATCAACCATTTGTACTAACTGTTAATCCAATTCATGACCATGGGTAGGAATTGAGTGATTCTGTATTCAGTAATTTCAGCTATACCGTTCTGGACTCTAATTTCTTTTTACGCTTATGGCAGTGCGGGATATGTATTCTCGCTAGAGTCATGCGAGGTGATCACTAAAAATATTTCCAAACTAAATGTTATCCAGTTCCAAGCAATTTATGAGTTACGAAACCCATTCATCTAAAATAGTGGAGCAGCCCGCATTTCGAGGTTTTACTCGTTTTACCGGGAGAAGGAAGATAAAGAAACTCAGCTGCCATCTTGCATTGAAAGGACAGTGCTATCGATGACGATATGCCGTATATCATATTTTTCTATTATCACTTTCAACCTTCTGAATATGGTACTAAAAACCCTGCTACTTTGTTCGTAAGTGAACATACCTTCAAGCGTTATGTCGCACAACTCTTGCTACTTCTAATATATGTCTTAATCGTACATTTCACCTTCGCTTAGTTAGTTCCATGAATTCAGATCACACACGTAAAAGTAGAAGTGTACAATAGCGTGGCTATATGTGTCCACTGTGAACACATTTTCTTTAGGTTTGTTTATTTTAATCCCTTAGTAAAGTTCGGTTTTCCGCATATAACCCCTAGTTTGGGGTTTGCCCATTTCTACAGATATGTCATACGGAGTATTATCTATGACTGCAACAGAAGGGGCAAAATTACGAATCACTTAATCTCAAACACTTTTCGAAGTTCACATGGTTCATTTTGCATGGTAGTCGCCTGTAGTTGCCCGTTAAAGCTGCCCAAATGAAATATCAGTCTGTTCCTTGCATTAGTATTTATATGCATGCCGAATTCATCTTCATTTTGCCAGCACTTGCCAAATGTTTGTTCTTCCATCCAGCTTTCGTCAATAAAGGAAATATTTTTTCGAATTTCTCGCAGACGCTTTATTCTGAATCAGATAATCGTGCTGCTAAATCATGACTGAGAAGTTTCTATAAAACATTATTTTCCTTTCTTCTGGCATTCCTTTAATTTAAATCAGATCTGAAGTTACTTTCCAAGGCAACCTTCGTCACCATGACAAATGAATTCTTTGTCGCACAACAGATACAAAGTTTTACATGGTAAGAAGACGCTTCCCAATACCATAAAAGGCACAAATAATATTTCGTATCACACTTATATCAAAATCATCAACTTTCACTACAGAGTGTTTGAGTCTTTTTCTCCGATGTTTGTCTGGACTAGAATAAACACGTTTTCCAACATTATAAGTTAATGTTTCTGTTTACGAATGATTTTAGTTTTAGTTTCGGAAAATTCTACATAAACGGCAGTTCTTTGCAGTAGCTTGACTCGGTGAAAGTTTTAAGAAAATTTTACTTAGCTTTCACCTTCACATTCTTCAATCACTTCCCTAATGAATTCCCGACCGTCAAACTGTATTATTGATTTTGTCCACTTCGGAAATTGCAGGCAAAGAGATTTAACGTTTACTCTAAGATGTTAGAACTGAAACTGAAGGACTTACCTACAGTGTAAAGACAATCACAGTATGTTTCCAATATATGAGCTAACAACAGTTGTAGCATAAGAGCAATAGCAAAGATGTTAATAAACGCTCGCAAGAGACGACGTAGAGCACCTTTGAAGTCTACCAATACTGTCTCACGATACATCTAAAACCCTTAAGGGTATAAATAATCGGAAAGCTACAATAATAATAATAATAATAATAATAATAAGTTATGCAGAAATGTCTAAACTCAAGTATAAAACAAGAAGAAACTATTCTTACAAGAGGGTATTATTTTATTTGCATCATACTAATTGAGATAAACATTAACAGAAATTGTCTTATTATTTCCTTCCTTGTAATTACAAGGGAATACACTTGGAAAAAGGACAAACATATCTTTAAAAGCTCGTCGCTATGTGAAATAATTGAAACTCAGTTTTATTTGCATGACCAACAAAACAAAACAAAAAACTGAGATGTGAAACGACTCATAAATTCTCGTTTGAGAAAACTTCACCTAGAAGTATAAAATTGAAGCCGTTAACAAGGTGTATTTAGGAAACTGTTAACTCAAAAATGTATATGACATAAATTCTGTATTTTAACAAGAAATAAATTGTTGTGTAGTAAGTTTTGCATATCACTTACGGTTTACCAGTATGAATAGGTACTCAATGCATGGTATTTGAAACAAAATTGTTAGAGCCATTTTTGAGAAAAACAAAACACTTAAAAATATTTATATGTAAAAATAAGATTAGAGTGAGGGGCTTTTCTTAAAGATCTTCGTGTCGCATTCTTGGAAAACACTAAACTGAAATACCAGGTTTGGTACTTAACAATTTATTTGTTTTTGAGCTATGCTGTACCCCTCTCCCACCACACACGCAGAAGAGGTACACATGAGCCTTTTTCTAAAAATATTTTTCTTTTATATTCAGGGGACCTCAATACATATATTTCTAGTGAAATTTTGACATCGAATTTTGGGAAGAATTCCATACCTTTTCTACCTACTTATTTGCATAATACGCATAAAGAAAGTAAAAATTATAAGAAAGGTTCGAAAGCCTCTATAGAGTCCTTTGGTATCACTGCGAAGCTCTGAGCAAACGGCCATGGTATCATAGAGTTACTCTGAAATTAAAGTCCGGTCTTTTAAATTATACTCTAGCTCTTTAATAGATAGTTTGTAATATCATCCACTATCTTCCCTTGCATGCTATAACGAGGACTCGAAGCTGAAGACATAGATATACATTTCATAAAAAAAGGCCTATAAAACGTTAAGACGTAGCCTAAAAGCCTGTTGTGTTCCATTTTGTGTTTCTCCTATTTCTGTTCCATGTACAAATTAAACTTACGGAAGATTCTTTTGTCTGCTTTAAGCTAATCGAGATAAACAATAGCAGAATTGGCCTAATTACTTGTTTCCTTGTAAGTAGAAGCTAAATAAGAGAATATACAGGGTTACTACAAAAGAAATAGACAATTTCAACTGCATCTAAAACAAAAACTATTAGAGATAGCAACCTAATTATTTTGGAGTTATGTTGAGAAACTCTCAAAGTTTTGTTTGTTACTATTGGTGACGCTGTAGTGTTTTGTTTGTTGTTGCAGAAGCTGAAATGGCCAAAATTCCTATGGAAAAGGCATATTGCGTGTTGGAATTTGCTAGAACGCAATCAGCAACTGTTGTCCAACGACATTTTAGAACACGTTACCACAAAACGCCCCCGACTAGACAGTCAATCTACGACTGGTATAGAAAATTCGAGACAGCGGGATGTTTGTGCAAAGGGAAGAGCTCGGGAAGACCAAGAGTTTCGGAAGAAAACGTTGAACGTGTTCGTTCTGCCTACATAAGAAGCCCACAGAAATCGACATCTAGGGTAAGCATGCAATTACAAATTCCACAGCAAACTGCATGGAAAATCTTGCGGAAGCGACTGCACATGATGCCTTACAGATTAAAGATGTTGCGGTTTCTGAGTGAAGAAGATAAGGGCATACGGCGTGACTTTTGCATCGACATGTTGCGACATGATGAAGACGATGCTGGTTCTTGTGAGCGCATCATTTCATTTTTGTGGTAACGTGTTCTAAAATGTCGTTGGACAACAGTTGCTGAATTGCGTTCTAGCAAATTCCAACACGCAATATGCCTTTTCCACAGGATTTTCCGCCATTTCAACTTCTGCAACAACAAACAAAACACTACAGCGTTACCAATAGAAACAAACGAAACCTTGAGAGTTTCTCAACATACCTCCAAAATAATTAGGTTGCTATCTCTAATAGTTTTTGTTTTACATGCAGTTGAAGCTGTCTATTTCTTTTGTAGTAAACCTGTATTAGGCTAAAGCGATAATTGAATATTTTAAAAGCTCTTCGCTATACGAAACAATTGAATTTTACTTCGCTTTGCGTGGTCCCGTTTGAGAAAAATTAGGTAGTTGAAATTTAAAAAGATAACAAGGAACATCTCGAAAACAGTAAATTCCAGAATAAAAACGTATATGGCATAAATTATGTGTTTTATTGAGATCTACATTCTTTGTCTGGTAAGTTTTGTCTATTTCTTACGGTCAGTCATTATGCAAAATCCTGCAAAACTCATCCAGAATAAAGAGGTTCTCAGAGGCTATTCCCAGAAAAGTCAAAATAAACATTTTATTTGTGCTATAAATATATTTAGTATACGACGTTATAAACAAAATCGTTGGGGCTTTTCTGAAAAATCAAAATCTTCGAAATTGTTTTCCATGTAAAGGATAGTTTGTGGTGAGGGGACTTTTTTGAAAATCGTCGCGTCGTATCCTTGGAAGATGCTAAACCTAAATACCAAGTTTGGCATTTAACGGTAGTTTCGTTTCTGCGCTATTCTGTCCACAGGCACACACATACACACACGCGCACACAAGGACGTTTTTCTAAAAAAAAAAAAAAAAAAAAATTCGGATTCAGGCGAATTCCAAACATATATTTACGGTGAAATTTCGATATCAAATGTTTGGGTGGTATACAATACCTTCTCTAAACTACTACATTGTGTGTATACAAGTGTCACAGAAGGCAATTAGACCGAATGCATGAAAAAAGACCGTAAATGAAATGAGAAAATGAAGTGGCGTTTCATTTATGGACGCTTTTTAACTGATGTGGTATTCAGCGTCCCATTCTATGTTGGGCGTGAAAGACCGATTAATTTAGCTCATAGGCTTCTCTGTCAGTCTTGAGGTTCTTTTACGTGCAGTAAATCTACCACACGGGAAGGAAGCCATGCTAAGGATTTTTACGCCCGAAAAAAAAAGCCATCGTCCTCCGCCGGGTTTGAACTCACGACCTTGGAGGGCGACAGAGAAGAACAAAGATCGTAAAAACGTGATAGAAATTATAAAATATTGTTAGTATTTTAATAATATATTCAAGTAATGAATAAAGGTAGTGTTTCATACATATCTTTAAGACCTAAAGAAGGCTAAAGAGGACCAATAATAGGAAATCACCGATAGGGGCAAAAGGAGGCACATAAAACCCATTTTATAGAATATGTTCGCCCAAAATAAATAAATGAATAAACAAGTTTCTCAGCCTCTTCTTTGGTTAACTGAAAAGAAAACAGTTTTTCTCAACTTCATAGCCTTAGTTATAAGCTTTTAGCACGATTAAATTTATTTTATGTTTGTTTCATATTTTATAGTAACTAAAATTAAGCAAGTAATTATGTATTCCATACCAAACGTAAGGGTTGTGTTTAGGGTCTCCATAAAACCCATTTTATAGAATATGTTCGCCCAAAATAAATAAATGAATAAACAAGTTTCTCAGCCTCTTCTTTGGTTAATTGAAAAGAAAACAGTTTTTCTCAACTTCAGAGCCTTAGTTATAAGCTTTTAGCACGATTAAATTTATTTTATGTTTGTTCATATTTTATAGTAACTAAAATTAAGCAAGTAATTATGTATTCCGTACCAAACGTAAGGGTTGTGTTTAGAGTCTAAATTAAAATACTTATGTGTAACGTGACTGTACCACAGCTATTTTGGTTTTGGGCGTGTACCTTCCGTTTTCTCTTTAGTTTTAGAGATCCATGTGATCTCCTGAATGGAAAACCACCAATAAAGTATATTCCTAGCAATATTTTGTAAAATTGACTGATAAGATGGTACAGATTTGATGCTTTTGAAATGCACTTTAATCAAGAATAAGCTCTGCTTTATGCTGTTTTTCTACTGAGTATGTGGTCCTTGCCTAACCATAAGCGCTAATGAGCTGTAAAACAGGTATGAATGATGGATCTAAGTCACTTTTTCCTTAGGATGCGCCCAACAGTTCCCTTGTAACAATCATTCTTTTACTTTCCACGCGGTCACACATTATTAAGGGACACTTGAGTGACATTTTGATTACAACTGGTGAAAAAATCCAAAATGGTTTTTTGTAGAAAATGGTGGTTGAAACCTTTGGGCATCCATAGAGCATCAAATTTTAATTATTCCGCCCCCTGCCTTGGGCTCTTCAGCCGTTTCAAGATCGTGCAATGCATCTGTTTTCTAGTATGTTATTTTAAAAATAGTGTTTTTCTGAAAGCTGCATTTTCACACTTACAAAACATTCCACACGTCTCACTTTAGTTTAAGACGACAGAGAAGTGCTTACTTATAGCGATTTTAGTCAAAATATATATTTTTGGATGTTTGGTGTAAAAATGCATCATACTTTAAAATACACGTTTGTAATGTTTGATTCTCCTAGGGCGGATGCAACACATGTTTTTGAAGCCATTTCAAAAACTTGCATTGGCAAATGATCATGAATTTCAAACTTTAAAGCCATTCTCCAGCTTCAAATTTGTTGCTATTTTATCATATTCAAAATATCTCTTCTCTCATATAAATACAGCTAGAGAGCTGATGTGTGATGAAAATTTTTAGTGCAATTTTGTTATTTGTCATAGATTAGCTTTTAACATTTTTTTTTCTTGCCTTCTTCAAGTACTTCATGAAATTTTGAGACAACTTATTAAAAGGATGTTAAGAAAAATCATTTTAAAAATTGTGCATTTCAATATCTATAGACGAAGATGAATTTTGATTTTAGCTATTTAATCGAATAGATAAATTAATGTGAAAATACATATTTGAATGAAGTTTCACATGAACGCTTCTTTTCTTAACAGTAATGGCTGTACAAAAATATATCTCTGGGTTCACTACTTTAGAAAATAATTTTTGTCCCTTCGGTAACCTCTTAAATGCACTAAAATTTCACAGAATGTGCAGAAATATAAACTGTAATATTATAGACCCCAAAATTGTCGTTTTACCAATATTAATTTTTTAAAAATATAGTGTTTATGAAGAAATTGTCTATTTTAGAGTTTAAAATGTCTAAAAATTTACAAAACTATCATAGCTCAGTAAACAAAGTTATTGAAATATCACCGAATAACAGTTTTTGATGCAGTTCAACACTTCAATTCAATATATGCCAACCAATTTTCATAAGTTTTGCGGTGAATGGAGCATTTTGTATGTGTAATATATTTTTATACTAACATTGTGAAATTATATATTATATTACAAAGTATTCATCTAATTTAATTAAATTTGGTATAGGTACGTAATAAAATTACAGCAATTTAATTACAGTAATACTTGCAAAGAGTGTATAGTAAAATAGAAATTTGTATACTAGCGTCTTTTAAATTACTTCAATGATGAGACTGAAGTTGAATGGTTACAGTCCAAAATGTAAAATTTTAAAATTTGAATACAGCTTTAACTTCCGCTGATAAATGCGCATTGCGAAACAGAAATGAAAAAATTGGTAAAATATGTTAGTGGTAAAACCACTACATTTTCGACCGTGCCGTGGCCGAGTGCTTAGCTCTCTTGCCTCTTAACTTAGACGGCCCGGGTGCGATCCCAAGCGACTGCATGTGAGATTTGTGGGACAAAGCGGCGCAGGGCCGGGTTTCATCCGGGTCCTCCGGTTTCCCCCACCATCGCATTCCACCGGTGCTCCGTCTTCATTCCATGTATCACCAGTGTCATCGCCTGCGGTGCCACAAGTAGTAAAAGCGGGCGTTAAACACTATCAAACAAAAACATTACATTTTCATGAGAGATAGTAGCTATATAAAAATGCTATGCACTCGAAGTGACGTGGCACACTGAGCAAATTTCCAACGCTAATTGGACACATTTTTGGAGCATGTGATATCACGGACTGTCATTTATGGGAAAGAATTCCATAATATGCTGACCATTTTAGTAACATGTCAAAAACACTGTAAACAACCGATATAGGCATTTGAAAGATTTAGTTACGATATTTCCTTCAAAACACCGTATAGCTGAAGAGGAAGCCTCAAAACTATCATCAAATTGAATGATGCAACGGAAGAAAAATCTGCTGCAGCAATTATAAGGCCAAACATTGAGAAACTGTTGATTCTGTCAGCAGTTACTGCCATATACACACATGGTGCCCTAGATAAACAAAAGAACATCAGTCTCTTTGAAAGAATATAACATATGGCGATTAATGAGCCTAGTGTTACTCCATATGTAACGGGGGCGTTGCTGCGTTCCAGCTTTAACAAAGGGGGATATTAGAAGAAGCTTTAAAAGGAAAAGAAACACGACGCAGCTAATCAGAAACGTTTCAAGCTCTGTTCTCACCCTCGAGGTAGTTTGAATAACAAAACCCTAATGGAGAGGATATGTTGTCTCATATCTGTGACGACATATACCCCTTTTAATACATAGATGTCACTTCCATTTAGTTTTCGCTTACGTTTTGTGATGCATTTAGAATCTATAGGCTTTCCAACCTGTCACAACTCTTTAAATAAAAAAAACTTCACCTATAAGTCGTTATTGGTTCCATTATAAACCTAAATACAGATAAGACAGCAAGAAGTACACAAAAAGGTTATGTCACACTCCTGCAGAAAAAAGGGTTATAATTCGGGATAGCAACTTGGGGACCGATAGTGGGAAAGATTCGAAGTTAACGCAGCATGGTATATAGTTGCGATGTGTTGACAATGCAGTGTGTACGTAGTGGTACTAATAAAAGGAAAATGAGGCAGTGGTGGCATGGTAGTCCGTGATGTTTTCATTAGCAGTGGAAAGCGATTGAGTTTTGATGGATGGTAAATATAAATACCCCTGATTTATGGGAGCTAACAATTTTGTATTTACATACATTAATTTCTTTTTGTTCAAAAAGTCATCAGCATCATTATCCGTTTCATTTTCTCACAAGATACATAGATTACAATGCACAACAACATTAAATCGTAACGTCTCAAATCTGAGTCGTCTCCGATTGGCACGTAAACGGAGTGATTGGAGCAAAACGGAAATAGGACATCATCGACTCTTGGATACTGCATCAGCAATTATTTCCGTAGCAAACCTCTAGTATATTTCGTATTTCACGCGTTATTGTTTTTTTTTGTTTTTTTTTTGTTTTTTGTTTTTTTTTTCAAATAGAGTCTTCACCTTCTTTTACACATGGTTTAAAACAGATGTCACGGGTTTCTGGTTAATTGCTTGCACAAGTTTATCGACAGCCTTCAGGGCTAGAGGCATTTCAATGTTCCATGTTTCCAAATATGTGTTAATGTCGTAGATATATCTACAATGCCCTTCTGTATGATTTGCAAATCTTCAGGCAATCCATTTGCAGCAAGAGATTTTACAATCCTGATAGAAGGGCACACACTGTCATCAAAAGCATTAATTACCCTTACAAATGTATTGTAATATACAATATAATATACTGCTGCGTGGAGTCACGTTCCCCAATGCGTTATTACAGGTAGTACATGCGGCGCGTGCAGTCGCCAATGCAGGTCGCTCTTTACTCGGTATGTATACAACTGGTATCCGCATGTATCCCGCTATCGGTACCCAAGTTGCTATCCCTAGTTGTAATACTTCATTACACGTAAACCCTTTTAATTTCCTTTTCTATATAGTAAACCGATGTTAAGCAGAGGAAATATTGCGTTCACCCAAAAATTTGATATATATTTATGCGGAAACGTACGTTTTGAGATTTCATGACAAATAAATATATTTCATAGAGTAACAGCACAGCTCAAAAAGGAAATGTCCAATAAATGCTTAACTTGCAACTTGCAAATTAAGTTAAACATCCCCCAAAGGCATAAGATTCTCGTTATTTTTGATTTTCTAAAATTTCTCCAACGATTTTACTTAAACATCAGACTGTAGACTCAACTCAATATATTTCTATTAGTTTATTTATATAGCCTATTTTAGTGTATATGGTCATATTGGGCTTTACTTAAAAAACAGCTCATTGACTTTATGTTCTTGAACGTTGGGTTTTTAACTACTTTTATCTTAAACACACGCATATTCACTCTCACGTTCATTCATCCAGACTCTGGGGTATACGAAATGATTCCCTGCCCCATCCGGGAATCGAACACGGGACCTCCGCGTGAGAAGTCAGCGCGCTGAATACTCGACCACGGAGGCAGCCTTCTCAATCATGTAAGTCAGTCATATAGTGATTATCAAATGTAAATGTGAACTAATATAGTTTTAATAAGCCGATTTCTTTCTTTATTTCTTTCTTTGCTTCTTTATTTCTAGCTCCTTATATGTAGACTTTTCAATACTCAGGACGTAGAAGCCAGCACCTGGGATCAGACGCCTGTTGTCGAACCCAAAATAAGCTTTCTAGCCGTTTTAAAGTGCAAGAGAGCTGCTTAAACCCTTAAGGTGTCCCTAAGGATATAGAAAATGTTGTGTAAATTGTCGAATGAGATAATTATGACTCCGAAAAACTCGGAATGCACAACGCGCGAACTTTCCAGGGTGTTTAGTGCCTTTTCCCTACTTCAATCCATAATAGTATGACTAACTGCAATAAATTCCAGTCATATTAAAATATAACCAAGAAAAAAGATATGCTTGGTTATAAAGAGTAACTAATAAGGGACTTGAAGAACATCAAAATGAATAATTCTTGTAGGAGGTCATAATAATCCAATATCAATAGCAGGAGCAAGACTTCTGTGATAAAACGTTCAGAAAAATGATACAAAGAAAAATACTTCTGAAACAATATGTTGAATGTGTTTCGGGACTTATGGAGACTACCATTTCAACAATGTATTTATCGGAGACTAATCATGGTTGTACACTTACTATATACGCTCCAAAACAAATGTCGGGCAGAAAATGCTACTTTTACGTATATTTCAATATATCATTTTCATCCCCCTTGCGCCCTTCGTGGTGTAGTGGTTACTATGCTAGCCTAATATACCCAAAGTCGCAGTATCAAATCCGGTGGGTTTTTTTATGGCTTCCTTCGAAGGAAATTAAGGCCGCAGGTCCCGTGTCGTAGATATAAAGCAGGCAAAAGAACCTCAAGCCTGATAAAGGGGCCTCTCAGCAAAATTAAGCGCTCTATTACGCCCAATATAGAATGGTACGCTGAGAGCCACAGTGGTTACAGAGCGTCCATAAATAAAGCTCAATTTTTCATTCCCTTGAATTGCTCCCATACATTTGTCAAAGTAATTCCAATGTAAAGCTGAAGCATTTTGAGAGTAGTTACTTCGACATTCTTAGCGGGATGAGAAAATAAAAATGTTGAATTCTTATATCCGCCTCACACAATTTAGTTACTCTACATATTATCATGTAATAGGTTCTTTGTCCTCAACACCTTCATTGTTGTTAAGAAACACTTGCTGTAACAACGGGCTATTATTTTATAATATGTATCGTCTCTAAAGCAAAGTGCTTGAAACAGGTGACATTAGTTGCGCGATATTAGTTGCATTTAAATCATCCATATGCAACTGGTAATTAATTGAAAACGCAACTAAGATTCTGAATATGATTATATTAATGGTTGCATGTGACTAAGGACAATGATAACAGTCTGCTACTACACTTCCTGGTAGACTCACAGCAGTCAAAAATGCGTAAAAACAAATTGATTGTTGGGAAGACTTTTCTTTTTTAACTTTTATTTTATTGATTCATTTATATAGCCCCCTCTAACATCTAAGGTCATATCGGGGGCTTTCCACTTGAAACAACTCGTTGTCTGTAGGTTCTTTTTACTTTGCTTTAAATCAGTTTGTTTTACTCAAACACGCACACATTCACACTCACATACAAACTTCCAGACTCTTTAGGGGATAGGGAATAATTCTGGCTAGAGAAAAATTCCCCGCCACAGCCGGGAATCGAACATGCGACTCCCGGGTGAAAAGTCAGCTCGCTGACCACTCGACCACGGAGGCGGGAAGGCCTTCGTTCCCAAAGATATACTTTATTTGATAGTTGAAAAAACGATGCTTACAGAACCAGTGTAAACACAAATTTGAGTGAGAGAGAAAGCAGATGTACAGATGGAATAGAAATGAAAGTTTTCCTGAGCTTAACGTACCTAATCGGAGTTTTTCATTTTGTACGCCAGAATATCCACGGTTTTTTGAAAACCCAATTAAACCAATGGTATATCTGAAAAACGATTCACATTTGCAATATGCTGTACTCACTTTGCAAGGGGCCGTGCCATGACCGAGTGGTTAGATCACTCCCCTCTCACCTAGCGGCCCGAGTTTGATCACAAGCGTTCGCATGTGATATTTGTGGTGGGCAAAATAGTGCAGATGCGGGTTTTCTGCAGGTTCTCTGGTTTCTCCCGCCATACATTCTACCGATGCTCCATCTTCATTCCATGTATCATCATTATCGTCGCCTGCGGTCTCATAGTAGTAAAAGCGGGCATTAAACTATAGGAACTAAACATAAGAAGCCTTGAAAGTAAAAATATCAAGACGGGACCGACGAACGTTGGATAAATTGGCTACTGTTAATAAAATATTTACAATAATCATGAACAACTGTTACAAATATTATTCCCTTAGGAAAATGTCACTGTCGACAAACAGTAACCTGCATTTCGTGGTCAATGTAGTTTTAGGCGATGTATAACATCTAAGACAAACAAATATGGCATAAAAATAGCCCTCGTGACTGATGCAAAATTGTTTTATACCACTCATATGGAAATATCTTCTGGACAGCAGCCGGTCGGAACAAATGCGCAAAATAATTCGGCAGAGACTGCGCGTTCAGAGTAACCAATCTCTGGCACTGACAGGAACGTTGCGGCAGATAATTGGTTCACCAGTGTATTGCTGGCGAATGAATCGTTTTTTCATCAATACAGACGAAAGAGTAATAAAAAATACCCACAAATTTCACTTCTCAAAAACGTCACAATCAGTATGAAAGTATAATTGGCTTCAGATACACATGCATACATATACCCAAATGAATCTCTTGTTTCATATGTTCTATAAAAAAGGGTAAAAGAGAGATTTGTACTCAACTCTACATGTTTCATCCAATTAATTATGAAAAGGTGTCGAGAAAAGGACTGAAATAATCCTACATTATAATGCCACTAAATCTGGAGTTGATGTAGTGGATATGTTTTACAGGCCGCTGCGTGGCCGAGTGGTTAGACCACTCAACTTTCAAGCGACCGCATGAGGGATTTGTGGTGGATAAAGCGACACAGGGGCGGGTTTTCTCCGAGTTCTCCGGTTTCCCCCGTCATCGCATTCCACCGGTGCTCCATCTTTATTCCATGTATAATTTGTGCCATCTCCTGCGGTGCCGCTTATAGTAAAAGCGGACCTTAAACACTATAGTTAATGCAATAAAGATATATTTTGTACTACAAATAATGAATCCAGGACAATAAAAAGGAGGCCGACTGTCATTTTTAGAACTTATTGAATACTGCAAGTATGAGTTCTAAGGTTGTCTTCCTTGGAAAACAAAACAAATATTACACAAGGCATGAGTGAGGGAAAATACTGGATTTTGCTTTGGTTTTGAACAGTTCAACGAAGAGCAATGGTATCATACCTCTCCAGTAATTTAAAAGACCTTCTAACAAAATATAAAATAGAAGAATCCACAACAATGCCGAATATGCTACCATTCACATTCAAAAGCACATGATTAAGTCAAAAAAGGTGCAAAGCTAAATATACATGTGGGAAATGCAAAGCTCTCATCTATTGCAACAAGCATGCCTAAAGTATGTGCGATTATTTGCTTTTTTCGGAGAAAACAAGGAGGTAGAATATGATTCTGAGTAACAGAACATTTCAAATTACAAGCTGTATACTGAAAATTTGAATGCATTTTTATGAGTTTTATTTAATTTTATGTAGTAAAAATGCTAAAAACCATATATGTTTAAAGTAAATAAAGCTAAATATGGAAAAGAGGTAAAATTAAAAATTATAAATACAGTCAAAGCACCATACAAAATTGGGGACGTTATAACCTCTTTCTATTAGAAATTTTAAAACATATTTATAATCAAGGAATTCTCCTGTTTATTTTCAATTTCAACAAACAAATAATGTCCATTTTTATAAAGCAAGAATTTCATTCTTTGAACCAGCAAAAAATGCAATGCCACAACCGAGATTTTAATTCGGTTCTCACGCGCTCTGTGCGGTTGCTCTAACCAGTGAGATAGTGTGAATACATAGTTGTATGCCATTCGATCTTCCAACTGATTCGGGATTTTACCTATTTGAGCCAGCCAAGTTGTCTCACTTTAGACATAATATATTAATGTATTATTATTCTAAGTACATTGTGTCCGGGTAACGCCAACATGGTTTATACCAGTTGTTGGGCAATTTTCTTATATGGGTAGTATTGGCTTTTTGTACGTCAGACCTCAGGAGGATAGGATGAGATGAGAGAAATTACAGCGGGCAGCCGGAACCGGGCGGCGGGAGGGAGCCACCGTGGAGGGTCCATAACAGTTTCAAAGCAGTCCTTCAAAGGGAACTACTTCTCAGGTCTGACCGAACGACCCTGAGTCTACAGGCGACTTTGAACGCCATCCCGCCGCCGAGAGCTGAAGTTACAAAACGCAGTCATCTCCACAAGTGGGCGCCATCGCCGCAGTCCTCGCCGATACTTACAACCCTGAAAGAGACCGGTTGAATGAATGGAGATGAAATGAAAGGACAAAAAAATTGGGGTAGTTAAGAAACTCCAGCATTCGCCTAGTGACCGGGGACAAAATGTGTCAGAGGTCAGCTCAGAGAACTGAAAGCCAGTCCCAAACGAAACATCTGAGTCACCTGGCTCGGTTATAAAATGGATGATTTTATTAAGGGATTTTGTGTTTTATTGTTACAACCAGCTAAAGATTAAATGCCACAACCGGGATTTGAAAACGGTTTTATCTCTAAAGTGAGACATACCGATTGGTTCCACGGGATAAACATCCAAATCAGTTAGAGGACTGAAGAGGATACTGGCATGTTCCCACAGCAGCTCAATGGTTGGAGCAAACCATTTGGAGAGCGAGAGAGCCGTGTTCAAATCCCGGCTATGGCATTCGATCTTTCAATTGGATGTAACCAATAAAACACAAAACCCTTTAATAATAATCTCACCAATGAGGTAAGAATTTCACTGTTTATGGCAAAAGAAATACGTTTAAATTGCAATGCCATTTCACACTGTGCTGTGTATCTTAAGATATTCATGATTTTGTATTTGCAAAATCTCTAATTTTTTAGTATCTTCATCAACCTTTTACTGGTTCATAAGGGAAACAATACCAAGTGTCCCGTGGGAAAAAAGCTAAAACAGTGTTTTAATGGTAGCACACACACACTCACACACACACACAAATATTGATTTTATTTTTAAAAAAAAATCTAAATTGTTAACGAATTTTGATAACATTTTTCTTTGGTTCGAGACATTCTTAAATGTGTGTAAAATTCTTTGAATCTTATAAAGTTTTGCAATGTACATTTTCAAGTATAATTTTGTTTTGTTTCAGCGAAGGTGTTTTTCAATATGTTCCTATTTATTGCACAAATGTTTGCATCTTGCTATTTTCCAAAGTTTTTTTTTTCACTTAAGAACATAGAGTATTTAATGTCCTTTAATTAGATACAAGATACAGCCATTTAAGATGATACATGATGGATCTATTATTTATGAAAGTAAAAAAATACATAAAAATCAATGAATGACAAATCGAGGAATAAACTTTTGGATTCTGATTGATGTCTTCACTGGTTTCAGTTAGAAAAGTACAAATAATTGACCGATGAAAACAAGATATCATATTTACAATCATATACAGCAGAAATGAAAGGAATCACAAAATACCAAAATTTAAAAACCTAGAATTTTGATCAAAACAGTTATTTTAAATGGTCATGAGTGCCTTATAATGAGAAAAATTCCTCTTTTTGGGCAGCTTTCCTTGGCGGCCAGTAAAATAATACATTAACCTGCAGTATTTGAATGAAAAACGCCGAGGTTTTTGACCACAGAATCAGTTGTGAAACACAACATGTCCTGAGGCGATGCAGTGAACTACGTGGTAACACGGTTCAAGTATTTTACAGCCAGAATCAAGACAGAAGTTGTGAAGTTGTCCAGGAGATGAGCCTACGGTTGCATACATACATAATATGTTTACACTGATTATTTTATCAGGTGCTTTCGGAAGTGGGCTGTGATGCTCGCGACATATGTAATGACGTTACAAGGAGCGCGGTCACAATACGAGCTCCACCTTCAACATTTCCATTTAAATGTCTTTTGTTTATTGTGTGAAGGCATGTCTCGAGGACAGTGGCTGAATGATGACCAGAAGTCTCTAGCGTCGTGTTGTTCTATTTTCTTCCTTGCGGTTGGTCACCATGTCCAGATTCTTTAGCATAAATTTCACCACACCTCCATCGGATGCTTTTATTATCATTAGTTTTAATAGGCTTAAACATTAGACGGTTTTGGTTGATAGTTAACTCAAAAGCCATATTGCAGCTAGAAAATTTAACTCTCTTCATTCATATACAACTAGTCCACCATGTCTCATGGGTAAAACCGAGGTGGCCATCTTGTAAAAATCCGATTCTACGAATACAATAGCTTAGGATAAAGAAGGATTTATTACAAAGGTGATAAATGATCTCTTAAGGTAGAGACTGTAAGTAGCGGTATACAGGAAATAAGATGAACAGATTTTTTTAAAAAAAAAATAACTCTGAAAGGTGAAAAGTGGGCAATGCAAAAGAAGAAAATGGTTAAAAGTTTTAGAGAGGACTTTTACAAAGTTGTGAATTCTATTAACTTTGAATTACTATAAATCATATGTATATAAATTGTAAAAGTATCATAGTTCAAAAAATGTTAATACTAACTTATAGGAATATTGTAAACTAAGTATCGGATACGATACGAATGTAGTATTGCTATATATGTAATGAAACATGCGCTAATAAAGGATTAAAAGAATAAAAATAAAAAAAAGATGAGCAGATAAACAAGATTAAACATTGTCGCACAGCCCATCAGAAAATCTGTATTACATAGAAAAGATTTATTAAGACAAAACTGTAATTGGGTTTTATTTATGGACGCTCTTTGAGAATAAAGCAGGGCCTAATGAAGTTTGATCCAGTTAGTGAAGTATTGTGTAAATTTAGAAAAGTGAAATAGTATTTGCACATGCACCTACTGAAGTGGAAGCGCAGTTAGGAATATAACGTTATGAATAATAAAGAGAGTGTAGGGCAGTGAAAGCTTACGTTATCTTTATATGTTTGAGTGATTTTAATGCTGAGTAGGATGGGAACATCTGTCACCTACAGTTGGAAGGAAACAAACTTTGCCTGAAAAATTTAACGAATATGACACCTCATAGATGAGTTTGCAACAGGAATAATATGAGTATTACGATCACACATTTACTTAACAAAAGCATACACAAAGGAATATGGAAAGTACCGGTATCATGAATTGTGAATCACATCGATCCTGTATTAATTGAAGACATTTATAGTGACAAGTCACATTTTTTTAAACAGTTTTCCACATAAATTTCTGCTAAATAAAATTACCTAGCTTGTTTGAAAGTGTAAGGACTCTAAATTCAAGAAATCATTGCACATCTCATAAAGTATAGCTTGTTAAATGCCAATAAAGTACTTTATTTTCAAAATGGACATTGATTTTGTTTACAATATTGCCCGAAGCATATTGCGCCTCAATTCATAGGTTCAAAGGAGCAAGGTGTTTTATAGAAACTGTTTTACTCTCAAGACAGCTCTCCTGTAAATTTACCATATAGTGGCTTCTTCCAAGACCTTCGGATAAAGCAAGAGAGTCCTCCTCAGTAATGGATGTACGGAGCTGCAGGGGGCCAACCTGTGATCTGACTATTACTTGCCAAGGGAATAGAAAAGAACTGAGAACAATTTGTAAAATGTATAAGGGAACCAACCTGAGTAATTTCAAAATATTTGAACATGTTAATTTTTTGTTCGTTCTAGCAGATTAGTATGTCGTGGTCCTTGCAGATTAATATGCCGAAGCTATTTTTAGCCACTTTAAATTTAAAACATCTGTCGCGCGACCTTTTCAGTACAATAATAATACAAATTACACTTCAAATACTACAAGGCGTGTTTCTTTAAATGCATGTAAATGTTCTAAATGCTCTTTAAGGTGCAGATTTTAACTAATCTGTTTGATTTTTCTACCAGAGAACCTTAATATCATAATAAATAAAAACTGCTGAATTAATTTTCTACGTAAATAAAATTGATTAGTATTTATATTAACAAAAATAATTACTCCACAAAAGTGACGAAAAAAGTATGAAGGAATAATTTATCAGACTTTTTTTGTACTAATATAGCATTAATAGGAAACTCATCCGCTAATTTTAAATTGATACTCCAGGAATCTAAATATGAAGTTTTGTTGCAAAATGTTGAAAACTGAAGTGCAACGAGGTTTTAGTTTTTACGGTAGAGTAGTAAAAAGAATCAAATGTTTTTCTCAAATCCTTCTTGATACAACTGTCTCAAAATTTCAGAATTAATTTCACATAATAATAAAGGTATGAACATAATTCCTTAAGAATAATTTAATTTGTAATATTCACAGCTTGGTCCTCTTAAGAAATGAGGCAGATCAATTGAAACGAAAATGAAATTAAAGTTAAAGCTGGTGGTGTAGTGATGATTATGATGATGATGATTATGAGCAGGACTAGAACAAAAAATCGGGTAAATAGAGAGGATAGTGAAAGAAATTGCTGAACTTAATATCGGTGAAACGAAGCAGGAGAAAATTCGGAGAGTTTTGATATGATTGCAAGCAGACTTTAGAAAGCAAAAATGCAGTAAAAGTTATAACCTTACAGAGAGAAGCTAAAAATATTTAAGCGAAATACCTTCAAATCAGGAAAAATGCTAATAATATTAGCAAAAAGAAAAACCAACACCAGAATGAAAAAGTTGAACAAATACAATAACGAATTCAAAAAAATTAAAAACACAATTCCTTGCAGTAATAGGCCAATTTAAAAAAGGCTATCAAAACAAGGCATGGGAATGTTTGAGTAAACAGGAAAATTCTGGAGATACTGGGAGAAGATAAAGCTATATTGAAAAGATGGACTGACTACTTTAAAGGTTTGCTAAACAAAGAGAAATTAAACCAATAAATGAAAAAGAACAATAAAAAATTTAGGTTGAAGGTATAGAAAATTAAGTCATTGAGGTGGTAGAAGTTACTGGAATGTAGAAAATATAATCTAGAATTTAAAAAGCAATAATGCGCCAGGTGTGGATAAATTGGTGGCTTATTTAATCCATTGTAGTGGAGTTGAAGCTGCTTAAGTAAGCTGCAGCTTACTAATAAAAGTATATCGATGTACGGAAATATTTGGAAAACCATAAATCGGGTATAGAAAGCCCTCTATACAAAAATGGAAACAAGTTTTGTGTAAACATTCTAGACGAATTAAATTGTTGAATGTAGTATAATTATAACATACCTTCGGAGATCCTGAATGATACACTTACAAAAAGGACAGACAGTATATAGGTGAATACCAATGTGGATATAGAGAAGCAATGACTAGGACAGGCATCAATAACTCGCTTGATTTTGTCTCGAAGCCACCAGGTTGGCTCCGTGCAAGCAGTGGCTAAACACGTGACTGCAGGGGTTGCAACTCTTCATGTGCCCGTTCTGTTGGGGACAGAAAGCAATGCAACTCACAAGCTATTGACTCCCATGATTATGCCTGCCTAGGAGGAATTTTTATTATTTATAGAAATTTGTAGAATAGGCATTTAGTTTGTGAAAATGTTTACTCTAAAATTCAATTTGAAAATTTAATTTGCAGCATCAATACACAGCCCATGAAAGTCAGTACGACAGTTGTTTAGGAGAAGTACGTTTCTTTCGATTTGTGTTCGACATCAATTAATTAACAGGATATACCTATTCATATTCACTCCTATAAACGCGTAAGCTTTTTGTTACTGTTCTCATATTACTGGTATTACAACGCTATTACAATGGTAGTGACCAAGAAAAGGCGTTTGTTTTTTATTATGTTGAGCTGCGCCTTTAATAATTGCCATGTTATGTAATTATTTATGTTACTCCTAAAATTTATCACCAAATCCATGAGAATATGTGTATATAAGTTCAATTCCGAAAAATAAACACTATGAAAGATACACAATATAGCAATTGTTCTGCAATTATGAACCTACATTAGTTGTATTAACGTATAAAACGTGGATCACGTATTTCAAACTGAAATTGTAGCATACTCTTACAGCACTGAAAGAATTATCTGTTCTTGCTTTCCGCGCAGTTAGTCACGCAGTGCACAATAGCAGATTCAGGGGGGTATCGAGCAAATTTGCTCTCTTTACTCAAGGAATAACCAGTTGATGACGCCTAAGCTAGAGTGAACAAGATATTTTGCCATTCGACAAATGAAGCAATTATGCTATGAGCTGTGTGGATCTTCATTTTTATCTATAGATTTTAAATATGAATCTCAGACTGTTGGCAGAGAAGCATTCTGTGGGACCCTGGAAGGACATGTTCCGGTCAAAAATGATATATGATTATTTACAATTACAATCAAA
Source organism: Hymenopus coronatus (assembly GCA_030762935.1). NCBI lineage: Eukaryota > Metazoa > Arthropoda > Insecta > Mantodea > Hymenopodidae > Hymenopus > Hymenopus coronatus. Next base: position 386,153,264 of record CM060900.1, read on the forward strand.
AGCAATATAACAGCATTTTATGTATGTTTAGAGCTAAATAAGTGCAAACTTATTAGCAGAAGCAAGAAACTTAAAACATATAAAACGCTTATGAGGCCAACATAAGCTTATGCTGTAGATACTGGACCATGAAAACTACAGGCGAAAAGATACTGACACGATTCAAAAGAAAATTTTTGAGAAGAATAAGTTATGATCCGATAGAGATGACTAAGGGTGGAGACTAAGATAAAGCTATGAACTAGAAAAACTAGTACAGAAACAAGCTACTGTAAGGTGTATAAAGACAGAAAGCATAAGATGGCTAGGGAACAAGATGAGCAATGAAGGGAAGAAAATAGGACCCCAAAGTGTGTTAAATGGGAAGTTGTTTACTAGAAGGAAAAACGGGAGGCCGAAGACGGGAAGGCTAGATAATAAGTTGAGAGATTTATGGAAAATCGGAGTCAGAGGTTGGAAAAGTAAGGCAGGAGACAGACAGGAGTAGAGGTAAATAGTGGATGAGATCGCAAATCACTAATATCTGTAAATCCAGAGAAGCAGTTCAATAATATTTGAAGCAGAAGAAGGCTATCCCTGCTTGTAGCATGACTGTTCAAATTGATATATTTCAGGAGTATTACATCTTACCGTTTTGTTTCCGAAAAGTTGCGATGAAACGAAAAATATAAAGAAATCGTGGATTAAGGCAAAGTGTCAAGGAATATTTTTATAGTGTTTAACGCCCGTTTTTACTACATATGGCACCGCAGGTGATGGCATTGATGCTACAAGGAATGAAGATGGAGCGCTGGTGGAATGCGATGGCGGGGGAAACCGGAAAAATCGGAGAAAACTCACCCCTGTGCCGCTTTGCCAACCATAAATCCCACATGCAGTTGCCTGGGGTCAAACCCGGGCCACCTAAGTGAGTATTGGAGTACTTTTGGCTCAATAGTTATACAGGATACTCCGAAACTATTCGTTCAAGTTAATACCGGTGGTAAGGAACAGCAAAACAAATATATTTCGATAACGAACATATGGTCCCTGACGGTAATTTGTGATGCCAGGGACTATTACATAGAAGATAGCTTAGCATTCACAGGTACTCAAATGCGTGAGCATTGGCATAAATTCACCCAGTACATCGTCGGATCATTGATTTTCGTGTCCGTTCAAAGACCCCTGGCAGGTTCGCAATGGTACCAGCAGCGAAGGCAATTCTAGAGACGAGATCTCCTTCTGTTTGCACATCGGTTTCATACGTCAGCTACTTCATATGCTCCCAGATGAATAAATCCAGACACATGAGGTCAAGTGACCATAGGGCCACCTCGACCGATCCATCGTTTCAGGAATGTGGCTCTCGATGATTCCTCATAGCAATGGTGAAATGGGTAGACCTTCGAATGTTTGGTGTTGTGAAACCCGTCGGTTGTGAAAACACTGTCGATACTGTCATTGCAGCTCGTCCATTTCCATTCACAGACCGTACACCAGATGCATGTCAGCCATTTTAGCATAAGTAAACCGCTCCATGCTCACTGTTGTTGTCACAAGGCGGTAATGATTACTACTGAATTGGAGTGCTTCCAAACAGACCCCTCGTACACAGAGCAGGTTTAAAGGTCAGTACACATTCCTAGTCAGCGATTCAGACACAAGAGCTTACGTCAGTACCACTCACAAACAGTTCCCTAACATTGCAAATTCACTTCATAGTGAGTGTGTTCCTTATCGAAATATACTTATTTAACCCTCTCTATCACCGGTATTAATTTAAACGACTAGTTTCGGAGTATCCTATATTGGCTGTACATTGACAGTTTGTAATCGGTGCATTAAATACGTTTGTCACTCTGTTAACCATGATTATATCTACTCTCTGCCATGTAAACTAAGAGAATATATGATAATAATCTAAGATAGGAAATATATTAAACTACAGTTCATTAAATGGATTGTAAGCTATTTCTTGCTTTTACTGACTACAGCCATTAAGAACATGTATTCAATGTATTTTTTTTTTTGTATCCATAGTTCATATTGAGGACAGTCATCCCAAAATAATTTCATATCTCATATTTTCAATTTCATATATGGATTGCCAGGAACAATGTGAATTAATGGGAGAATTTAATGTTGTCTTGGCATTAATATGATAACTCACTAGTTAGAGCAACTGGACGGAGACCGGGAGATAAGTGGTTCAAATCCCAGATATGGCATTGTATTTTTCAGTCTGATTTTACCTATCTATTATAAAGTTTGAAAAAATAAGATCAGAAATTTGTCCACTCTGAAGTAAATTATTCACACGTTAGTTGCTGTGATGCTTTTTTTTATTGATTTTGTTCTTTGTTTTCTTTTTCGTAGTCGACTTACCTCCCCTTATGCAGAACTGGCACCACTCCCCCTCGAACTTACAATCACATGCCTAGGGGTCAGAAACCTGTCGGGGAGCACACGGCACGAAACCAAAGAATGAAAAACTTGGAACGAGTGGTCAGCCCTTAGCCAGCCATGAGCGTGAGGAAGTGAAATGAAATCAGAGCGAAATGGATAATAGAAACTGTGATGATGGATACATTTCTGGAATTAACGGCAGGGGGAACCGGAAAACCCGGGCCGCCTTGGTGGGAAGCGAGCGGCCTAACCACTCAGCCACGGCACCATTTTGCTGTGATGTTGCAATAGGAAATGGTATCAGCTAAAGAAATGTGTAAGGTTCTTCAAAATCGCAAGCTCCATCCGTATTCAATTTATTTCAGCAAGCATTAGTTTGAAACTGTCTTGAATATTTTCGTCAGTAAGTATTAGCTCCAGTCGATATAAAGAATATGCAGGAATAGCCATTTAATAATTCTCATCTCTGTTTAAAGCGGAGTATGTGTCCATGAAGTGTAAATATGTAGTGCAGCATAGCTAGTCATCGCTGAGCAGGCCCTTATTCATAGAAGATCCAATGAATTCCAGAAAATGTGTTAAAACATTTTAGTGCATGAATCTTTATTAAAAGAGATCCCGCTCTATAATAGGAAGAAAATGAGCAGGAAGGTTGTTAAACCCTTTTTACAAGGGGTAGTAGAAGAGCACTTGTGGGATTGATCGATGTGGGTCTGTAACCCGGTCAACGTGATCTACTGAGATCTCCACACCCTGTAGCACCCTAAAATAGATAACTTCTGAAATTATAGTTAATTAGCTCCATTGCATGCATCAAAGATTAGAGGCTTGTGCTATAGAAAACGGTCATCGTTTCGAACATTTGTGAAGGTGTCATATTTTTTGGACTGAGAAACAGTTGAAACGATTCAATTTCAAAACATAAATAGTATCAGAAACACCCCAAGGATTATAACAACAGGAAAAACGCAAAAATATCGGAAAATAATCACAGATGTAGACTGCTTCCATCAAGTCTCTAATCGAGTCCATGACTCCACCTATATAGAGAGAATGGAATACGCCATATTAAACAGGCTCAAGAGCAGTTTTAGATCCGTAAATTTATTCACCGGAAGTAAGAATTCTCTTTGTACCTACTTAAAGTATGTGGGGTTTTAGTTCCATACATTCTCAAATCCCTGGCTGCTAACGGAAAGGTAAGATATAATTGCGTGGCCCTATCTGTATTTGAGACCAGTGAGAAAGGAATGGCATGCAAACTTTGGCTGGATGAGACCTAGGAGAACGCCTGGTATAGTTTAACTAAAGGATGGACAAACCATTCTGAAAAAGGCAGCAGTGGTGATCCCGATAGGAACGAGAGGGTGAATCGTTGCTTCTCATGCTGGGACTTTCTGTGATTTGTTCCCCAATTCATTCCTTATCCATATTTCGTTCAAGGAAAATAAAAGGGAACAATCTCTAGGAAATCAATGCTGCAGCCTTCAAAAGAGGGTTCCATAACTGCTTACTTAAAAATTCTTTCAAATTTGACTATAGTGATATATAAATGCCCCTGAATATTTTCTGACAGAAAACAAGACACCCATCGTTCAATGGTTAAAGGATATTGCTGATTGACTATAAAAGGAAGTATCATAAAACAGGGCATTGTTACTAATGATGATACTAAGAAAGCCGCATTAATGGAATAATCAGACCATTGAAACCGAAACCCTTTTTTCAGAATGGGAGAGCTAACAAACAAGCTTCGTCATTGTGTGATAAGTTTCTCTCCCTGCTACTCCCACCTTAATTCAGGTAGTATATTATATCGGTCCAAGCTAAAGGTTACGTGGCTGAAAGCAATAAAATGTTCCCATCACCGAAGTGGAGCAGCTAACAATGGAAGGAATGGAACAAGTGACATAAGAAAACGGGGGGCTGCAAGCAAGAGACTTGGAGAACAATGGAAAAAGAAGGAATTTTAGTCGAGTGCGTAGATAAAACAATAATTTCCATCACGTCTTGTGTTTCTCTTCCTCTTCTTCTCTTGAAGAAAAAAGGGACTGGTCTTATTAAGTTACTGCTTTGGAGTTACTTCCATGAAAGTGAGTAAATACTAAGTAGTAGTAGTAGTAGTAGTAGTAGTAGTAGTAGTAGTAGTAGTAAGGGGTAGTGGTAGTGTGTAGTAGAAGTAGCGGTAGTGGAGGTAGTGGTGGTGGTATTATTTTGGTAGTAATGGTAGTAGTACTAGTAGTAGTAGAAGCAGTGGTGGTGGAGGTAGTGGTCGTGGTTTTATTTTGGTAGTGTTTAACGCCCACTTTTACCACTCTGGCACCGCAGGCGATGACACTGATGATACATGAAGATGGAGCCACGGCAGATTGAGATGGCGAGGGAAACCGGAGATCCCGGAGAAAACCCGCCCATACGCCGTCTTGTCCACCTTAAATCTCACATGCGGTCACTTGGGATCGAACCCGGGTCGTCTAGGTGAGAGGCGAATGGTCTGACCACTCGATCACAACGCGATCGCGGTGGTGGTAGTATTAGTAGTAATGGTAGTGGTGGTGGTGGTAGTGGTAGAAGTTGTAGTAGTAGTAGTAGTGGTAGTGCTAGTGGTGGTAGTGGTAGTAGTAGTACTGGTGGTGGTGGTGGTGGTGGTGGTGGTGGTAGTGATAGTGGTTGTAGTAGTAACAGTAGTAATAGTGGTGGTAGTAATGGTGGTGGTAGTGGTAGTAATAGTAGTAGTAATAGTAGTAGTAGCAGTAGTAGTGGCAGTAGTAGTAGTGGTGGTAGTAGTGGTAGTAGTGTGTAGTAGTAGTGTGTAGTAGTAGTGTGTAGTAGTAGTAGTAATAGTAATAGTGGTCGTGGTGGTAGTGGTAGTAGTAGTAGTAATAGTAGTAGCAGTAGTAGTAGTGGTGGTAGTAGTAGTAGTGTTGGTAGTAGTGGTGGTGGTAGTAATAGTAGTAGTAGTAGTAGTGGTAGTGGTGGTAGTGGTAGTAGTAGTAGTGGTGGTAGTGGTAGTGGTAGTAATAGTAGTAGTAGTAGTAGTAGTAGTGGTATTGGTGGTGGTAGTAGTAGTAGTGGTAGTAATAGTAGTAGTAGTAATAGTAGTAGCAGTATTAATAGTAGTAGCAGTAGTAGTAGTAGTAGTAGTAGTAGTAGTAGTAGTAGTAGTTGTAGTAGTAACAGTAGTGGTAGTATTAGGAGTGGTGGTGGTGGAGGTAGTGGTAGTAGTGGTGGTAGTAGTAGAAGTAGTAATAGTAGTAGTAATAGTAGTAGTATTTAACTTATTTTATTCACAAATGAAAAATTGAGCTAGTTTTTAATTCGCTATTGCTAGAAAGTAATTTGAGTAATATCGATCCCTAGCCGATTGTAAAAAAACTTGTTAATTTCTACATATTTCATATTCTGCATTATTAGAGGTTTTATAGCCCTTATATGTATGATAAGCATGATATGCTGTACTTAAAAGAAAAATGTTAGTAATAAAATAACAACACTACAGTATTAAGATTTCATGTGCCCGAAACAGCCTGCGATTAGGTTTATGATCCTAGTTCTAATCCTAGTAGAGAATGCTAAATCTCTAAACAACTGTCAGGCACTCTAATTCAACGTGTCATTGAAATTCTCCCATTACTCCTCTTCAAGTGAACTGTCAAGTGTTTCAGGTTGTTTAAATAGTACTGTAATGCATTTATGGTAACAACTCTATAGGCTCCTGAGAATTGCGTGAAAATGTGAGTTTGGCCGCAATAAAGCACCCAATCTGTTTAAGCTGTTTTATGCTTGGTTCTCATGAGTCATGCAAATATTGCGCTTGCTTGCGACTCTCATATTTTCAGCATGCTTTTAACTTTTTCTTGGTGGTCAAAATACACAAATGAACACCCGTTTATATGTTAAACCAGTTTACTACACGGTGATTTACATAGAGCTGACACATTTCTTTCTTTAATTGTTTCAAAACGAATTGTGCTAGTGACAACTTAATACATCTAAATTGTAGAGGAATTTTGGGAGATTATTTACTTCTACAGCAAATGTTGAAAATGTCCTCCATCCTGCTCAACACGTCGTTCCATGTTACTGGCCACTCGTTGGAGGACTCTGTTTTCAATAGCTTGAATCTCCTTTGAGATGTTGTGCTCCAAATCGTCCAATATCTGGGGACATGTGACGTAAACCCTGTCATTTAAGTATCCCCATAGAAAGAAGTCCGGCGATGTTAAATCCAGAGATCTTGGTGGCCAAAGGATCCTGGAAATTATCCAGTCGACAAAGAAACTTGCAACTAGGTTCATGTATTTATTTGATGTATGGCATGTAGCGCCATCATGCTGAAAATATCCCTGACTCAGCTCTACATCGTCCAGTTGCTCAACAAACTCCATGAAAATCAGTCGGTACTCTACAGTGCTCACAGTCTGGTTAAACATCTGTGGATCTAGTGACAAGGAATCGAAACTCCAGAACATTCAGCTTATTTTGGTTCTAAAAATGGGTCATTGAATGAATTTCCAACGGAATAATTAAAGAAAGAAACGTGTCAGTTCTATATAAATCACTCTGTATAATAATGCTACTTAGTGTGATAACTGTAGCTCAGTCCGGGGTCACGAAATTGCCGGATTGAGGCTCGGTGCACTGAGAGTATAACTATGACGTGATGAAGTAGGCGTGGTCTCTATAGCCCGTTTCGAAACGTATTGTACTACCTAGCATTGCTCACTACCTCGCCTTGTTCAGTTCTTGTTAGTAGGTAAAATTAATGAATACTGAAAGAGAGCGTAAGTTGAAAAATATTGAAAATTCGAAAAGATGGGCATTCTAATGTGAACAAACTTGTGGATAATTCAAGCATATTTTGAATCGCAAAAGGAGAGATGGATGGATGGATGGATGGATGGATGGATGGATGGATGGATGGATGGATGGATGGATGGATGGATGGATGGATGGATGGATGGATAGTTCTCCAGTTTTCCCCGCCATCTCATTCCACCGGTGCTGCATCTTCATTCCATGTGTCACCAGTGTCATCGTCAATGGTGCCATGGTAGTAAAAGCGGGCGTTAAAAACAATCAAACAAACTCCCCCACACATTGACTCTTACGATTCGAAAAATTCTAAAAATACTGGTACTTCAGTTTATAAAACAGAACGGTAGAAGCGCAATTCCAAAAATCCATCCCATTGCAATATTAAAAACCCCATTAACCATCTAGCTCGGATTCATTTACATTCACCATTAAACCTGTCATAAATATGGGTACAAAACACCAATATTAGAATGGATTGTCCAAAGAAATCCTTGTGCCCGAGGGATGTATAAATTTCTCTATATTCCCACTTACGCAAAAAGATCGTCCAGCAACAGCTTCTGCATTCCCTATAAAATTTATAACCGCTAATTACATCCCTGAACTGAAAGAATGAAAAGCCACTGCCCAAAACCACACTCTAAACACCTTTAAATTTTAAGATCTTTTACGTTTTAAGGAGTGTGTGCTGACCTTTTTAAAATAGTTGAGTTCAGCTAACCATCCCGGTCCTGGGTCACAGAGCATACACACCGCATAATACGTTTCTTGTCTGGCTCCAAGTGACAACACACCCCGCCCAGAGCACCGGCTCACCAAGGTAAACATCGAGCACCAAGGCACAACCCAGGACCAATGATAAGTGAGAAAAGGAACCAGCTCACTTACAGATGGAAACGGTTAACGCGCAAATTTCACATTGAAGTCCCCGAATATTCTATAGAAACCGGATGAAAGGAAACAATAGATAGAGTTGTTGTCTCTTTTCATTTTCATGTTGAAGACGCCCTGCAGGGCTAATAATCCGCACGCACATAGAAGGTAATCTACCTTTTAATCTCCATCACCGCATACACAGAGTTTTAACTGGTTAAAAATGTCTAAGGGTTTTAAAAACTGTAATACCTCGAAATATTTGAACAATTAACGACACCGAGTTAAATTAGGCGGTCTTTCACGTCCCATATAGAATGGGACGCTGAGAATCACAGCGGTTATAGGGCATCCATTGGTAAACAGATAATAAATAAATAAACTATGCATGGCGTCCAATGTTTAATGTTCCGAATACCTCACAAAACACTTATTGTCCACCGTCACTGTCCGTCAACATTTGGCACTCTGATTTCCGTCCAATGCTTGATAGCTTGCTAACATCTCACAAAACGCTTATCATCGACTAACCAAAGTCACCGGTTGTTGCTATGTCTCCCATACAACATTTTACACAAACTCACAATGCTATTAGTCACTATCGCTAACACTCACATGCCACTAACTCTTAACACTCCCGTATCTGACATACGATATACGTAGGTATCAATTGTGTCCCTCCTTTCTTGTTTCGAGTGAGGGGGGGGGGGGTTCCACCTTAAGGACTGACCCGTTCTAGCCCGGAATATGGGGTTACGCCGACTAAAAGACACCTCCGCCGGTATTAGAAAGGAAGAAGTTGAGGCGGTACCACATTAATTGCACCCACGGAGTCATAGGATAAAATTGAGTCGACCGGAAATATAAGCCAGGGTAGTAGGAATGAGGGCGGGAGATAGACTTGTCCCCGGTCCAGCCTGGCCCCTCGGAGGTTTCCGAGTGAGGAATGTGGGATTAAAGGTTTGGATATGAAAGAATTACTGGAAGTGACGCGGGCGGCCTCTCTGGCTTGAGCAAAACCGCCCCGGCGCAGTTGTTGGATCCTCCGGCGTCTTCAGCAGGGCTCTCACCTGCCTCTCGAAGAATCCCCTGATGAGAACGTTGTTCTGTCTGATACAGTCTCGAATGTACAACTCGCAAGGGAGTTGTGCAAGAAGTTCTTGGAGATTTTGTAGAGATGAACCAGTTGCATCCTGATGATCCTGCAGCCTATCCTCCAGGCCTATTAGTTAGGCAAATGGAGGTCCTAAATGGTCTCACTTTGACTCTGAATTTCTTGCAGCAAGGCATCTGTGGCTGTAGATGAAGTCGTTGGTGACCGCGTTCGTTGTGGAGGTGGTGAAGTCCGGGTAAGCTGCGGTGTCGGTTACCTGCTCTCGGCGTAGCTGAACCACTGGGCTTGCCAGGTAAAGTGTCCCATGTCACCACAGGTGGCACAGAACCGGCGACGGGGGGTAGGTCGTACCCAGTGCACTCTGAAATGAACGCGTTTATACCACAATAGTGGCATATCAGCGATGAAGAGCCGCCTTTCCGGCTATGGCCGTAGGCACAGCTGCAACGACAGTGTCTGTAGCTCTCCTGTCTGCTAACCTCAACGTGCAGAATTTGCCATAATAAGGTCAACCCTGGCGCCAAGGCAGCATCCAAATCCGTGCGGTCCTTTAGCTCCACTCTTACGAGAGGTGTTGGGCTCTGGACGCAGTGAACCCCGGACCACGGCACTGTGCCCGGCGGCTGCGTGGAGCTAAGCGGTGGCGGCGGATGCCGCTGAATCCGCCGTGAAGAATATGCGCTCACTGCCGGTGAAGCAGCAGCAGAAGGCGGTGGAGGTGACGTGCACAGCGAAGAAGAAACGCTCACTGCCGGTGAAGTGGCAGGTGGAGATGGAGAGTTGCAGGCTAAAGAGGCAGCGGGTCGGCGATGAGGCTTCCTCCTCGGCATCTCGAGCAGAAGCTCTGTTCCTCTCCCTTTTATACCTGGAGGTGTCAGTTATCAGCCAGTTGCTGGTGATACGGTGACAAATTTCTGTTTAAATCCCTCTGCTATTTATATTAGTACCACTGTGTGGTGTTCTTATTATTTGCGCTCCAGCGGATGCTGGCCAGAAATATTAATTGAATTATTTACATTAGGTTTGTTCACAACGCTTTATATTGGTACTCCTGTACGTAAGAAACCGGCAATTTTTATTGCGATCTGCATAGAATGAGAAAGCATTAAGCCCGATGTGACGAAAAGGCGCTTCGAGATTATATTCTGACTGCTTTTGACCTGTCCTGTTCTACGCTTAGTGATTTCGGCTTCTTATTACGTTCTACTAGGAGCTGCGATTCAGGGATTTTCTGGGCCTCACGGAAGCAAACAATTTCTGCCGCTCCCGATATTAAGGCATTGAAGGACTATAGGTATTAGCAGTGAGAAATCGCTTATGGAGTATTGCCTGAAGGAAAGAACAAAGCGGGCTCCGCTAAAACGGTTTTATTTATTTATTGACAATTTAATAGATTTATGTATTAATGTTGGGAAGTGATGCTGAAGTATAAGCTTCTAAGTAAATAAACAGACAAGGCTAGAAATAATAAACCGAATGAATGCTTCAGAGAAAGAAAACGAATTAGAGTAAAATTAACAAATAGCAATATATAAATTATCACGGAGGAATAAGAAATTAAAATCGCAATGACTTATTACACAACAAATTATAATAGAAGAAGATATAAGGGAACATTTTGTGAAACAATAAAGGAGGTTTAATGAACAGAAAATTCTAAAATGTTAGTACAAGGCAGGGGAAAGCGAAAGCTAAGCTTCTAAATAAACGTAACTCAAAAGAGTTTCCCAGAGAGTCACTAAAAGTCTGTAATTAGTGGAAGTATCTAATTGTTTTAACAACGTCCAATCACACATTTGGGTGACACTCAAAGCCATATGAACAGTACTTCATAAATTTCAGAGCTTTCACGTCCACATTAACCAAATTAAATCAGTAGAAATCATTGAAACACAGAAAAGTTAGTCAAGCGAGAAAAAGGGCACGAAAGTGAAAATATATCCATCACTGGGGCTGGAAATGGCATCGTTACCTAATGTCGTAACCTGTTGTTAGATATAATTCCGTATCAATGTAGCGAGGGACATGGAAAGTCGGAGAGTTTAGACACTTATTAAGAAATTTTCCTCGATTGAGGTTCTTTATTGAGGTATGTTAAAAGTAAAAACAAACCAATTTATAGTAGAATAGAACGTAATGCGTGTTCGGGTGAACCGAGAAGTGTCTGTGGGTCAAGGCAGCTAAGTTAGTCTAAGGATAAACTCTGGTTCTTGTTTGGAATACAATGGGTAGTTCTTAGAGATAAACATATTTTTTTATTTTATCATCCATCTATGAAGGCAAGAGAATTTCAAATTCCTGGAACCATTTTGCCTGAAACCTAAGTGTCCTCCTCAAGTAAAGGTACCTACCTACCTACCTGCTAGTCGGCCCATAACGTTCTTATCGTCCTAAGAAACGGAATTTCCATTACCAATATACCTTACACGAAATTCGAAGTAAAGGTTTCATCCAAAGATACTTTCTACATCCTAAGGCTAAAGCATTTAATTTTCTTTTTCACCCACCAGAATTCTATTAGATATATAACTAAAACAAATATAGAATATTAGAATAAAGTGCTAACTAATTTTGAAGTTATGGATACAGCAGAAAATACTTTGCTCAAATAACGATTATTAATCAGTATATAATTAATTCGGCAAACACACAAAAAGCAAAATTGTTTAAAATTACTTTTAGAATTGGCCATTTTCTGTAATTAGACAACAGCAGTATGAAATCTTAAGTGCATTGTTTAAATATTATCTTTACAAACCAGATGTCCATGGTGGTTTCGCCTGTGGCCCGCATTCGCAGACCGCGCGTTCCAACTCTGTCGCCGGCCTACCTGACCCATAGGTTTTCTCAGGGTATTATCGGGTTGCCAGGTAAATGCTGGATAGGTTTCTTTACATCTTCCAGATTTTTGGGTCCACTGTTACATGTTCCCTTCATTTCCTAATCATCTCTTTCAGGGTTGAATGACCAGACGGCGGTGTTCGGTGGCTTACGGTAGGATGGTGGATTGCCATTGTAAAAGGTTATCCCGGGGTCGTCGTGGGAACGTTCGATGGGATATGAGGATCTCTCTAGGGTCAGTCGGTAGGCTCGGAGACCGTAATGTAGACGTAGGGCGGCGTCGGAGGCCTTCAGACCTATGGTTGCGCCCAACATCGTCTGGATAGGGCCTCCTCCCTAATTCCTCCCACCCTCCCAGGGGCCATTAAGAGGCAGATGACCACAAGGGCCATCACACGGATCTGGTTGCTCTTTGGGTCTCCTCCCTCATTCCCTCCTTGGGGACAGTAAGAGGCATAGAGCCATAGAGGCCTATGTCCGATGCTGTGACTCCGAGTCCTAGGGGCCCTAAATTCTATTTTAGAAGTATTTATAAACTGTGATGTTCTCAGCAGCAGTCCGTAGTGACAAAGCTATTTATAGTGTAGACAAATTTACTGTGAAAGAAGATATATTGTTGTGCTTTCCTCAGCGACAGGCTGCATGGTTTCAGATTAATGGTGCACTCTCTTTGAAGGTTTTCTCCGTAGAATCGGATAGTTTTACTAATTATTTGAAAACTTAAACCCAAGTATTAAAAGTTCTGCTGGAAAATTGGACATTTTGGGATACTTGTCTGTATGCCTGGTATTCATTTTATTTGGGTGGTTTGTAGTGAAACAGAGAGCTGTATAGGTATAGTATGAAAAACTGAAGCTGCCGTTTGTATTATAATGCCGAGGATAGCGTTTTGGTAGCACAGGTCTGGATGAAGCGGATTTCTAGGCATATCCCCATCACAGCAATCAAATACTGCGCGTAAACGGGTATAGTGGTTGCAATTTTACTGTCTCTACTGAAAGATACCAGTTGGATGACATTGAGATGAAATTAAGGGAGATGAAGTTCGGGGTAATAAAGAAACCTCCCCAGCATATGACTAGTGACCCGGGAGAATCCCCCCCCCCAAAAAAAAACCCATGGGTCAGACAGGTCGGCCGCAGAAATCGATCCCATGCTCTCTCGAATGTCAGTCACAGATGAATCGTTCGAGCCACTGGCTCGGCTACAGCAAGGATAATAGCCTGAGCCAAGCTATCAATGAAGATAGAGCTCCAAAAGGAACTATTTATTTAAAACTAAAATTCCATTAATTGGTTAGAGACTCAAGAGCACAATTGTGACTATTGGCACCTCTGGCAGCTTATATGTGAGTGGAAATGCAGCATGAACATCAAAATGACATCAGTAGATATTCGCGTGGATCCTAAGAAAATCCAGTAGGAGACATAACCTTTTAGAGCTCCTTCATTAAAGAAGCGTACACAACTCGTTGAAAGAATCGTGTACTGCAGGTACAAGCTAAGCGAAGGAATATTTGGATTCTGTTTTAGGGTAACGCGTGTTAACCTACCGTCTTATGCAGTTTAGCATAAAACAAGGATAACATTATTATCTTTAATATGAATTATAAACTGTATTTACAATGCTGATTTAAACACATAATTATTATTAGGTGCCTGTTTTATTTCAAAGGAACCTCATTTGTTTCATTTTCCTTATTATCTCTTTACAAGTCAATTGCAACGGAAATGTTTCGACTGAGTGAAAATGCAAAACATTTATTTCATTATATGGCATTCATACTGCAGCTTTATGTACTTGTATCATATTGAAAGACTGTCTTCCAAGAATGATTTATTACAACGACGGGAGATACCTAAAAATGTTGATGCAGCGTATTTTAAAGTGGAAAATTTAGAAGCACTGTTTAAAGATAAGTCTTATAAGCTGCCAAATTATGGTATGTTTCAAATTCAAAAAGAGAACTTAGGTACAATGAGCAAGGAACCATTGTGCAAAAGGGAACCTTATAAAAAACTTAAAAACCTAGTTTGTGCTTTTGCCAACATTTTGAGCACAGAATATGAAATTGAGTCGGTAAGTATCGGCACTTCCACTGTTAAAAGTTTGTGGATGAACTGGCAGAAAGATGAATCTTCTCGAATTAGTCAATCTAAAAGTAAATAAATTAATTAGTTGCTATGAAATTAACTACCATCTTCGCAATACCAATGAGATATCTCTACTGAAAAAAAGAAAATGTACTTCCCAAAAGTGAACTGGAATTTTATTGCGACAACGTGAACATCAGAAATTCTCAGAAGCATAAACTTGTATTGGAGACGACGGCACAGTATGAATGTTCTGTGTTGTTCCAACAAAGAAATATAAGTGCGTATTTTGGCTAGTCAGCGTGTATGTAAAATCATGACTCTACAATCTAGAGATTACGGTAACCTAGCATTGCATTTTTTTTTCTCCAAAGGACATAATCATCTCAGCATAAAATATAGCTGGGAAAACGAGGAGTTCTGTGTAACGTACAAATGAACTAATTTATTTCTTAAAGGTCTGTTTGTTGCTGCTGATGCGATGAATTTGGTTTCATATAGGTACAATATCGGTATACCAGAACTGTCAGGATCTCTTGTGTGTATTTCGCGTTTAAAATGTTGATTACATTCCTTGAGTTCTTGGTAGGAATCTGTGGTGTACCACACCCCTACCGCATTTTACTTTCTCAATCCAAGCTTTGCTTCTAATTAAATGCATCCTACTTCTCGGAGACACGAAAAACTAGATGATAGCAAGACAGTTCCGATATATGTTGGTATATCCAACTACAGAAGAGCTTCTTTCACTTCTTTCACAACCTTCCTCAATTATGCAGAATTAAAACTTCTTCTCTACAAAGACAAAATGACGACAAACCCTGATTCAGTGCCAGGCGTGTCACGTGCATTCTTTAAGCGTGTGCCCTCTAGAGCGCAGCAGGTGATATGCCTATGGTCTCTATTACAATATACTAAAGTTACGAAGCGAGAGTTAGTTTCCGTATACCTCAACCAGCTAATACCTATGTATACAGATAATAATCATGATCGAGCGGTATTCTATCGCCTTAGGTTATACAGTAACGATATTGAGGCAACAAAGATGCAAAGAAGTAAGAGGCAAAAAACCTGATAAATAAATGTGCAAAATTGCTGTTTCAACTTAATAATCAACTTTATACATTTCCACAATAAAGTATGGAGCCAATATAACCATTGTAAACATATTTATATACACAAAAATAATGTGTATGTAAAATAAGCGTAGGCTAATTAGACTTTAAGGGTTAAACTAAACAATATACACAGATTGTCCATAAATAATTTTGTACTCATATCAAATAGATATTAAATAGACTAATAATTCAATTCTCAATAATTTATGGCAAGGGTTGCAAAGCTTTTCATAATGTAGCCTACGATAGTCATCAGGGAGTGGAATGTAGGAGAAATCACATACGTTTAGAAAGGAACAATAAACTCACGGTCACAAGGCGCATAGATCGACATTTTATTGAACTAATATTTGCATTTACATGCTAACAGCTGCTGTAGATGATCAGTCTGGAAGTAAAAGTCTCTTGTCAATGTAACTCATAGAACATATTTTAACACCTGTTGAATGAAATATTGTTACGTTGACAGCAGTTCTGAGTGCTGTAATTGCAGACAGTTTGTGTTTCGGATCGAGAAGATTCCTCAGACGTAGCAACTTATATATTGATTTGATATATTTAATATTTAAAAGCCTCTTTACAGAATGTGGACACCGATCATGCGAAGCTTTTCAAACGAGGAAGTGTGTCACGTGGCAGACACATAAAAAGCACTTGATGAAAGGAAAGGAAATCAAATTAACCTTGTTGTATTTGGTCGTCAGAAGGCTCTCTAGATATCAGAGTTTTGACTAAATACCTACTTTTAATGTGTATGTATAAATTAAAGCTACTTAAATACCTTCACATTTTAAAAAAAAGCAAATAAATGTATGGAATACGTTCTGTATTGCCTAAAATGTGCATTTTAATAACCAAGACCTATTTGAAAATGTTAGAGCCTTAAAATGCCTACTTTATCCTTGGAGTTCATTTGCCATTTTTTCATGCAGCAGTGGAACATAAACTCTTGATATCATGGGTTCGTTTGATTCAAAGACTTTATAACATTTTAATTATAGGGATGAGACATTTAGGGGAAAATACAGGTTTATTTCTCCTTTTGCTGAAAGGGTAAGAGAATAGTTGTACCCCTCTAAGTTTCTTTTGTCATATTTTGCTCTTGTTCGGTAACTACAGTAGCGCAGAAGCCCTTCCAAATAGCAAAAAGGGTCAGTGTCGTATTTTGCACGGTTTCCCGCACTACTCGAGGTCTGGTCGGGACTTTGGTGCTGTATTAATTTTTCTTATTCCTCTTTTTTCCCTTTTCCCTAAATTTTCTATGTTTACCGTTTTCTGTTTTATGACAAATACATATACATGTATATATTCACAGACACACAAACACCCACGCCCAAGGCGGGCTCAAACCCACGATCGCCTGTTCCTCGAAGCAGCAAAGCGAGGCGCTTTAGCGAGCGCGGCCATGGGGACCAGCCCTGTTCCAACGGAATTACGCGCTTTCATTTACGCTAAATTCAGTTTGGAGTCCTTTGTAGTAGTTGAGCTTTTAACCCCATTTTGTATTTTTTTTTCAACCAATGATGTGGTATCACGTAACACAAAACATTACTGTATCACTATTACATCATTTCATAAAAAAAAACGGATAAGAATACTCTATGCCTTTGGTGTCATATAAATGATAATCACGGTAATAAGATCATGGTCTGCAGTAACCTGTTTAAAATGAGCTTTAAATTCCAACTATTCAAAAATTAAATCAAACTGAGCTTTATTTATGAACGTCTTTAAAGTGCTGCGGTTCTCAGCGTTGCATTTTGGCATTGAAAGGTCACTTAATTTTGCTCAGAGGCGCCAATTTCTTTTACGTACCCTAAATCTAGGACACGGGACCAACGGGTTTATTTCCCTTCCGAAGGAAACCATGCTAAGGACTTTTACATTCGAAAATATCCATTGCCGACCACCGTTTCTCTATTTACTATGAAAGTTGCACATACGTTCTAGAGAAAGTAAAAATAGACTGGGCGAGCGCGGCACATCATTTGACCAGCAGTATATCTACATCTTTAGATTTAAAGAGAAGGGTCTATACAGGGGAACCAGATTACCCAAATTAGTTAAGCCGATGTCCCACGTTCAAAATTGGTCCAACATTTTTATACAACGTGAACGTTGTGTACAATTTCTGCATTCCATTCCCACGGGAATGAGTGTTGTTCCAAATATTTCTCGCATGCACATGAACAGCTGATAGAAAATAGTGGAGGTTGCTGATCCACAATTATTTATGTTCGCTGTCGCAAGCTTAGTTTATGTATCCATTGCAAGAGCATGTAGTAATAGAAAGAAAAAAGCAATAAAGAGGCATTGGTGGACTAGACCATGGCTGGAACGTAAGAATGCAGGCCAAGGAAAAGGTGTACTACATATGCTGCAAAATGAACTCGTTTCTGAGCCTGTAAATTATTTTAACTTCCTTAGAATGGACTTCCTGTCCTTAGTTGAGACAACAATCACTCTGAAAATCACAAATATGAGGCAGTCCATACCAGCAAATCAAAGATAAGACCACGTTTTTATATTTTTATTGAGAAAAGAAGGTTAGGTACAAATGGATCCGATAAAGTACATTTTCAGGGGTTATAAATACCCGAGTCATTATTTCATAAATCTCTGCCGCACAAAAAAAAATGTGTTTTTCAACCATAGCTCAGCTACTATAACCCTATTATTTAGGGCAAAGTCTACAAGATACAGCAAAGTTTCACACAAACAATCACCCAGCGCTAGCTGCCATTTTACTACGTCATTACCACCAGGTCACTCATTGGTTGATTTCTTACGTTTGGACCAAAAATTAGAAACCGCTGTATCCTGTTGTAGCCATCTGGAATTGGACCAAATAATAGGACGGATATTGTATACAATGAAATTATCCGATGTCCCACGATCCAATTTGTAGTTTGAAGAATATTTGACCAAAGCACATTGGCTTTATAGCTGCTGATTAAGAAAGCATGCAGGCCTGTCACAAATTTTACAGTATACATAGAAGTTCCTTGGAATAGTGCACTCAAATTTCCGTTAAGCAAAACAATTTTAAGTATTTGCTTCATTAAGTGTTTTTAAGCAAAATGTTTTCCGTCATTTCCTTCAAGTGCTTAAGGCACTTAGCTCATCAGAATAACCACAGTTAAGAAAAAATAAACATCTTAAACTAATATAGAAAAAAATTGCAACAACAAAAAAAGAAACAAACAGTTAAATCAAGGTACCGATAGTAAAAAATAAAATAACAAAAAAGTAAATAAAATATCATTAAAATACGATAAATCTCGGGCAGTTTAATGAGAGCTGATGGCTAGACCATTGGACTACAGCAAGCCATTACCTATTCAACGAAGCATCTGTATACCAAACTGCTTTGAAGTCGATGTGAGGTAACGTATTCAAGATTTTGACAATTTGTTCATTATTGGTGCTGGACAGGCCCAATAGCCTTTAAATGAATCAGAAATATAGCTACAGATTCATTCATTATTGATAATAGGGTCGATGTTTTCAAGTAAGTATTGCACACATAGGAAAAAATAGCGATTCACCTGGTGTAGCTACCGTCCTCATAAGGTGCCTATTATGCTGGAACCAATGATACATTTCCCAGGCCTGTGTAATTTAACCGCTCTAGGTATTTAATTACCCTTAATAATGTGTACTTATAACTGCAATTTTAGAAGTTGTTAAAGGAAGGATATTCCGATATTCAATTTCATCTTCTTTGGCAATTAAATTTATATTTCAGCGATTTCTCCATTCGAAAGGGAACATACATGCCTATAGAAAATACAAAGCGCGTATATGCGTGTGATTTCGATGACATGCAGGTTTCTTACATTCTAAAATGGCAGCCTGTAATGACGTTTCTTTAATTGGAAACCTGAAATGCAGTAACAAATGAGCGGGTTGCTTTGTTTCCACGTGCTATCTCCTTTATTTCTCTCACTGCTTTTCTTCTTATACGCTGTCAAAATAATTGCTCCACATTAAAAAGAAAACGCTCGAGCCCGCGTGGAATGATGTCCTGGGCCGCCCATACAACGCCATCAACACGGCCCGTCGTCGATGGTGCTATGAGAATAATGGGCAGATGTTTTTAATTAATATATATTTTCCACTGGATCTACTGCACACATGGTGGTCTCAGGTTACCTGCTCACCTTGATCTGCTGAAATCTGAAGGAAGATGACTCATTTTCGATACCTGCCAGAGTCCCCGAGGAAAACCGAAAGAACCGCTACTTCACCATTAGAGTTGCTGCATCTGACATGTTCGTGCACGTTCATTATATCTTCTTCCTTCAGGCAAATTCTCCATCTGTAATTCTGAAGTGTACGTGCTTTCTTTTCATGGATAGAATGCAATGTCTTACATTTAAAAAGCGGAGCCCGGCTCCGTTTTCATAAAAAAAATCTAAAGACCCGTATTTACGGTGTTATTCTATCGAAACACAAGGGAAGCTTTTTACTTATACAAAAAGCGTTTGTGTTGTAGACGGTTCTATAAAATATAAATCATGCACCTAGAGTAATGACTTCCAAATGGCAAAAACAATAAGGTTTGGATATTAGAATATGAAATGCTGGAGTCAGATTGGAAGATACTTATGGATAACTGATATTCCATCGTTCACTCCACAGCGAATGCACGTAAAACAAACCCCTACGATATTAATTTAGTTAATGTATGTACATATTTGTAAATAGCCAGGATGTAACTGGTAAGCCTCGGAGGAATGCTAAGCAAGCAGAAGGTATAGCAAAACAAAAAACAATTGGACCCTGCTTAAGCCTAATTTATGATGAAGTTTATTTATCGTGACGAGACATAACGTGAAGTTAAAGAAACGCTGCTAAACTGAAGAGTTATTAGAGTGCACTTTAACTTAACGTTACAGCAATTACTCTTGATTGGTAGTTTCTATTACTTTATGCTGGTGCTTCACGTGGATTGGTTCTAATTACCATCTGACATCACATAACATAAGGTATGGACCATTTTTGACACTGCCACGAACTCGTTAAAGCACGGATACCTGAGTGGCAGGGCCGGAGCTCAAATCCAGTCTGAGGTTTTTTCCAGGCTTTCTTGAATCCACATAACTAATAAATACCCACGAGTTTTACTAAACTTGTATTCCAATTTATAATTTTATTTCCCGCATTAGCAGTGCCTATATGGTACCGTCTGTAACAGGAAGGGACGTTAACCATTATGAAACAAACCCCGCTTAAACAGTACAGCACCTGTGCGCATCTGTGAAATTTTACCAAAAATTGCCAACAACAGAAGTTTAACTTTTTAATAATAGAATTACACGAATTCCAAAATTTAAGAAAATATATTGTTTTTCGCATTTGGTGCACTTTAATTATCGTTTAACTAAGGTTATAAATTAGCAGGGGCATGCTTGTTAATAGACAAGTCCAGCTTTAAGCCTCGTTTTTCTTGCAAACCTTTTCCAACACTACCATATGCAAAATGCTCCAAATGATGCAATTTTTTTGTTAATTTGCATAAAACTTTGTATAATGCCTCTCAAAAGTATATTAAAGAATGTGGTCTTATGGTTTTTTTTTAATAAAATGCTCCAAATTTGAGAAATAAATATATTTAAGCTTTGAGAAACTAATACATTTTGCAGGGTTTAAAAATAAGTAATGTTTCTACTATAATATAGAATATGGTATATTAGTTATATTTGTATGCTCATTTGCAATTAAACTTGAATTTTTAATATAAATAATCTTAAAAATGCATCACTGGACTATTTTTCTACAACAATGAGTTTAAACAATTATATAACCATGTGAGCTAGAATGTTTATGCATGTCAAAAATATCGCAATTATTGTGTATAAATAATTGGTATAAATTTAATTTGGATATCTTATATGCTCCAAATTTTCCAAATTTCAAGCTGCATTACCTTAAGTGATATTGATTTCATGAAATGACATTTTTCAATGACTACAGTGAAGTAACAAATCCTATGAGTAGCTTATTTTCTAACTCTACATGTTCTGGTTATATAACTCCACTGCCTGTGTAAAAGAGACGGGAAATGTATGAATGTCAAAATACGTAGTTCCTGTATTATAACCAACGACGCAAAGTTGTAGAACCTGCTCTTAATGAAAGATAAGTATCCTGTCAAGTTGATATGAAGAAAATCCTTTAGTTCGCAACTATGGACACCAAGCAGTTGCGAACGTCTTGACTATGATGCGAAAACACTGCCCTCTGAGCAATTGGTTCTGTATGATACCAAAGACAAAGTAATCATAAAAGAAGAGGTCGCAGCAGCCATAGGTGGGATCACTAGCTGTCGACACTGCTCCAGATTCCAAAAGCCAACGGCTGCAGTGTGGAATACCCCTCCATAACGCGCGCGCGCACACACACACTCCAGGCCCCGATCTTGTAATTATGACAGAAACTAAAGGTTCCGTTCGCTGTGAGGTTATAGGCAAAATAGCGTCAATAATGCTGAATAAGACAGTTGTTCCTGATTGCCTAAAACGAGCTAGAGCTATATTGATGAAGGGGAAAGTTGGAAAAACTGACGGTCAATTACAATCTGTTCAGTGATTAGAGGCGTATTGGACATGTACCTGAAAACTGACGTAGGTCTTGGGTTAGTTTTAGTGACAACCATAGTGGGTTTACTAACTCCCCCGGTACTTTCATTAATACATCTATTCTTGAATTCATTTTAACAGCAGGCAAATCATTGAAAATGACGTCACTTTGATCTTCCTCAACGTAAACAACGCGGTTGATAACTCATGTTGATAAATGTCTGTCATCTACCGGAACTTCTATAGCTATCATGATTAATCTTCCAGCTTCAACAAAACAATGTAACGCAAATTGAAAACAAAAATACGTAAAAGCAAAGCAAAAGCTGTAAACAGAGCCGTTGTCCTTGTTTATATGACATCTCAACTAACCACATACTCCAAATGCTCTCATGTCAGGAACATGGTTATAACATAGGACCCAGTCTTCCAAATATTATATAAATAGCTTTAGCCGATGACATCTTGATTTGAGGGAAAATGTTGATTCGGCAAAAGAGTTAGTGAAAATTAACAGATACCATGAAAAATAAGTATTTGTCTGTCACTTAAGGTAATCTAACTTACAGCTCCTTAAGTCTCGATACAGAAAGAATAGTATCTGGGTTGTCACCAGAGGGAGCCCTAAAATACCTGGGTGTCAATTATCATGAATATACTATTTTTGATGCTGGCAGTTATATATGATCATTTAAAAAGAAACTAGATTCCTTGAAAACGTGTCCACTTTCGCAATGCCATCAAAAGTTTAACTTATACTTCATTTGTCCTACATTAATAAACAAATTTAAAATCACTCCTTTGATTAAACCAGCTGTAATTTGGCATGATGATGATTAGTGGGGTTTAGAGGCGCTTAATGACTAGGATTCTAATGTGTCAGAAGTTTCTATTATCATCATTTAGGTTCTTATTCAAATGTATCCAAATATTCCGGCTATCATTCTCTTGATTCACATGAAAAGTTCTAACTATTGATATGCAAGCATAAGCGTTCACATACATCTTATATAAAACTGATTGTGAAACATCTATTGAAATGAAAGTAACTGAATTTCCATGGACAGAAAGAAACTGTTGTACATGCAACGCTACGAGCGGAGACTGCGAGGGGCAAAGCAACGGTCGCTCTCATCTAGTTTTAGCCCAAAAAGGGATATTTGTACACGCCAAATATGGGTTATTTGGTTCACTTGGTGTAATGGGACGCTGAGGATCTTAGCAGCTAAAGAGCATCCACACATAAGAGTTCAATTTAAAACGTTAAAAGCAATAACTCTACAGATATATTATAGATCCAACAGCCCGGTTTGAAAACCATATTGGTCAACCCAAATATATGCATCAGGAGGAGGATAGGAAAGTCTACGAACCCACTAATCTGCAGGAGATAGAATTTATAAGATTAATGGTGGTAGCACAATGAACCATACGTCGACATTTCGCAGAAAACTGGAGGACCTTCCAACTTCCCATTTAGAAACTAATCGATAGTGTAATAATTACAATTAAAAGCCAAAAAAAAAAAAAAAAAAAAAAAAAAAAAGACTACATAACCACATATAATAGTTACAATCAAATAATATAAGTAATATTGGTTTGTAAATTAAATCATAAGTAAACTAGTATACGTATTACACACACACACATATATATATATATATATATATATATATATATATATTATCCAACGGTTTTACTTTATATAAAAACCTAGTAAAAATATAACTAAGAATCTAATACTACCGAAAGCAATGTTTTCGCTTACTTTTACATGAGGTTCCTTTTTTAAAAAGTCGCCATTAACACAGCTAACTATGCTATCTGGGCTTCTCTTCCACATATCCCTTAGCTACTTTTTCTACCATGTGTCTGCCAACTTTTATTTGCTGCCATTACATATTTTATTACATTTTTAGTATTTCAAAATTTTATTATTAAATAGAAGTGTCATCCAGGTTCTATACATAAGTCCCCTTTGTGCAAAAAGTGTCCCCAGTCTTTTAGAATTATGCCACTGTAGTCATTCATCCACGATTGCAATTATCAATATATATATATATATATATATATATATATATATATATATATATATGTGTGTGTGTGTGTATACATCTTCCGTTATAATGTATTTTAACGGCTTAATACAGATCTTAATAACTTGTAAAGCATGTAGTTTTTCCATGTAATGTATTGCTTTTATTTTTAAAAATTAAATGCATTTTATGTTACAATTCCTACGTTCAGCAAAATAAAGTGAATTATCTCACTGGGCACTTTAGGATTGAAACACTAATACAAGTAATTAGGGCGTCTTAAGAAAGAGAATCAATCATTCATCCCATTAAATTTTACCAACTGTATATTACAATAATGAAAACGTGTATTGTAATATCCAAAGATAAAAAGAGGGTGTTAGATACAGGGAATTATTATTATTATTATTATTATTATTAGTAGTAGTAGTAGTAGTAGTAGTAGTAGTAGTAGTAGTAGTAGTGGTAGTAGTATTATATTATTGTCGATTGCGCTAGATATTGTGTTCTTGAAAAACATATATTTTTTCCCCACCGGATATTTAATTTCTTGTCTTGTCGGTGCAGATGCTGCAGCGGACTGTTTCCCTCGCTGGATCAGTTGTTTACATGCGACGTTCTTGATCGGCGAGACGGCTCTCAATGGGTGCAGAGAATTGACTGTCAATCGCAGGCTATGGGGTTCCGGACTTTGAGTGTGCCTTGCGTGAATTGAAGAGGGAAAAGATATGCGAGGAAGAAAAGGCTCACAAGAAAAGAAAAAGCCCTCGGGACTTCCATTTTCTAGTTCCATGTCTGTGAAATAAATTGCAAGCAATCGGTTGGTGGCCGAAGTCGTGCTTCAGAATGGCTCCTCCTAAACTATTATAGGTTGCGGGAAGGTCGTCTCAATTAATCTCGGCAGCCGTAATGAGTTCATTTGACACCGGCTACAAATTAGCTTCATTTCACGGTGTCTTAAACCTGCCTTGTGCTGCAGAGCCCTTTCTTTGATCGATAATGTCGAGGAAGGGAGAATTAATGTTATCTTGAGGTCAACAATGAAGGGTCATTGCACAGCCTACACTCCTTCAGAAACCCCCCGCATCCATTGTATGGATCCAAAAATAACATCGCCGCAGATTTCATTAGCTTTCCGTTCAGTTCGATCAGTGTGTCGTTGCAAAAAATGACTCGTTGGCCTTAACGTGCTCGCTTTCAGAATTTGCAGTTTTCGGTGCTGTGGAAATAATGTATTTTTCCACAGGTACGTGGCTTGGAGTTAAAATACTCTGAATTCTATTTTGGAATAAGCTGAAAAAAATACTAATTTCATTTTTTTAACAGTCAAACAGTTTGCTCTCGATCTGATTGCAAACGTTTTGAGTATTAAACCTTTGTGCCAGGGATACTTTTCGTTCTTGTTATCAAAGTTTGGGAATTTATGAAGCATACTGATTAAAAATTGTTTCGTATAAGATAAGAAAATTTATAGCAAGGTTTAAACACAAACATTTTGAAAAAGAGCTTATGGTCTAGGAAGGAATCCTGAGCTCGGAAATGTTAATAATTACAATCGCTTTATTTTGTGTATGTAATTAGGTTAAGTATCGACAGTGCCAATCGACAAATGTGCTATAGAAAAGGTGTTTAAACTGTCAACCACCACAGTCAATACCGGCATAACATCGAAGTAGAAAATTGTGGTGCACTCTACCAAATAAATCATGCATCAGATGCAAGTATCTTCGCAAGAAATTATTCTTGTCACATGGATAAAGTTTTGATATGCCTACACACAAAGAACTCAAGAAATGTCATTATGGGAACGCTTTGGCTGTGCGGTTAGACCCTTCTTTCCGAACCAGAGCCAGATATGTGTTTATTTAGTATGTGTCAAGTACTTCAAGAAAAAACTGTTCAGGTTGTCCATTTAGTTGTATATACTTCAATTGTCTGCATCAATCAAACACATTATCTCTTGCAAAGTAAGCTTAAATGTGCATTGACGTTTATGGTATCCCCAAGTTGAAATTGACTCAGGATTACTTCCTAGAGAAGAAACTGCTTTTTTTAAGTTATTGTACTTCGACTATTCTACCACGTGGCACAAATGCCCCGAATTTGGCCTGTGCAGATATCCCTTCGAGATTTAAAAGAACTGCAGAACTTAACAGGGTCATCTCAAGTTATAACCGACCTGTGGGGAACTAGAAAGACATGCCCTCGTTTGACCCCTCTCAATGAGCGCGACCTGCCTCACCGTCACCGTCACCGTCGAAACTGATTACAATTAATTTGCTTCTTACTTAGATTCAACTAAATAAGGATATTATTTATCTTCCTATCAGGTCGAAACTGATTACAATTAATTTGCTTCTTACTTAAATTCAACTAAATAAGGATGATTGATATTTCAATACTTTTTGAATGCAAATCAAATGTTATATTTAACTACAACCCTTATTTTATTCTTAAGAGGCCAGAGGGATGAAGCGTAAGTCTCTCGGCCAGTTCCATACTTACCGGTTTTAACTTAAAATAAGTCCGTTGAGTTCTGCAAATAAGGGGCAGTTTGGCCACCTGGTATAAGCTCGAGATTTGTGCACATACTATCGAATCATTCTGTATAAAATTTATGCAACAAAGATACCTCATTTTCTACCTATAATAAGAAAATAACCATTCATATTCATTAATTTGTTTTCTTGCCTAATTTTTTTGATCTTACTCAGATATTTTCCACAGTTTTAAGTAAAGCACATTAAAGTTTAAATTGATTAATACAGTTGATTCGCGAAAATCTTAAAATTGTTAATCTTTAATCTCTAGTTCTGAAGTTTATAGTGAAACCTCATTTTTAATGATATAAAAGACCCCAATAGTGTATTACATTCTAAGTAGCTATAAATGCACCCGTATTTATAAACATTCAGCACAAAATTAACCAGCATATATGCCCTAAAGTATTTCTTCATCTCAGACTAAACATTTTTAGAAAGACGGTAGCATGACATTAAAACTTATAATTTTAGAAACTGAATACTTTGTATTTTCATTGAGTGTTTAATCCAATCCATTAAAATGCAAACTATATTTGCAGGAATACTCATAATGAAGCCGTAAAAGTTATAAAGTGAAATCTCGAGCTTAAGGTTATTTAGAATATTATGATTAAACTACTGCGTTTCAAAATCCAGTCAAAAAACTACAGTGCTTCCTGATTTGGAATGAAAGAGCGTATTTGTGTACACTTTGCATTATATTTCGATATGGGCATATTATGCTTTATTTTATCCGAAGTCAGTGAGAAAACAAACAAATATCACAAATTGAAGAGTAAAATGAAAAGCAGAAGAAAAAAAACTGATGTTCCATTCACTGGGCTTTCTCTACAAACTATTGTTACAAAAGGTTATTCTCTTATCTACATCATACTAATCGAGATAAACGTTAGTAGTCATTTTCTTATTACTTGCTTCCTTCTAAGCGGAAGCAATGGGGAAATCTTTTAAAAAACTCGTCGCTCTGTGCAACAATTGAAGTTCGGTTTTCTTTGACTCAGCAGGAGTAAAACATCACAAATATGAAACGAAAAATGACTTATCGTTTGAGAAAAGTTTGTTTGTTAAAATGAAACCAACAACAACGAATATCTTGGAAACTGTTAACTCTACAAAAATCGTGTGTTTTAAGGAGACTTACATTACTGTTTTTGTCTATCTCTTATGGTTTACCAGTTTTACAAGCGCCATCCGTAATGAAGAGGTCTTCAGAGGCTATTTCCCGAAAATTCAAGTACATTTCTTTTGCCATAAAAATAGCTCATTTTCATAAAATCAAAATTTTCGAAAGGGGATGGGGGATATTCCTGAAAATCTTCATGTGACCTCATTGAAAATATTGAACGTTTCTAAACACCAAGTTTGATATTCAACGGACTTTTCGGTTTTGAGTTATGTTCTCTATCGACACACACGCTCACGGATCTTTGTCTCATTTTGTTATTAGGTGGCATTGCCGGTGAAATGTATCGAATTTGATATTGGAAACCAATACCTTCTCTGTCTACTAAGTTCATTGTACATGCATGTTAGAGAATATAAAAGAAAAATAAATTGCAATAAAATATACCCTAATGATAAATAATTCGTGGATACCTTTTTTTGTTTCCAACTGTCAGCTGTTAGATCCCTTGCAACGTTAGATAGAATGAATAATGGAAATGACGGGCTTCAAGTGCCCTGAATCTATCAATCCTTTTGTTACGATCACTTTTGTAAAGGGTCATTTAGGCAAGAAAATCGAATACAGGAGACAGTACCAAAGCACGATTATGTGCTATTAAGAAAATCTTTTCGGCTCGCCGAGATATTTGGACAAAGACAGAGGAACAGAATTTTCACCTCTAATACTCACTCATTTAAGGACACAAGGTACTCTGAAATGGTAAAAAATAACTTTTATTTTAGACACTAATAAAACATCTTTTATTTCTAGTTCCAGAAAATGTATACCTTTGGAGGGGTTAAGAGGATTTTAATAAATTTAAATATAATTTAAATGCTAGTCTGCATTTCTTTACAGCTGTTATGCAATGCCCCGTTATAGAATTTGTATCTTTAAATTCAGTTCTCTCAAAACGGCATTTTTGGATACTTATGTACCTTTTTCTCAGAAACTACGAGAGCTGGAAAGCTGAAATTTTCACACATATATACAGCACTTAGGTGAACTTTCTGAAACACAATCGTGATGTAATAGTATATATTTAAAATGTTAAGAGAGCAACAACATTGCATATTTTCCACGTTTTTATTTTTTGAATTTGCAAATATATTTCTTTTATAATTCATACTGAGATTGCATCATAGCTAAATAATTGAGGTTCAGAAGATACTTGATTATACTAAGAACAAGCATGCAAAAGTGTGATTATTTATTGCAAGCAATATCAGAGAAAAAGTACATGAATTCGCATGTTTTAAAATCAAGTTTTGTTACTTCTCTGCTGTATGAAATACTTTTTATAGACTCAACCACAGAAGCTATTAATGCAAACAACTACTTGAAGTAATTTTATGATTTATAGAATACTTCATAAAAATGTCTGGAAAAACAATTAAATACCTTAAGAGCAGTGGTTTTTCAACCCACTTGAGGTGTGATTTCCCTATGTTCAGACTACATTGTCCCCTTAAAAAAACAAGCTCTCTCACATAAAATAAATAATGGTTTTTTCAATGATGATATTTTGCTATTGGTAAAATATAAAGCCGCTACAGAAGAATCTAAAAGCTATAAATAAGCCAAATGAAAGTTCCGGTAAACGAAACAGACATTTCAGGTACCATTTTCGCGCTAGGTTTCGGCCATTTTGCCAAAATACAAGCTTACTTCTTCACACTATATGTTATTCAGAAGAAGAACATGATATTACAGACCTATAACACCGTAATATCTCACAGCAGCTCTACATAGTAAAATAATAAATAGCTCCATGGCACGCCAGCTCACAACGAACCTTGGCCTACCTCCCGGCCGCTGCGTCTCACATCTCGGTCCATGACAGCCGACATGGATGGGGTGCAGTATTGGAGGGTGGGACGTGGTTAATGCTACTTCATGGAGTCGCTACTTCTTCATCAAGTAGCTCTTCATTTGGCCCCTCCCCCAGGGACCTCACAAGGCTGAGTGCACCCCGGGCTAGGTCTCCTAGCGAGGGAAACATCCCCAGGCCAGTAGGGGAATCGAACACAGGTCTTCCGCTTGGTAAGTAGCTGCGCTATCACCGCGCTGAGGATATAGTAAATAATACTTAATAGTATTAATTCACCAGTAATCCTATTAGTGTGAGTTCACGTCGTTGTCATAGTGTAATGTTAGTCTTTAGTACCTACCGATGTTAAAAAAATGGGTACAGCAGGCTAGAAGATGGAATGTCATGACATTTCTATTGTACAAAATTTATAACATAAGCAAACGATTGCGAAACCCCAAAATATGATATGTTACATTCAAATCACTCTCTCTACTATTCTGTAACAAACTATTCTTACAAACGTTTATTCTTTCACCTACTTCAGGCTAATCGAGATAAACGTTAGCAGAAATGGTTAGTTACTTATAATTACGTGGAATAAGGTTATACCCTAGGCCATAGCGACAGTCAAATCTTTTAAAATATCGTCGCTATGTGAGAGAATTGAAATTCGGCTCTCCTTTGCGTAAAACATAAAAAGTATGAAACGAAAGTTTACTTTTTTGTTTTGGGAAAGGTTTAAATTGTTAAAATTGAAATAAATAGCAAGAAACATCTAAGAAACGGTTAAACCTACAAAAATGTATATAA
Source organism: Hymenopus coronatus (assembly GCA_030762935.1). Classification (NCBI taxonomy): domain Eukaryota; kingdom Metazoa; phylum Arthropoda; class Insecta; order Mantodea; family Hymenopodidae; genus Hymenopus; species Hymenopus coronatus. Next base: position 386,183,460 of record CM060900.1, read on the forward strand.
ATGTGTGTTTTAATAAGATCTATATTTTTTGTGTAGCATGTTTTTGTCAATTTCTTATGACTTATGATTTGTACAAAAGTCATCCAGAATGAAGAGGTCTTCAGAGGCTCCAGAACATTTAAGATGATAAACATTTTGTTGGTCATGAAAATATCTTAAACATGTGGTATATTAATCAAAATCTTTACAGCCATTTTTGAAAAAATAAAAATTTTCTAAAGATGTAGGGTAGTTGGTGATTGGGGGATTTTGCTGAAAATCTTCTTGTCACATCTTTAGAAGATACTGACTTTAAATACCAAATTTGGTATTTAACAGTTTTTCGTTTTTGGCTATGCTGTCCGCACACACATACGTACAATGACCTTTTTCTAAAAAGGCTTTTATATTTCTTTCTTATTTTTATTCATGGCATCCCAAAACACATATTTCGGGTGACATCTCGGTATCGAAATTTTGGGTGGAATGCAATACCTTCTCTATCTATTATGTACTCGTACATACATGCCAGAGAAAAGTAAAAAATGCAAACATTAACCAATAGCATATATGGAGAAGGAGCAAATCTGCATAGCTCTCTTGAGCATTTCTAACTTGTATGAAAAATAACTAAGACATGTTGCTTTCATATTTCTATAGGATTAGCATTGGAAGAGGAACAGCAGGGTATGTGCTTTCCTGTCTTAACAAATGCATATCGTCTTAAGTTCCTGAATTACTGACGTTAATTGTGTGTTCTTATATTCCATACTACGCATTCCACCCAAAAAGTACACTCGAAGATATCACCAGAGATACGTGTGTTGTCGCTTCGTCAGTAAAAACTCCGAAGTGCTTCATTCACACTATTTTCTGTATCTGACCCGTAAACAAATTACTCTTACTAAAACTATGTCATTTACATCATGCTAATCGAAATGAACATTAGCAGAAATTATTTTATTACTTGCTCCTTTCAAAGCATAAGGTAAATAAGTAAATACTCTAGGCCAAAGTGGTAGGGAAATCCTTTAAACGCTACTGCTATTTTAAATAATTAAAGAACTGTTCTCTTAGCACGGCCAGGAGCTAAACAAGTATTTTTAAATAGTTTAAATTGAAAACAATAATAAGAAATTTATGGGAATATAAATAACAGAAATTGTGTATTTTAACGAGATCTACGTGTCCTATGTAATAAGTTGAGCAAAATTCATCCACAATGAAGAGATCTTCGAGGCCATACCCAAAAATTCAAAATGTGCATTTTATTTGACATATAAATATCTTTAATATACGGTTTTTAAACAAAATCATTATAGCCATTTTTGAGAAAAACAAAACGTTCACAAAACAAATTCTAAGCAAACGTTAGATTGATGTGGGAAATTTTCTTGAAAATCTTCTTTGTGCATCCCTGGATGAAACTAAGCTCAAAAACCAAGTTTGCTGTTAAACGATTTGTTCGTTTTTAAGCTATGCTGTCCACACACACACACACACACACACACACACACACATAGAAGCACACACAAGGAGCTACTTTTAAAAATGATTTTCTTTTATTCAGGGGACACCAAAGCACTTCCAATGAAGCCTCGACATCAAATTTTTGGGCAGAATTCAGTACCATTTCTAACTATTATGTGTAGAGAAAGTAAAAAGCATTTTTAGAAAAGGGTCTGTGTGTATGTGTTTGGAAGGCATAATTTAGTAACCAAAATTCGGATAAATTCCTGACTTGGTACTTAGCTTTAGTATCCTCCAAATATCCGAAAGGTTTTAAAGAAAGTTCTCAGACCAAAGCCACTGGTTACATGAAAAAAGAAATTGATATGTTTTGATTTCTCAAGAATATTTTGATTGAAATGTCATATTATGTATATGCATATATTTAAGATATTTACATGAAAAATATGAATTTGGAAGTATCTTGCAAAGTTCAATACATTCGGAAGCAAATTTCTAAGATTCTGTGAATCGGGTAAACTATTAAAGAGAATAGGAGGCTTACTACACCTAAAAGGTTTGACATCTTTAAAACTGAAAGTGTATTTCGAATCACTTTTTGCTGAAATCAGTAGTTTACAAGATATCCGCTATTGTGGCCACTACAGCTGAATTTTAGAAGAGAGCACCCATACATGTCAGCTTAATTTGTAATTAATATTTGACAAATGAGAAATCGAGGGAAACAAAAAATAGTTATATAATGTAACATGTAGTCTAATTTTAGAGAAAGATAATTTAATGGGAGCAGTGTGGTAGATAGGCTGCATTTACCTCTAAACGTACACCTACCTGCAATAACTATTACATTTTTGTTATTGCTAGTGTTTAACACCCGCTTTTATTACTCGTGGCACCGCAGGTGATGATATTGGTGATACATGAAATGACGATGGAGCACCGGCGGAATGCGATGGCGGGGTCAACCGGAGAACCCGGAGAAAACCCCTTGCGTCATTTTGTCCACCGTAAATCTCACATACGGTCGCTTGGGATCTTGGTGAGAGTGGTCTAACCACTTGGCCACGGCACGGCACTACTACATTTAAAATCAGAGTTTATAATAATAGTAGTTATAAAGCAAGTGTAACACATAATTCTCAACCATGTATGAAACTTCCGCATTTTCTTTACCTTTTCAAAGATTTTAAATCAACTAGTTTTCCGGAAAATGTTTGTAGGGCGTATAAATGGTCATTTAGAGACCCTGTTATATAAAATAAACAAGAATAAAATATAAGGGGTAGAGAAAGTGATTTTAATCCATAATAATAATAATAATAATGGTAATGATAATAATAGTATTATAATATTAATAATATTATTATTAATATTAAATACATTCCTTATTGAACTACTTTAGTACAAGAGTGTTAGATACCTAAGTCATTCTAAGTACCATTATCAGTATTTTCAAGATGACCTACTTCAGGGTTTTCCTGTGGTCATGCACTGGCGTTTCTGCTTGGACAACGGCAGTGCCGGATTCGATTCCCTGTACGGTGGAGTTTGCAGCAGATTATACTCAGTCTCAAGCAGTCCTTGGGAACTTAAGGTGCTGATGAAATGAAAATAACGCGCCCTTATTATCTGGATTTACTTACCGCGCTTTGCTTATCAGTCTCTCTCAACCTGATCACGTGTTAGCAACCTATTGCCTTGTCCATATTACTGTGATATTGGTTTTCGTTTATTTGCATCCACATGCTGATTTATCTTGACTCTTTTTTTCACAGTGTTTAACGCTCGCTTTTACTACTATGACACCGCAAGCGGTGATACTGATGCATGGAGCACCGGTGGAATATGATAGCGGGGGAAACCGGAGAACTCGGAGAAAATCCGCCTCTGCACCGCTTTTTCCACCACAAATACCACATGCGGTCGTTTGGGATCCAACCCGGGCCGCCTAGGTGAGTGACGAGAGGTCTAATCACTCGGCCATGGCACGGCCTCTTATTTTGAGGTATTAATATTTCAATAATAATAAAGATAAAACGGTGGGAAAAAATTTCGGTGAGAGCATCTCTTTTCTTGAGAATGAACTGATTGGTTTATAATAACCCGAGAACGGTAACTGAAACGAAAACGAGAACGGGAAGCCATACAAAATGGGCTCCACAAGGTCCCGGTTTCGTTTTCTAGCCAATTTTCATCTACCTCCATTTTAGCCCATAATGCACGTTAACCAGCGTCACAATTTGAAAGAATTGCGATTAAAGTGAGCTCTAGTTGCTGTTTCACATCAAGGCTACCTGGAATAATCTCTATAACAAAGACTCTAATGTGCACGATATGTGTATTATATGCTGTTCCCGGAACGAGAGTGAGAAAGTTAAAACTTGTGCAAATTTTGCATCCCGTCCCGGGTGCCTGGGAGAGCTTTCCGTCAATGTATTGTGAATGCTCCCATTGAAATACATGTATTTCAACGTTGCCGCTCTCTTCTAATCACCGTTCTCGGTTGTTGCGAACTAACCTAAGTTCATAACTGAGCATTTTTGTGCGTATTTTAAGAGCTTAAAAGATTTTCTGCTCGCATTGGGCAATACCCATCACCAAGTAAACCAGAGGCCGCGCCGTTTGCACCTGGTTAGACCGTGTTCGATCCCAAGCGACCGCATGCGTGATTTGTGGTGTCAAAGCGGCGCAGGAGCTGGTTTGCTTCGGGTTCTCTGTTTTCCCCCGCCATCGCATTCCACCCGTGCTCCATCTTTATTTGATGTGTCATCAGTGTCATTGCCTGCGGTGCCAAAAATAGCAAAAGCGGGCGTTAAACACTATAAAAACAAGTAAACCAAGCAGTGTATTTCTAAGTTACTATTTTGAAAAGAGATGTTGCTGATAGATGTTACACTTTTTTAAAGGTATTATCCATTAACATATTCCTGTTGCACTAAGCAGTGTCAGCAATGCAACATCCACTAGCAACTAAATGACATGTTGAACTGCGCGAGTGCACTTGCAGAAAAACAGCGAATGAAGAGGTTCAGTTTTGAAAAGAGCAATTGCTAAACAAAATATTGGGAAACGTTAAGCTGCACGGAGCCTTGCAGAATTGCGGCGTCCCAGGCTAATTATAAGCGCAATGACTAGCTCGTTTTAAGTTTTCTCTCTCCACAAATTATGAGTGCTTTATTTCTTCTGTAAGTTTTTAACATTAAATAAAATTCAATACTTACATGAGCTTCCAATCTGGGATAAAACAAATAAAATTTAACATATCGGATACTTGATGCTTAAAAAAGCGAAATTAAATAAGGACTGAATCGACTATAATGTCATTTCGCTTGGAAGTATAATGAAACTTGTGCAGATCCAATGAATAACAAAATTAGCTAAAATTTAAAATGTTATAAATCGGAATGCCTCCATATATGTTTTCAAATGCAACGTAGCATTCGATTCCACTCTGCAATTTTCATAGAGGTCTCAATATGCTTTCTGTCTTTGTTTCTTGGTTTACGCTCCTCGTGCAACTTACACTCCCACCAGCACTTATAAGCCAGCGCCTGGGATCAGACGCCCGTTGAAATAAAATTAAATTGCGTATTATATATGTATGCTCTTTAACTAGTATGGTCCTGCACGTCCCATTTTATATTTGACACGAAAGACGCTTAAGTTTGTTCAGAGACCTCTTTACAAGTCTTCAGGTAAATCTACGATACGGGACCAAAGGTTTTTCTTCCTTTCCGAAAGAAGCCATACTAAGAGTTTGACGTCCCAAAAATTCATCATTCTCCACCGAGATTGAACCCGTGACAATAGGTACCAGGGACGCCCATTGAGGAACAGAGGCTGTGGATCAAAGAGAGGCCATCATGTTTACTGTTCACCGACTGTATACTTAAGGCAAGCCTTGAAATTGCCTCTCATTGAGCGCTTACCGCTCGTTTTCTCTGATAAGGAAGAGGAGAAGAGCGAAGGTTGCTAATGCTGTTGCGCCAGGTTCGCGCTGACATGAGTTTATTTGAAATTGCCCCGTTGAGTTGTACAACTCTTTTAACGCACGAAGGTATATCCGCACAAGTGGGATACGGCGCAGTTGGGCCTTCTGGTAATGAGGTCATCGGATAAGAGATACTCCTTTTCGACATTGTAATTAAGAATAAAAGTGTATAAAGGCGTTATTCAGTTTCAAAATATATTTTTCTTAAAATCGTCAAACCTATGTTCAGGTAGGACCTGTAACACCATTCTCTCTCTCTCTCTCTCTCTCTCTCTCTCTCTCTCTCTCTCTCTCTCTATTTATATGCTATAATTTTAAAACGTTTTAATAATTGCAGTCTTATTTAAATGTTGAAACGCCTATCAGTGTTAGAGAGTATATAAGAACATAATTATTTAAAACTAGAGAGAAAAGTATCTATATTAAACAAAAGGAGATTTTAACTGTTTTCAGAACCGTTAAGGAAACTAATGGTATGGTTATACCTCCTAAGTGTTGATCTTACAGGTGAGCAGTGCACTATGAGGTTGGTTTTTATGTACTAGACTTTGCTAATCAGCTCGATAGGACCGAAAATTAAAATAGTTCATGTATTTTTATAGAACATATAAGGTCAGGTGACACAATTTGTTTCCACTGAGACAGTACATGAATTACCACGGTATATTTAGCTGATTTACCCCACAAATACACACGCGCAGGTGCAATGCCTATATTAATGCATTAATTTAACTAATAGAAATATTGCTATAATTAATTTTCTTTTAAATTCCTTGTGGATATGTTTTAAAAGTAGGAAAGTTTAAATCGTGTTTAATAGTACATACGTATTTTAGTTAGACTTTCTTGTTTTGTATTTTATTTCTTCTGTCACTGTCCAGTTTTATAACGCGCATATTCATTAAAAAGCACTTAAGCTATTGTTAAATCACTGTTTGTTACACATCTGACGGAATATTTTCATCGTAAGTGAACTCCGGACGTTGTGTTAGCCATTGCACAGATTTAAAGTGCTATTTTTCGTCGTTAGTTAGTGCCCTGAGATTGTGTTCCTATTAAAACGTTTTAACATAAATACGGAAAGGGTGAAGGGAACGACTAAAAGATAGTGAAGCTAACTTTTATGTCCATTGTTCATTTTCTGGGAGTGTAACCCGGGAGCATTGGCTTATGTATATATATATATATATATATATATATATATATATATATGAATAATAAATGAAACAAGGAAACTTAGGGTTTATGGACATTTTAAGCTGAATTAAATAACAAGTTGGGTTGTCACAATTATTTTTGCATTTTAAGGTCTTATCAAAATCAAACAGTTTTAAATTTTCATGACATTTAATGTTTCATGAATAATTTTTCCTCCCCGTAAAGGAAAATATTGGCATTTTTTCTCAAATCTGTTGTCTCATCATAGATTTAAACAAATACAGTTCTAAGTTTAAAAATGTTAGATTGCTCATTTTTAAGTGTTTTAACGCTTTAATTGCTTTCTTCTAACATGTTGAAATTTGATTAGAAAATGCATTTCTATAAAAATTCTGATGTGTTCCATTCATCTGTCTTTTTCTACGTCTGCAAGCTATGTTAAAAAGCTATCTACTGCTATCTACTTCACGCTAATCGAGATAAACATCAGCAGAAATTGTCTTTATTATTTTCGTCCTTGTAAGTAGAAGGGAAATAAGGTAATACACTAGGCTAAAGCGATAATCAAATATTTTAAAATCTAGTTGCCATGAAGTTGAAATTTGTTTCTTTGCATAGCCAGAAGTTTACAAATTCCTATACGAGTAATGTTTAAGTATTTTAAAACTGAAACCAATAACAAGAAATATCTCGGAAATGGTCAACTCCACGAAAAAAGAATGTATATGACATAAATGGTACTTTTTAACTAGATCACCATTTATTGTGTAGTATGCCTTTGTTTATCTCTTACGGTTTACCAGTTATGTAAAATTCAGCAAAATCATTCAGAATACAGAGATCTTCAGAGGCACCCATATAATTCAATATATACATTTTATTTTTATGTAAATATCTTTGATACGGTGTTTTAATAAAAAAAAGTTAGAGCCAGTTTTAAGAAAATCAAAGTTTTCGGAATGTTATCCATGTAAAGGGTAGTTTAGGGTGGGGAGATTTTTCTCAAAATCTTTGTCTCATCCTTATAAGATACTAAACTTAAATATCAAGTTTTTCGAGTTCTCGTGTTCACATACATACGGACACACGGGAGCACTGACCGTGGACCTTTTTCCTAATTTTTGGTACAGGGGACCCTAAAACGTGTGTCACAGTTGAAATCTAGACATCAGGCGGAGTGTAATACCTTCTCTACTTATGTACCATGTCTATGTAGAGAAGGTAATAAATGACTCTAGACGACATACGCTAAAGCAGTTGTTTCATGTTGTTACTAATGACTGACAAAGAAACTATGAATTAGAATTGAGAGTGATATACAAAAGTTTGATTCCTAGGCTAAAATCCAAAGAAATGGTTCTCCATCGACTACAGTTTTGCTACTTATATCATTATTATACATAAAACGTAGATACTGACGTTTAATTTGTTGCGAGTAAGCGAAATTGTATTGTGAGCTTGCATATTTATAATGCTGTTACTAACAAAAGGCGGCATCCTTGACAATTTTAACTTCTCCGTTAACAAGCATCTCTTTGTTCCGGTTCAGAGAGATGCTGCCGGGCAATTGTGGAGACCGTTTTCAAGGAACTGCGAGACTCGTTACAAGAGCCTCTCAAACATGTATTTTGTCTTTTATAATAAGGAACGCATTATATTACTTCGGGACAAAAATGAAACGCCATTTTATTATTTTTTATTATTGAACACTGCTCCAAACAGCTCATTGCTTTACTCATGCTCCTTCCCTACTTCATTTTGTTTCTGTTTATTTTTTCTTGGAGAATTAACTTTCCGTTTTCTTTTTATTTATCTCCTGTCGAAAGGCATTGTCCACCATGTATATGTTGAGCTAAGGGCACAATGAAGTGATGAATGTGATTGCTAAGGTATTAAAGCCAGAACTTCAAGTTTTTGTAGAAACACTGCTGACATTCCTGAAATTTCAAAATGGAAATTGAGTTTTATTTATAGACGCTCTTTAACTGCTGTGGTTCTCAGTGACGCATTCTATACTGGGCGTGAAAGACTACTTAATATTCCTCAGAGGCCTCTTTATCAGACTTGAGGTTCTTTTACGTGCCGTCAGTCTACGACACAGGACCACTGGCTTTATTTCCCTACAAAGGAAACCATGTTAGGGACTTTAACGCCAGAAAAAGTGCATCGTCCTCCATAGGGTTTGTACTAGCAACCTTATCAAGTTTCACACGATTATGTGTTTTGATTCTGCATATATTCATATATTTCTTTGAATTATTTAGCCGAAATTAAATCTATTTTATACTATAGATATTTATAGTTACATTCCTTAATAACGTTCTAACAAGTTATGTGGTTAAATTTTCCCTATGATTGATAGTCCCTTTTTAATATTTCAAACACAACGAGAGAAAAAAGCTGCAACAAAAAAAAAAAAACACATAATTATACTAAGTAAGTTTTTAAAACTAACCTGTGACTAATATAAAACATTTAACCAGACTTTTTATTACATACAGTCTTCACTGCTTTGGGAAATATTGTCAGACTTCTAGTTGTATTTTGTGGGAGAAGATAGATTTTGAAAATGAGCAAATAACAAACCCAACTTAACCTGAGAAAAATTATTTTAAAGTCATTTAACCAACGCAACGCTTTAAAATGACCTAAACTTATGTTACTTCCAACCTACGAAAGTCAAACATTGCAAATATATACTTTGAACTATGCTGCATTTTTTGCAACAAAATCCAAATATCAATACTTTTAGCAAGATCGCCAATAAAAACCTCTTCTGCGTTCACTTAAGCTAGGTGCCCTCTTAACTATAGCTCCAAAAAATGTAAATATCGTGTTATTTTTGGACGCTCTTTAACTACTGTGGTTCTCAGCGTCCCAGCGTGAAAGACCGCTTAATTTTGCTCAGAGGCCTCTCTATCAGGCTTGAGGCTCTTTTACGTGCCGTAAATCTACGACACGGGACCAACGGCTTTACTTCCCTTCCGAAGGAAGCCATGCTAAGGATTCTTACGCCCGAAAAAATCCATCGTCCTCCGCCGGGTTTGAACCCGCGACCTTGGGTATATGAAGTCAGCATGGTAACCATTACACCACGGAGGTCGACACTATAGCACCAACTTTGATGTGCGACAATTTTGCTTTTTGTCTGAGAACATATATCTTGACTAATCTTCGGCTAACAGAGCCTCAGGCTCACGGTCACAGCGGCATTAATCATCCATGCTCAGAATTGCCTTCAATGTCTCGGCAATAAACATGCTCACATGCTCTATGAGTAATAAAAAATAAAACTTGATGCTTTTTTGTATTTTATTGTACACCTGTCTGGGTCTGTTCGCTCAAAGTAAAAAGACTAATAAACATAGCTTGGGTCAAGAGGAACACCTTCATGATCCGCAGATGAGAATATAGAAATCTTATGAGAAAAACACAGAATTATTAAAGCTACTAATGCTTTCAGATGATTGAATGTTGCGGTTCCTTTTGTAAAATTAATCCAAGAATACATTTGCAAGTCTTCTACACGGACATACATTATATGCAGTCGAATACTCTGGAATAAAAATGCGTGAAATGTTTCATAATTGAGTCATCGATAGCAACACATTTCATTAGTACATCATTTAATTCCATCCAATTTCTGTTATGCATTAAAATAGAATTCACAGTTGAATGCCATGCAGTAGGTGAAATAAAACACAGTTTTGATGCAGAAATTTTCTAAGCTTAGCAGAAAAATTTGTATAAGAGAATCAACTTTCTAATCAGATGCTGGATATGTATGTAAATCAGAATTGACTACTCCAGCAATATACAGATAAAAGCGTTATATGGCAATCATAGAAAGATTAAGCTCTTGGTATCTGAAATATTTTGCAACCGCTATTCTCAATTTAGTGAAGTTGAATTTATTTTCCTTCTGATTTCCATTTGCTGGAATACTTACGTATCTTGAGATCGTATACTGGAGGCATGAAGCAGGATTCGAGCATATAATTGCGTTCACAGTTCCTTGTACGCTATCCATCACAGTTAATACTAACCCTCGGGTTCTCCAGTGTTAGAAACTTAGCATCAGTGATTTGTGGTCAATTGATTCTGATAATATGTCCAGATAATGCAACCTCGATGCCCCAGTACCAGTTTGAGATGAAATGATAAAGAGAGTTTAGTAGTAGGAGCTGTAGTTCTGTGAAACGCATTTAGGTACGAAGATGTTCAAATGCCATATCGCATCCAGACATTTGCTTTCGGCTTTGTTCATTAGTCTGTGTGAATCATCGATTAATATTCAACAGTGCCATCTTGTGCACGAGTGCGCAATCGCTGGTATTGTTGCATACAGTATATCACCAGCTTATTTTTTGTATTTAATGACTCACTTTTCGGCATAACAAGGTGTAGAACTGATATTTTCCCCATTCATATTACTAAATAGTGATTAAATGGTATTCAAAAAGCAAAAATTGTTGAGAGCGGGGCTAGATTTCTTCTAACACAGACCTTACTATGAGACTTTACACTGGCAACAGAAATGCAGATGACAGAAGTCATATATAGCTTACATACTACCTTGTTTTTGCTCCTTTCAGTCCAAGACAGCTAAACAACTGACATAATTTCCAAATTCGGAGAGTAGCAAAATCTTGACCGTTTTTTCAACTCCCATATAACAAGAACCAAACAAAGAAAGAATATGTCACTGATGGCCACTAGGTAAAGTTATCTTATTGTTGGATAGGAAGAGTCAGACTGAAAATTTTAATGCCATAGCCGCTGCTCTAGACAGTTGCTCTGCCACTGAGCTAACATAGCAACATGCCGGCATAGCATTGAATTTCTCAACTGATTCGCATGTTTCCCGGCAAGCCACAAGGTGATCTCAAATTATTTTGAGATGACAACCCCAATGGCGACTTACAATGCTATAAATACCTTAAGTCCCAGAATTCATAGTATAGCAAACTATTATGGACAATTGTGATAATTTTAATTGTTTTCTCACAGAAACCGTGTGGAGGACAGGAGATGAATAGGTAGAGTCATACTGAGAAATTCAATGCCATAGCCGGGATTCAAACCACGGATATTCCGGTTTCTAGCCTGTTTCTCTACCATTGAGCTAACATGGCAACATGCTGGCATAACATTCAATTTCTCAACTGACTCGCATGTTTCCCAGTAAACCACAAGGTGATCTCAAATTATTTGGAGATGACATCCCCAACGGTGACTTACAATGATGTAAGTATCTACTTTAAGTCCCAGGATTCATTGCATAGCCAATTTTGAGATCACCTCGTGGTAGTGTTTTCTTAATATCAAATTAATTTACATTGATTTTCACCTTTATTGGCTGATTTCCTTCTAATTGTTTTGTTCAGCTTATGTTCCGCGTGCTACGATTCCCCCAACAATGGATTTTCTTTCATTAACTAAAACGTGCCGAATTATAAGCTATATAAAGATGATTATTCGTTTCCATATAAGTATGTGCAATGCCTAAACCTTTTCATGGTGATTGTTTACATAATTCCTTCATATTAGAAAAAGCTTTTGTTTCTTTTTAACGATTTAGAACATTTTGGCAGTGTATGCAATCTATTAAATTCATTTATTTGTGCAAGAATTGCTGCGAAATCTAATTAGGCATCATAGGTTTATATCTTATTCGGCAAATCCATATCTGAACGTTCCATAAATTCTATTTAGAAAAAAAGGTTTTTTATGTTCTAAAAAGTGGATTCTTCTCTCCGCATATTTTAACGAGCGTAAGGAAGCTGCATAATTGCCATGATTCGTAAGGGGTCAGAATTAGGATTCCACACATATGGGGCACCGAATGGAGGACCTTGTGATCTTCTGGCGTTTACGTGGCCCTAAGGAGGGAGGATTGAGTCGAGAGACCAGGAGGGGGAACAGATTTGGAGACATTGGGTGCAAGCACGGATGGGGTTTTCCGGTACAGTTAAAGCGCTTGTGGCGCCGGGATCCGACCCTCCCAGCGAGCCCCTAAAGGGAACGCTAAAACACGAAGGCCGGTCCCGACCTTGCGTTCCCAACGTCATCGCCAGGATAACCTTTCGCAAAGTGCAAATCACCGTCCCGCCGCAAACCGCCGAACGTCATCGCCTGGTCCTTCAAGCCTGCAAAGTAGACTCCCGAAAAGAAATAAAACATGGGTCAGGTAGGCCGGCCACACGGATCGAACCCTCGAAGTTGGTAGGAAGTTTTCATGATATTGAGTATACCTATTAGTTTTCTCAGTTGTTTTACACTATGTGCGACTGGGAATTCCTCTCCTGGACACGGAGCTAAACAATTCGATAAAACTATGTGTTAAAGAATTTAACTTGGCTGGCAATGTATTCTATTTATATTATCACATTTATGTTAATTTAAATGTCTTTTTTATACAAGTCGTGTGTAGGACAGAAGTTCGATATATATGGTCAGATCTCAAATTATTTTGAGATGACATACCCTAACGGTGACTAAGCACTTAAAGTACTTACGACATTGTAAGTCGCCATTGGGGTATAATTTGAGATCACTTTGTGGTTTACCAGGAAACAATCGAATCAGTTGAGAAATTTAATGCTATTATATTTAATGCGCGTTGCCATGGGAACTCAGTGGTAGAGAAACCGGCTATAGACCGGGAGATCCTTGGTTCAAATCCTGCCTATGGCACTGGATTTTTCAGTCTAACTATAGCTTAAATGTATATCTTGCCTAGTTCCCACAGAAATTACTCGGGGCGATTTTCTTGTGAAGGACATTCTATCTCATATTATCGATGTCATTTAATTCTGTGTTAAATTTTAAATTGTGCGAAGGGCTCGCGGCGAGTGAGAAGGTTCTGACAATCCAGATATATTCAAAGGACTGATTAAGCATACACCTACAACAGATAGCACGCTAAAAGAACATTTAGTACTAGCTATACCTACCTCCCTTGGGTTCTTGTCTCGGGGACCATAAAACTAGAAGGTCACCTCCATCACCCAACTTCGGGGAAAACATGTTTTGCCGGCGTTATAACAACAAAGAGAGGGGTGACCAACCGCTTCTCTTTTCAACATATCCATTTCTCTTCCTTTATGCACGAGCAAAGTAAATCCAATTGCGTATACAATGTTCAAGGGCAACCAAAAGAATGTGCCAACTGACATGGTATATGCAATGTTAATGTGAGTCGAAAAAAACCCACAGAAAATAAGGTTGGTGGGTATAGAGTCTGTCACTGCAGGTTGTCACAATAGGTAGCTCCTGCAAATCACAGAATATATCGATATTAAGATATAAATTTAATGGTGAGGTTGACGAAAGATTTAGGTATTTTTTCAGAAAAACGAAAGAGGTACACAATGTTTGTCAGGACATATTTTAAATCAGTTAAAAGAAACAGGCTTGGACAAATTCCTTTTGGAAACTTAACTGTCAAATTTTATGAAGGCGCTTCTGTAATAAAAGAACGAATATGAATAGTGCTTGGTCAGAGAAAAATGCCCTAATGATTAATGCATCCATTGCTATGCCCAACCAGAAAATTTAATCGTAAAGAAAGCCACATCCACCTGCTCTCAGGGTAGAATACATTTTCAAGGTATTAAGGCATTAGTGCATTTTTTCTAGCTCACCGAAAATAACGGATTCCTTAACTAGCTTTGAGCAGAGGAAAACCCTTTCCACGCCAACAACACCATTTTTCAGCACAGGATTGTGAATATTATAAATGAGCATACAGCACCTTTGCTTTGGCAATATTCAAGACACACAAGTCGTTGACAGAGGTACAAGCAATAAAGGAGAGGATTTGCGGGAAGGTTCACCCAACCACAATCCTCTTATAATTACTAACGTTTTGTCGTAACAGTATGCCTCATATAGTCATTTTTGTTGAATCCATTCAACACAGAAATATTGATGCAGCAAAAGCAGATTGTGAAAGTTTTGCCAATGTGTTCGAGACTTATGAAGAAATTGGGGTGAGAACAAGTGAAGTGCACGAAACGTTGCAGTGGTAATGTAAAATGCCGTTTTACCGGACTCGCTGTGTGCGCTACAATCGTGAACTACTTTAAGAGCATTTAAATACTATATTCATCTGAGTGCGCAAAATTACTTTTATTCAGAATTCCAAACAATGTAATACTGTATTTTCACAAATTGAGTTCCAGGTGACGCTGAAAGCATACCCTACACTAAATACCCCAAAACTGAAGACTATTCCGGCCCCCCCCCATGGCCACGCTCGTTAAGGCGTTTCGCTTTGGTGCAGGGGATCGTGGGTTCGAGTCCCGCATTGGGCATGGGTTTTATATGTTTGTGTAATGTGTATATGTTTGTGTACAGAACAGTAAAACCGGTAATCATACAATAAATTTAGTGGGGAAATGTAAACAGGGGATACAACGCGGAGTCCTGACCAGACGCCGGTACTGTTTAAAAAAATAAAAATGTACAAGTTTTTTATTCTCGCGAGGGTTTGCGAGTCACCTTTGGCGTGCTGTCATTTTTTATTTTCTTCCTATGAATCAACACAGGAAGAAATCAACACGTTTTCAGGTGAAAATCATTAATCGTACGGGTTCCCATTATACCGCAGAATTTGAATGCTGTTTTCATATTTGTGCTGAATTAAAATTTTTCTTAATAACACAATGGGAACTGGAAGACTGACTGCACTAGTCACGCTGTCCCTGAAATAAAGATTATTTTGTGAAATTCCAGAGTTCAACAAACACTTTATGGAGGATTCAATTAGTGTGTAGGACAGGAGTAGGTTAGGTAGAGTCAGATTGAAAAAGAGTCAGTTGGGAAATTCAATACTATGCCGGTATGTTGCCATTGTAATTCAGTGGAAGAGCAACCGGTTAGAAACCGGAAGCTGCGTGGTTTAAATCGCGGCTATGACATTGAATTTTTCAGTCTGACTCTACCTATCTAACTCCTGTCCTACATACAGCTTGTGTAAAAAAAAAAATAATAAATAATTAAACCAATACCCATTGACCATAATAGTTGTATATACTATGAATCCTGGGGCTTAAAGTACTTACAATATTGTAAGCCGCCATAGGGGCTGTCATTTCAAAATAATTTGAGATCACCTTGTGGGTTACCGGGTAACATGCAAGTCAGTTGAGAAATTCAATGCTATACCGGCATATTGTCATGGTGACTCAGTGGAACAGCATCCGGCTATGGACCAGGAGATCCGTGGTTCAAATCCCTGCTATGACATTTTATTTTTCAGTCTGACCCTACCTATCACTTTATGGAGGAGTTCACTTCTGACAAGGAGAGAAGAAAATATCTTGTGTGTAAACATGAAATAATCAGGTACATGTGTTGCATATATTTCTCAGTACATATAGTGTGTTTAATTATTTTTGTTCCCTACTTTTCCTACAATCCTATATCAACAATCACCACTGTGTTCGTGTATTCGTACGCCTCGGGTAGTGTTTAACGCCCGCTTTAACTACTTGTGGCACCGCAGGCGGTCTCGGGTAAATGAATATGGCCGGCGTGATTCGTACAGTGGTTGAAATGCAATTAGGTTCAATGTCATTCAACACCACAATTTGTACTTATTTACTAGAATCCAGTGAAACGGAGACTTAAATTACATTTTAGGAACCCAAGCTATCAATAGGTAAACCGAATAAATAAGTATGTATCGCAGACGTAACTTTCTAGTAATTAATATTGCTCACTTGCATATTCAAGAACAATTACACCGATTTACATCCAAGAACTTTCAAAGTTTATAAATATGAACGCTAACTAGCAGATTGAATGCTGTCATGTATGTATGTATGTATGTATGTATGTATGATGGTATGTATGTATGTATGTATGTATGTATGTATGTATGTATGTATGTATGTATGTTTTTTTTTTGAGTGTTTAATGCCCGCTTTAACTAATTATGGCACCGCAGGCGGTATGTATGTATATAAGTATGTAAGTAAGTATGTATGTATATATGTATGTATATATGTATGTATGTTTTTTTAGTGTTTAATGCCCGCTTTAACTAATTATGGCACCGCAGGCGGTATGTATGTATATAAGTATGTAAGTAAGTATGTATGTATGTATGTATGTATGTATGTATGTATGTATGTATGTATGTATGTATGTATGTATGTATGTATGTATGTATGTATGTATATATGTATGTATGTTTTTTTAGTGTTTAATGCCCGCTTTAACTAATTATGGCACCGCAGGCGGTATGTATGTATATAAGTATGTAAGTAAGTATGTATGTATGTATGTATATATGTATGTATGTTTTTTTAGTGTTTAATGCCCGCTTTAACTAATTATGGCACCGCAGGCGGTATGTATGTATATAAGTATGTAAGTAAGTATGTATGTATGTATGTATGTATGTATGTATGTATGTATGTATGTATGTATGTATGTATGTATGTATGTATGTATGTATGTATGTATGTACGTTTGGATGTATGCATGTATGAATGCGTATTTAATGTTAAATTCATGTCGGAGAAAATGATTATTAACGGAATGCAAATATTATAACAAAATGAATGTTAGCTTTTATACTGAAAAGAGATGATTCAAAATAACGCTGAATAATTATAGAATTATATGAGATGGTAGATTAAGATAATTATTTAATTTGAAACTTTAAGTTAGAATTGGAGAAACCTCACTAATTAATATGCAGTTATTACTTTCTCTACTGATTCTAGGCCGCACCGCGGCCGAGCTGTTAGACCACTCGCCTCTCACTTGGGTTCGATCCCAAGCGGCCACAGCTGGGATTTGTGATGGACAAAAGCGGCGCAGGGGCTGGTTTTCTCCGGGTTCTCCGGTTTACCCTGCCATCGCATTCCACCTGTGCTCCATCTTCGGTCCATGTATCATCAGTGCCTACGCCTGCGGTGCCATAGTATTAAAAGTGGGCGTCAAACACTATAAAAAAGTACTAATTTTATACACTTAGGCGCAGGTTGGAGTATAGGTTGCTGTTTGCGTGTACAAGCAGGTTTAAAATTTGGACGGGGGATTATCCTGAAATCGATGTGACGAGGTTGGTTTCCGTACAGATAGAGAAATTTGTGCTAAATGCGTTTTAGATCTGTATCCTTAACAGCTGATAAAACGGTGCTAAATGTTATCATTACACTCCCGGTAATGTGGAATACGATAAATATTAGGCCACATAGTTCTTCTTAGGTAAGGAATATATTACTCAATATCTGATACCGCAAAATAATCTGCTTACTGTTCAAATATTTTTGGTGTCGATTTCTCCAAATGCTAATGTTGTTGTTGTTTCCCCCACATAAGCCAGGTGTAAAGCAGGAGTTGAATAGGTACAATCAGACTAAAAAGTGCAATGCCATAGGCGAGGTTAGAACCACGGATATTTTGGTTTGCGTGCGGTTCCTCTAACCACTCACATTAAGTTCTGCAATTGACGCGCATGTTGACATGGTAGCTCAGTGGTTGGAGCAACAGAACGAAGATCAGGATATACGTAGTTCAAATCCCGGCTACGGCATTGAACATTTTAGTCTGACTCTACCTTTCCATCTGCAAATGATGCCCTAATGTATTTATTAAATTATGTTTCACTCCTGGCTGTAAGGGTATTTGAGTTTTAAATAATAAGTATCTTCAGCAATCAGAGACGGATATCGAGCAGCTGAAACGTGACTCAAGGGTTGAATAAGATCGATTCGTGGTGTTCTGACTTATAAATGAAATCGCACGTGCACTCAGTCGGACAATATTAAAGCAGACTGGGCTGGAAGCTATTTGCTCATAAGTGTTTGACTCGATATACCTGTAGTTGAACTCGACCTGAGCCACCAATTGTTTATCCTATATCAAAATGTCAATATTTCCCTGTTTTTCGGTTCCAATTGTTACAAAAAGAATTATATGAAGTTTTAAATACAAATATTACACCAATGTTTAAATTCTTGGAACTATGTGATGTATACTTATTAGATTAAAGATTTATATGTCTATTATTTATATATTACTCTGCTTTGATATTTCTTATGAGCCCATGTATATGTAGCTACTTTAATTATTTATCACTGTATATTAAATTATAGCGGAATCAACAAATTCCGTTCAACTGTCCTTTTATCCCTAGAATATGCCTGCTTATGTTGGCTGGTAAATGGTGGTACATAAAAGCAATAAAAGTAAAGAGAGAAAAGAAGATAAGATAACCACACACTATTTAGCAGGTGAAAATCTTGGAAGTTCTGTTCGCTAAAGTACAAATGCAAGCTGTGCTTTTCTTTGAATGGACTGCACGCTTGTGTCTGTTAAACTGAAAATATAGCTGAATATAATGACAGAGATCTGAAATCTAAAAAGTTATAGCAGCTCTATACATAATAATAGGAAAAGAATTTTCTTATGGAATAAGACTTATAGTTGAAAAAACAGTAACGCTTCATTTATATTTGAGAAAATGGTGATGTTTATACCACTTCGGAATCCATTTTAAATATTTGTATTTAATAAGTTATTAAACAAATATGGATAAAAAGAAAAAGGTAAAGCATTTAAAATATTTAATCAATTAGAGCAATATCCTAACATATATTTCATTGCACAAGAAAAACAAATGTTTGTTACCAACGCTGTCAATTGCCAGGATCATATCAGCGCCGCCGCCGGTGTTCTTTTTTTTTCTGTAGCGTTTAACGCCTGCTTTTACTACTTGTGGCTCCGCAGGTGATGCCACTAGTGATACGTGGAATTAAGATGGAGCACCGGTGGAATGCGATGGGGGGGAACCGGAGAAAACCCACCCCAGCGTCGCTTTGTCCACCACAAATCTCACATGCGGTCGCTTGCTCTTTTACATGCCACTAAATCTATTGTTATGGGCTGTCGCTTTAAAATGCACTTAAAAATCATCATTGTGAGCTGAGTTTGAACCCGCGACCTTAGCATCAGAATTGAGCCGCCCAGACCAAACTACTCAATTGCAGAACCCCCACATACTATTAAGCTGTGGTTGAAGCTCCACTAAATTTGAACCCAGAAGCAGGTATTATCTCTGTGGCACAAAAGAGAAATCGTAAACTATTGCTAACGCATTCTACAAGATCCTCAATTTGAAGGATGCTTTTCTGCATAAAATTTAGCTGCACGCTATAGGCAACACGGGGTATGCAAGGCGCTCGGTCTCTTCGTGATGAATTTATCTGAGCACGCAAGGCCTATCAAGCGTAATTACATTACATTGTCTATTAAAGTTAGTGCGGAATCCAAGGTTGCAGCACGCAAACAATAATAAGAAGCCAATTGCCTTCAGCGCTTCTGCAAGATTTCATATACTTCAGACCGCAGTTAAAACCTAGCATTATTCACAAAGCAGAATATATTTTTAGCGTTGTAAACAAACAATTGATTCTGTTGTCACAAACAGTAATGTAGCATCGCTGTAAACTACCTTGATGATGTTGGTAAGAAAACGTATTTTCTCTTCTATGGCCTACTTGAGCTGAATAATTACATTCCAAAGAAAGTAAAATTTTAGTTGCCCAAGCTTTGTATGACTTCGATGTTCGTTTCAGATTCCTGCACTGTAATTTGTTAACATCGTTCCTTTTGCCCACTACCTCCCTTACCCGTTACACAGAATTCCGGTTTTGTCTTCTAGGCAACCCTACTCCCCCAAATTCTGACCGTGAACATAGGCACTAAATAAACAAGCTTAACATATAAAAGATTTTTGACAAATATACGGTCAGACCTTCAAAATTAACCTTCACCGACAGCTCTAACTTCTTCTCACTGTATCTGATTTAGGGCGACACTTGTGTTTTCAAACATATATCTTCAGGACTCCGTCAACTTTTGGGCTAGGGTGCCTAGTCGTAAATTTAAAAGAACGTAGCGTATTTTAGGGGAGACAGGGGCCAATTGCCTGCTTAGATTATGAGATAAAAGTGTGCTATTGAGTATTATAGCGTTAATAACAATTTATGATGAACAACTGTACGTTTAAGGGTAAAATATGGTCAACATTTTCTTAAAATTCCAAAAACTAGCTTTGTACCCAAACAATGCTTTGAACCTTTAGCGTCAATACCTAGGGTACTGGGATGGTTTCGTCTGTGGCTTGCATTTGAGAATTTCCGGGTTCACTTCCCGTGGCCAGCCTACCTGACCTAAGGGTTTCCTTGGTTCGCCAGGTGAATGCTGCATAGGTTACTTCCATCCCCCGAATTTCCTGTCCCTCTTTATTGTTTCCGTTATAATTTCATTCATCCTTCATACCGTTGGTTTATTTCAGGGTTGAAAGTGTCAGCAATGGTGTTCGGTGCGGGGTGGCAGGGAACCAGGATGCCTAAAGTCCAAATCTCTGTCCCCCTACTTCGGCTGGTTGTCGGGATGAGGACCGATCCTAACGGCGGGTTTGGACCCTATGTGGGGTGGGTGCACCGGTCTGCCTGTCTAACTGTCAGGATGGTTGAATCTGAAAACCGTAGGTATTCTGTCATTGCTGTGACATCGCCTCGGGTGGTTCTAACTGCCCGGTGTATCCTCTTAACTCATCCCTCCCACCCGGGTGCGCCTCCTTGTGGGGTGTAGATGCAATAACCTCAGATTCGGTACCGAGTTCCCTCCGACCGTATCCAATCCAATTACATACGTTTACTCTCAAAATTAACAATTTAAATGCACAAATAACCGTGCTTTGATGACCTGTATTTATTTTTTATTGTTTTTACACTTTTGCGCCTTAAAAAGTTTCACGCACCTTAGTTTGTGGCCAATTATTCAAATTTTCAGGAGAAACTCAGAGAGCTTTTTCTTACTAAAACATAGATTTTGATACACTGAAGATAATTTAATTGCATCACTGGTGATAAAGTGTTTAAAAATCATATTTAAAGCTTTAAAATATATTTTTGAAACAACCAAAAGAGTGAATAAAACTCTACGTATTGCTTTGTATATTAAAATTTATATAGTTAATTAATTAACTAATTCTTATACCTATTTTTTTTCAAAACTAATGCTTCGCGTTGATTAATTAATATAAAACATTTTTTTTTCTTAACTCCATTAAGGATATCTGAATGGAATTTAATATTTATAATTAAGACAGAGAGCATGTGATATTTTGAAGAAATTTAAATAAAAACTCTAAGATTTGGAAATACCATCTGTAGATATACTTAATATATAAGTATTTCAGATTTCTTCTACCTTTACGGCTTATCCTCCTCATATGGAGAACTTCCACTCCCCAGGACCTATAAGCCTGCGCCTGGGATCAGATGTCTGTTGAGGAGCAGACGGACTCTAGATCTCAGAAACTATGCGTGATGAACCCTACAGCCTGGTATGAGAGTAAAGAAGACTATATGAAATGATGGTGAATTAGATTAAAAAAAGAGTGATTATGTATCACGTGGTGGAGTGAATGGCGAGTGAAACCGGTGAACCCGGAGAAAATCCTGCAAGCTTCTCTTTGCCCACCAGAAATCCCACAAGCAATCTACTAGGCGAAATTCGGCCGCCTTGGTGAGAGGCGAGCGCTACAACTACTCGGTCACTGCGCTACCTGTATTTCACATTTAAGAAACAAAATAGGGTGTTTAGACTAAATGTGTCATTGGGTTTTAATATGAAAATTCGGGAAACTGCATCAGATAATCTTCTCCTCCATCACCTTTAGGACAAATTAAATTGAGGCAACTTGATGTTTGCTCTATCAACTTAGACATGTTCAAAAAGCGAAGATGGAGACAAATGCAGCTGCTATTTTAAGGTGGACTAGGCCACACCCACGTTCCCCGGTAACCATTTTCCTCAGAGGCTATTATATCGTTTCCATCATACACATGCTGTTTGTGGGTTAAACAGGTTGTGCATGGTAGTAAGGGTTCACGCACTCATGTGTTGGGTTTGGCTGAGTGTGCAATTAGCCGGCTAGCGGTTACGTGCTGGCAAGGAGGAATTTGTGTGGCGCCCATGGATTACCTATGCAGAAGAGATGAGCTTTTAGAAAGCTAGCTGAGTTAAGGTTCAGCAAAAGGGTGTCGTGAGCACTATTAGAATTTTGCCATGCAGTGAAACGAAATGTGTTGGTGAGGCTGAAAGTGAAGCGAGATGCTTGTGTGCATATTTGGAAATCTGTGCCCTATCGCACTGTTGGTTCAGGCTGGACCTCTGAGTTAGGTGATATTCTTGGTGCAGTAGAGTCGTTCAGCAAATGGTTTAGTATCCGATTGACATAAATTTACCTATTAGAATTCGTAATTGAGATTTGTGCTTTGCAGCAGCACATAATAGCAGTAGCGCAGGAAATCAATTTAATAGAAGCGGAAAGCGGGAAGGGTGGACACACACATCAATGAGAATAGCTACCGGATACAGATTTCAGTCGAAACAGCTGGAACTTGTGTCTGGTATAGTTAACTCCATATTGTTCTAGATCGTGTTGTTTCGTTATTATCTTTAAAGTCAAGTCGATATTTATATCTGTGTAGATTTCGTGGAATGGAGAAGTTTTTGCGGTTGCTGCATTCTACTTGAATATTGAGCATTAATACTGAAACGTAATGCGGCTATCCAGATGATTTAATAATAATGCATTTTTATTAGAATTATTGATAACACTTCATCATTCGAATCTGTATACTGAAGCGAAAGCAACTTTTCTCTGACCTCATAACTGGCTAATGCGCGAGAGGAACCCTAAACTTAGGCTTGAATGTTTCGTCCCCAAATGTCCATTCCCTATCATTTCATTTCATATATCATTAATAGGATTCAGGACTTGGGACCCAGCGTGCCCCGCGATCAACTGGGGCTACAGGTGTATCATAAACATGTACTCTAGTGACAATACCTGTGACGTAGTAGGTGGTGTTCGTTGATATTGAATACTGTTTGCTTAGACATAGAACAGATGTCACTCTTTGGTTGCCCTTTGAGTAAAGCAAAGAAAGCAAATTTTCTGCCTGCTCCCGCAAATCGTCTATTGTGAATTGCACGACCAACTGCGCGGAAAGAAACAACACGTGGTTCTTTCGGTGATGTGGCAGCACACTACATTCTGTGTTTGAAATATGTAATAACCTTTCACCATTGAAATATCCATTGAAAATTCATGATTGGTAGAACGAGTGATAGGAGTATATTTCCATAGCTTGTGGTGTCACGTGTTTGGTGGATGGTTAATGGTGAACACCTGTTTTTGTTTCTCGGCATTTTGTTGAGTTGAAGTTTCAGGATTAGGCGATCTCAGGATACAATCTCGTCGTTGATGTCTCGTCCACCGGCTAGCATTGTGTATGTACACAAGGCACAGAAAGAAACCGGCACTGTAATGTTCCGTACACCGCATGCCTTACCGTACACCTTACTTTATTACGTCATGTTTTTATTGTATTGGCTGATACTGTCACCTTGCAGGTGAGTGTTCTATATCGAACCAATAGAGCATACCTATGGTGGGTTTGTCAACTCATTCGCTAATAGAAATAACCACCTCCCTGAACTGGAAGTGAGATTAGGTAACGTGTACAGCAGTAATCTACAACCACTCCTCCTTCCCCAATTACAGTGACGGTGGGACCAGCGGATATCAGAAGACACGCCCTATAAATTCCCTACAGACAATCAGAAATTCGATGTCTAATACTATTTGTGCTCTGTGTACATGGGAACTTGTGTATGTTGACAGGTGAAAATTAAATAACACAAAACTGACTGGTTCGTAGCGATTATTAATTTAACATCTGTTTCTCTTTGATCTTAACTTTTGCAGGAACATTTGGTGGTAATAGGCAGTCGTGACATAAACGTTCCAAAATTTACAGTTATTGTATTAACGCAGTAATACAACATGCTCCTTAACTTGGTTAGTACCATTGTGTTTGCATTGTATCGCCAAGAATATGAAAATTTTGGTAACGAAAAACTTTCGCAAACATAGCTGTGAATATGAACATACAACTTGGTTGAGACGGAATATAAATTGAAAGAAACATGCTTATCCTTGATAACTGTCGTACTCACTTGCCGGGGTTGTGTAATGACGCTACAAATTGAAATTTATAAGTGCAGAACGTTACCAAAAACTATGCACTTATATCACCATTTTGTGTAAATAAGAAAAGTTCCTCTTAGGTAGGCATAACCATAGGAGTTGACGGCTTGCGTGTTGGATTGCTTTCTATTCCCGACATTATAATCTGGCACACAATGCACTATAGAACAAAAAGAGAATTAATCCCTACTGCTACGTCTTTGATGTCTTCCATTCACACGAAATTCTTTACTGATTTTGTAACAAATTATGCTTACAAAAGATTATTCTTCTGCCTATTTAATGCTAATTCACACAAAAATAAGCAGAAACGGTTTTATTAGTATGTTCTTTATAAGTAAAAAGTAAATAAAGAACACTAGGCTAAAGCGATAGTCAAATCGTTTGAACGTTGGGTACTAAATGATTGAAGTTCGGTTTTCTTTAGATGGTCAGGAATAGAGCAAAAAAAAAAAAAAAAAAAAATTCCTGTTTGAGGAGAATTTTAATTATTTTAAAATTGAAACCACTGACAAGGAATATCTCGGAAATGTCTAACTCCACAAAAACAGTACATGGCAAAGAGTGTGTGGTTAACAAACTCTGCTAATTTACCAGTTATTTCAAAGACATTCGGAACAAAGACGTCAGAGGCTATTACCATAAAATGTAAGATATACATATTGTCATGTAAATGTCTAACAACTATATGTATATTAACCAAAATCATTAGAGCCATTTTTGAAAATATCGAAATTTTTGAAGCACTTGAAAATACACACACATACATACAGAGACACACACACACACAACACACACACACACACAAAAACAGACTTACATACATAGGGATCTTTTTTTTTTAATATTTTCTTTTCTTTATTTTTTATACAGCAGATCCTAAAATGTATATTTCCAATAAAATGCGTTGTCAAAATTTTTGCTGGAATGTATATTACATTAATTGCTTTAATTTAACTTCCTTGAATCCATTTGCACACCATTAGTTCCACCATTGTACAAAAAATACACAATTCTAACAATGGATGTAGAATCTCCTTTTTGTAACTATGTGCTGGACAACAGAAATATCCTATAATCCCAAAATGCATATGGAGAACGAAATATATGTTACATAATATATTGTCTAATATTTCTAAGTCTTAATGGAATTTTGAAAACCTTTAGGATAATCTGGTTTATTGAATATACTGATGAATCAACTGTAAATGAAACAATGACAGATTATATTTTCCAACTTGCTGCATGTTAGATGCCTGTACTTCGTTTTGATAATACCTAAGTTATAGTAATCTATGTAACTCATTAAGAAATATTTATAAGAACGTTTTCGTTATTATTTTAGAGTCTCTAACGTTTTATTTCTTTACTATATGCATTTGGTTTTACGGTACATATTGCCGACTTATAAAAAAAACTTATTAGCATTATATTTTCAAAAGGTTATATATTATCTGGTATTGATCTGAATGTTACATGACATAAGACCTTAGTAAAGGTAAATGATTTATAGGTTCTTATATTACTATAATTGATAAATAATATTATATGCTAATCTAACAAGGGGTGACGCCCTAGATGTCATGATAGGTGTGGCAGACAATTAGCTAACTCACAAGGTTGTTTGCTGTGACTTTTGATAGCACAACTAATGTTTTCAAGGTAAATATCATTATGTGTAGAGTACGCTCCTCTTGTCAAATAGCTATTTTTTTATTCGAAGAGTATACATCATAAAATAAAAGGAGGAAAACTGGGCTGCTTAACCTTTGTGCTTTTCTTTGCAGCTTGTTAGGCTTAACAATAAATTTTAGAAGACACTAAATCTTTGAAGTGAAATAAATTAGGCACCATGGAGAAGAATGTTTAAACAAAATGATTTCAGAATGTTCCATAAGAGCTTATTTTAAGATTATAAGGGTTATTTGGGAAATATAAAAAGAACTCAGAAAATGTTTGGTTATCACGTTTAAAATGGTTCTTCTTCTAAGCAATCTTGAGGTAAAGTACTAATGAACATAAGGGTCAGCTTTGAAAGACAATATCACCTGAGTAAATGCACTGGTATTATTATTATTATTATTATTATTATTATTATTATTATTATTATTATTATTATTATTATTATTATTATTATTATAACATGGCGTATTAAAACTTAGAACACCGTGAATTATGTTGACTAAAATATCGAGTTATTTGTCCAAATTCTGAAACCATACCTATCACGTTACGTCACGAAACACAGAGTTTGTAAAAAGTTACAGGTGTCCTGTAGAAAAAACTGTTGCAGTAGAGATTAACAGGGGAAGTATTCAAGAAGCTTTCTCTTCCAATTGGAAATCCTACACTAAAGCTCACTGACCCTGAGTTTTGTTCAGATGCATTTACTTTCAGCTTTGTAATAGAGCTTCTGATATTCAAATACAAGATAATTTCCAAGAGGAAAAGTGAATTCCAGGTATTCTGTGTTCTAGTCGCTCTGTGCGCTAGACACCATACTCGTATATTTGGAGAATGCGAATTAGTATAGTATATAGTATAATATTACTTATTTCTAAATAGATATCTATCAGCGTAGACCCAGATATGAGCCGCAAAACCCTGCTTAACCCGTATGTCCACATACAAAAATTGTATACCGTTTCTATAATTAAGTTACCTAGAAAACCTCATGAATTTTGCAACAGTATATTAGCACGTTTTACATTTCATTATTTTTAGTATTAACTTCCACAGGTTTAATATAGAAACGATATTTGCTTCTGTAGCCAAGACCTGGCAGATTGCAGAACAAAATACGAGGGTAAGAAAGTGTTATTGTATATGCCAAGGCTACTTCTTTTGTCAATTCAGAAATACAATTGCTTTTGTAAGAGCAAAGTTTTGATGTATTAAAGGTCTAAGTAATAGGGAGTTTCTTAGAGATAGCATTTTTCCTAAAAGTTCATAGTTCGGGACTACTCCATTATAAAGGGCGGTCACGTGAATAAAATAAAATGAACTACCAAAGCAAACCTCGTGATAACTATAGTTTCGCGCTACCTAGTAACAAATCAGAAATGGATATTTTGGGTATAAAAGCAGAGTGCACAGAAGAAAAGGGGCTGTATGTACGGGGCTGTATGTAAGTTCTGTTTTGTAGTGTTGGTTCCTAATTATGTGGCATGCTTACGCGAAATAGTGCAGTTACCGCATTAGTTGAATGTGACAGGTTTATATTACGTAATAGTGAAGAAAGTAATAACTATTGACGACCGTAGAAATGAGAAACTTTGTAGGCAGAAGAAATAGCAGCAGTTATAAGCACATATTACTAAAACTATAAGAACTATGTCGGGAGTAGCTCAAGGATTAGTGTTTCAATAATAATAATAATAATAATAATAATAAATAAACAGCATCAATTCTGAGGTATCTTTAGTGAAGTACTTATGTTTGTGAGTCTACCCAGTATGGCATACCCCTTCCTCCCCTCTGTGAGAGTCTAATTTGTATGTTCTACATTGATGAGCATTGCCGGCGCATCACCGAACATCAAAGAGGTATGTACACGCTTATTTTTAAAGTATTTCATTGGCACTAACTCAGACCAACTCCAAGGTAGAGGAAAGAGTTGCGACAATTTATTGGTGTACAAGCCACATTTGGCAATACTCAGCTTCGGATCTATACAAAATCGTTACAACAATATATTTCTATTCCTTTTCTTGTTAACCAAGTCCACAAATGTAATGAAAACTTATTTCTTGTCATGGAAACTTTGCACCGGTTAACCTCCAGGTAGTGTCATGAAAAGAAGATCGAGAATTTATAACTTTTAAAAGAGCAGATTAAGCTATGAATAAAAAAAAAAGGTTCTACTAAAAATCTTATTCTTTACTGCTGAATTAGATGAGGATGAAAGGACTCCAGGTAAGGAAGATAGTGTTGCTTCAGATATAGGTATAAGATGTTATTGGTGCACTTGGTGATATTGAAGTTGAAAGCAGGAGGGGTGATGATAGTAGCAATGAAATGACAGAGATTCAAAACCTGTGAGGTGTTTGTCTTCTACAGTAATTTTAAGTGGTAAATATGAAACTGAAAGTCACTTGAGACAAGAACTTTGCAGAAGCATAGCCGCTGTACTAACACACCATACAAATACTCTTGCTTTTAAATACGCATTCAGCAGTGCATTTGATGAAATGTGTGATATATTAGTATATGAAACAAGCAGGAAGACAAATCATATATTCATAAATTGAAGCATCGATTCACAAGGAAGAGAGTAGGAGTTTGCAACTGAAAAATGTTATGCATATCTTGGTGAACTAAGTACTGTAGTGTAAGATACAACTGTGTCTAAAGATATGGAAATCAGATGTTATTACCATAGTATCACGCATATGCTTTAATTGATATTTTCAGATAAGGCGGCTTTTAAGATTCGTCAATATGAACACAAATGTTTAAGTTTTTAAGAATGACAAGTCTGCTGCAATATCTAACGCATTAGAACATCTATATTGTGTCTTTCAAATATCCTCGCTGTTGATGAGCAGACAAAATAAAGAAAAAATGTTACTCAATAGAGAGCATTAAATCCAGTCAAATATGGCGTTGAGGGTTGATGGATTTGCAACTGAAGCAAATTTTCTAAACTAACTGGCCAAATTGTCACAGTAAAATCTCCTTCTAGAGGAGAAAGTTTGAAAACAAAGAGGCTATTGAAACATTTTGTTTAATAATTTCAAAGGTTTTGTCAAAAGGACAGTCACTGAAATTTTTGTTTCACAGTTCTGCCATCAGTAAGACTACTGAATTTGGGTGTTACCATTCTCACTACATTGAAAAGATGTAAGTGCCATGTATACCAGAAATACAACCCTCCTCTGCACGTCAAGAACTGCCACGTTTATCATAATAGGTTTAATGAATTTTGTTCAGAAAATGTGTTCATAACCCTAATGTTATTCACGATGCAATGTCTCCTCTTCCGGGTTTATTTCAAAGCGGGATGTTATTATTATAAAATCACAGAAGGGATTGTTGATAATAGGGATACGTTGAGTTCTCATTACAATATAAACAGAACACCAAGTTCGTCCTTACAGATTTTATAACATTCTGAATGTTCCTTGCTTGGGTGCATACATTATTTACATATAAAACAATTCTCAAACAAAAATGTGGTTCACAAAATCAGATTGTTTCTACATGTTGTGAGAAAACAGTGGTAGTGCCTTCCATTATTTATAAATCATCAAATCCTGATGGGCAGAGAAAACTTTTCGTGATATCACTTACCGATCACAATATAGGAAGGCCTCTATCTCTGGTTCATGAACGATATGTTTAGTCAAAAGGAGATATTTCTGGATGGCTATGAACTGTCGTTGACTCCTTTGCATGAAAATATTAAGGAAATAAAAGAAAGCCACAAGAAAATGTTGTACGTAGCGCGAAAAAACACAAAATAATGTGGCATGAAATTTTTATTACAAGATATGGGCAGTACGAATGAACAAAAGTTAGCCTTTGTATAATGTTATGTTACTTAATCGGTTGCATTTCGTAAGTAATCGATATGAAACGCATATTTATGGATATATCTGTTGTATTCTTGCTCAGATACCCGATAAATAATACCACTACTACTATATTTATTATGCTAAATATTGTATTCGGTTTGTGAACATCACACCTTCTAATATGGATGTACGATTATCTAAGTGACCCAAATATAGATAAAGGTGGAAGTATATTCTTATTTTTAAATGTTTTCTTTCCGTATATTTACATTTTGGATCATTTATGATTTTCATAATCATACAAATGGGAAATAACGTGAGATTTCTTCATACAAGTTTAACTATACCTAGTATATTGACAGTTAAAGCCACAAACGTTACTCGGGTAACCAACCGTGGACACAAGGATTAGGCAGAGGTTCCTTGATTTGGGAACTTATCAGTGGCTTTATATTTGGTTTGATTTCACCGATTGTTGGGATTTACAATTCGAATTAATATTCTGACACCTTCATTTGCTTCTCACCTATACTTCAATTGTCGTGCATGCAGCACTTCAATTAACAGTGCACAACACAACATATTTCTCTGATAGGGTCGCTCCATTACATGTCTGACCAGAACTCGTTTTATAGTCTCTCCACAGACAAAACTCTCCGAATAATCAGCATACAGTAGTGAGCAGAATCTCACAACAACCTTGTTGCAGCGGGAACACGCTTTCATTTATCCACGCGCGAAATCTCAAGCATATTCGACACAAACCGTGCAAAGTGAGGTGTGGAAGCTTCTACCAGAGTCCTGATAAGCATTCCAAACAGATTGTTAGCTAAAAAAACCTGCTCCCCTTTCTGTTTTGACCAATCATTCATTTACTGACATTGAAGAAAACGCCCGTTGGCGAAGGTTTATTCATTATTTATGTATACATATATATATATATACTTTTTATAATTTAGTAAATGTAATTACCAGCTTGCCAAATTTTAGGCATTTCAAGAGGATTGGTTGTATTCCATCAGTTCGTTTGGGAGTTCTATTGATTAATTTGGGAATGTTCGAGACGAACTTTGAATGAATTAGTTTGCATATCTTACCTCCAGTTGTGGATCCTTTAATTTATGAAGAATATAATAATGAATGATACATTTGTTTTGCATTTACTCGAAATTTTATAGTCCATTTTTCCTGTTAGACTTGAAATCGCCTAATAGTTTGGAAGTTGTAGCTTTATGCGTTCATGTGCAAGCAGCATAAAAGAGGTGGAATAGCTAATTGCAATTGCAGAATCTAGGAAAATAATTCCGATTAGAAAATACCATTTTTACTACTGTGAAAGTGCAATGTGTCAATAAAATTGTAGTTTACATCTACTACCTTCCTTATTGGTAGTTGAGCGAGCCACACTGTTGGGCACTGTATGGTTTAATAACTTCGGATTTTATCTGAGGTGTATTTATGGCCTAATATACATGTAAAAAGGATACTAAAAATTAATTAAATAATTAGGCGCACATGTTTCTTGGTTTGTATCAGCGACTTTGTCTTAACTTCATTTCGAAACATTTAAAGGCATAATTTGTGGAGCAGTGAATTCAATCTTAACAGTCGGCTTAGGTTTAATCTTAATTTGTTACCCATAATGTTAACTAGAGCGAGAATCAATGAATCTTAGATAATGGAACAATTCCAAATGTAGACAATCCTTCGGATGAAAATAAACGTTTCTTAAGCTGCCAGAAAAAGTATTAAATGCATAATTAAAGTTAAATTAAATAAGTATAAAGTATACTAAGAAGTGGACAAGTTTTAGGATGTTCGCTTCTCACTTAGGCGGCCCGAGTTCAATCACAGGGGACTGCATGTGGGATTTGTGGTGGAGAAGCGGCGTCTGTGCGGGTTTTCCCCTGTCACCCCAAACATTCCATCTATTGTTTCATAAACATCTTTCCTGTCATCAATTTCACTGTCATTTCATATCATCCACTTCCTCACTTTCATATCCGGCATCGGGAAAATCATCCATTCGGTCTTCTCTTGAACCATGACCTCTGCTTCTCAACAGGCGTCTAACACCAGACGCTGGCTTTTAAATCTTGGAGGATCATCAGAGAAAGAATGAAAGCTATTTTATGCTACTAAACACTTTATTTTCTGATAATAAATGGGAGAGGTAAAATGCTTAGATAGAATTTCATACACTCTGTTGTATCTGCAGTTCTATTTATTTCTGTTACTTGTCGTTTTCTGTTGTAATCAGCAGCATAAATGTGTATTAGAAAATGTTTTGTAATAATACTTTGATTGATCAGCTAAAGGTAACTTCCTTTCTTATAGTGGTGAGGGTGGTGATACAACAAATCAAGGTTGTGTGTAATTCATACCGAATGCTAAGAATTGCACATTCAGCAAAAACGGTAAACGAAATCAATGAAACTTTGCCCTTTCAGGAAGTACGGTTCAAAGGTTCCGCAACGTGCCTTCCAATTTTCTCTGCTCTGCTCAGGGCTATTATCCGAAAGAGGAGATTGGAGATGGTCTGTTCTTATTTTGACCAGAACGGCAATCGAGAAAGTGGATAAATAACACAGAACCTCGAGGTACTGCGAAGGGAAGTTTCGGGAAAGTGTGTCAGTCGCGTCCTCTTGTTAAACAATTGCTATCGGAGTTTGATACATGTAGCTTCACTTATATCTCCCAACATCAAGCATGTCTGTTTGGCATTGCTTCTACTATTAACATATGCAAACTGTAACAAGTATCTTTCGCTGGAAATATATACAAATGTCATACTTACAAGCAAAGTTTAGGAATTTACAAGAACTATAAATCTGCAATACTGTGTACATGAGTGATTACAAGTTAATATTGTATAAAGGTGAATTTATTATTGGCATAAAAAATAAACAATTCCTGCCCATATATTTAAAACATTTCTGATTTTTATGCCTAAACGCTATTAAATTTTGCTGGCTGGCCCCGCAAATTAGCATGTAGTCACCTGCCTGCTGTGCTAGGGTTCTCTGGTTCAATTCGCGACTGGGGAATGGGATTTTTCTCTAACCAAGATTATTCCATATCCTACTCAGAGTCTAAAAATATTAATCTGTGAGCTTAAATCTAAAGATATGAACAGGAAAGCAGTGAAAACCATTTACATGAGCAGTTTTTTCAAATGAAAAGCTTCCTATATGACCTAGATGATAAAGGCAGTGTAGAAATGGAACAAAAACATAAAATGCTCATAGGTGAAATGAGTTCCAGTTATATGTACTGTAAAACTCATATTGGGATTAAATAAATACGTTGGCATAGCTCATTGGTAACATAACCTGTATTGTTGCATGCCTTATAATACTTACTATTCATTGTATATTTTTTAATTTGTGAAACTATTAGTCTGGCAGACATTTTGAAGCAGATTACTGCCAAATCCGACAGCAGATGGCCCTCTTATCGTATACAGTGGCATGTTGTTAGGGCTATGTTAGTTTCATTGTTATTATTTATTCCTTCCACTT
The DNA here is from genome assembly GCA_030762935.1 of Hymenopus coronatus. Classification (NCBI taxonomy): domain Eukaryota; kingdom Metazoa; phylum Arthropoda; class Insecta; order Mantodea; family Hymenopodidae; genus Hymenopus; species Hymenopus coronatus. Next base: position 386,217,186 of record CM060900.1, read on the forward strand.
AGGGAGACAACATGGTGAAAACGTTAACTCCTTTATTTTAGTTCTAAATTAACTAATTTGAATCAGTGGTATAAATGTTCCAACACATGCCACAAATCAAATGTCATCTCTCTAAGCTGAATAGTTTCGATTTTATTCATACTTTAACTATTGATTAGGTCCGTTTATATATAATGTTCCTTGCACCAAAATTTTCATTACTTTAGTTGATATTCAATCAAAGCATTTCTCTTAAGTTTGGAAGGAATTATTGCCTATTAAGATTGTTTTTAAATTATTTCTTATAAAGCTAGACCTTTTGAAACGTCTATCTTTTAGCCTCTTTATAAAAAAAGAAGACATAATAATATTAGTATAGTTCCATTCAGCTATTGCTTAAAATGAACAAAAAGCGAATCGGTGAACTCCACTTTTAAGCTATTGAAGAGCGCCCACATAAAATGTTAAGCTGTTCTGATGATAACTCTGACATCGAGATAATTTATATACCGAGAAATGTAAGTAGTAGCATTTCTCATATAACGATTTTAAATGTTATTAATTCTCTGAAAGAGGCAGCAATTTTAAATAAACTCTAGCTGGAAATTCTCACGGACTGTTAAATCTGGGTGATTTATATAGGGGCAGAAAACTGCAAGAAAGTTGGTTTGAATCAAGCTGCACTCTAGCGGAAATATGCTCTTGGTGGGCTGTGGGGAGGCTCACCCCTTGCTCTATATCGCTTGTGGGATAACATAGGTGGGCCCAGTTTAAATAATCGGTGGCAGGACTAGCATGGATGATGCTGGGGCAGGTAGTGTCACCAGGTGTGAAACTTGTTTTGTAAATACCCGACATATTACTATACTCACTTTTTTAGTTATCGGTATATATTATTGCATCTTCAACTTTACATAAGCACAGTGGTGTCCAAATGTAGATGCGCGATGGGTTGAAAATTTGAAATTAGTACAAAAACTAGGGGTGGCGACATCTAAGATGCACAGACTGACTTCAAGTGGCCACAATGGTATTAAAACTATCTGACTGCTCTATTCAATAGTGTTGCTTTAAACAGAATATGATACCTATATAATTAGTTAATGGGAGCGAGGATATCTAAAGTGCCACAGACTGGCCTTAAAATGCCCACTACGGCTACAAAACTATCGGAGAGCTCATTTCCATAGTGCTACTTGAAAAAGAATATAATATCTACATTATTTGTTAATGGTTAAAGTCAATTTTGGGATTTCTGACAATAAGTTGCGAATTGTCACAACGGTATGGCCTTATTAGGCTACGAAAACGTTACTATGAGGATTAAAGATAAAATTATGCCAAAGGAAAGTAGCAATAACGTTTAAAACTCTCTTCCAGGTGCAATAAGTGGCTGGAAGTGTTACATTCAATTTATATCTGATATCCGGTATCGAAGAAAAAGTAAGAGAAAAAAAACATGAACATCCATGTGGAAATATGGAAAATACATGGTGAAAGGCTAGTAAATCAAAAATAAAATTAGAGGCCATGTATGGCACGGCTAAAGTGCATAATCCCGTTCTGAGGAGTGTAGAGAACGAAATGTTAGGTTGAACGCTAAACTACCCATTGAATAAATCATCTGCACCAACTTGAGCCACACTGCAGCTAATCGAAGCTTGAGTAGCTTCACAGTGGGAAGCGGCACACATTTCCTTTCAGATTAATCCTAACAAGAAGCCTGTTGCTGGAAAATGAATACAGGTTCCTACAAAGATTGTTGCTTTTGCATTTTCATAAAGTGAACTGTTTTCCAAAATAGAAAGAAAGCCAACAAAGTATTGCCCGAGGCGGTTTAGCTTTTTCTATTATATGTCAATTTGAGCTACGCAGATCTTCTGTACGGGTAAAGTTGTGTAACCAAAGCAAACTTCTAGTTATTGAATACTTGTAAATCAACTATCGACATTTAGAAAATATGTTCATGCCTTGAATGAGGCAAGTGACTCGGTTGCTGACTGTAATATGAAAAGCTTTATACTTCTTTATTTCTGTCTCCAGTACGAAATAAATACATCTTTAGCATAACCTTTTACAAGGTAGGTGTTGATTTTAGAAAATTAGTATAATTACTTCTAATTAATTGCAACAATATTATTATAATGCTATCGGTTTTGCTGTCTACATAACATATGGCATTAACTCAATGTGGCTATTCTATTTAGATACACTATAAATACCTACTTACTTACTTACTCACTCACTCACTCACTCACTCACTCACTCACTCATTCACTCGCTCACTTACTTACTTACTCACTTACTCATTCACTTACTCATTTACTTACTTACTTACGTACTTACGTATTTACTTACTTACTTATATACTTACTTGCTTACTTACTTACTTACTTGCTTGCTTACTTACTTACTTACTCACTCACTCTCTTACTTAATTACTTACTTACTCACTCACTTACTTACTCACTTACTTACTCACTAACTCACTCACTTGCTTACTTAATTGCTTACTCACTTATTCACTTACTTACTTACTCACTTACTTACTTATATACTTACTTGCTTGCTTACTTACTTACTTGCTTGCTTGCTTGCTTACTTACTTACTCACTCTCTTACTTAACTACTTACTTACTCACTCAGTTACTTACTCACTTACTTACTCACTAACTCACTCACTTGCGCACTTAATTACTTACTCACTTATTCACTTACTTACTCACTCACTTACTTACTCAGACACTCACTCACTTACTTACTTACTCACTCACTCACTCACTTACTTACTCAGTCACTCACTTACCTACTCGCTTCCTCTTCTACCTATCGGGATAGTCGTCTTGTTCTATCTTGGGCTAAACGTCTGGCTTGTCTCCAGTTCACTCCTCGATCGTGTAAGGAGATTCTAACATTGTCTTCCCAAGTCGTTCTCCTTCTTCCTCTAGGCTGTTTTCCTTCAGGTTTTTCTTCCTAAATTTTCTTTGGAGGACCATAGTCTTCCCTTCTTGTCAGATGACCATACCATCTAAGCTGTGCTTGTTTTACAAGCTCTTTAACTGGGACAAACTGTAGACATTTTTCTGATTATATTATTTCTTATACGATCCCACTGGGATTTTTCCTCAATCTTCCTAAGGTATCGCATTTCTGATGCTTCCAACATGTCAAATTTCTTTTCCGTACATGTCCGATTTTTACATCCGTAGGTTAAAATTGGGATTTAAATGTGTCTGTATACCGTCAGTACACTATAATTTTTTCCCAAAAACTTTATAGTATAACATAGTATTCCAATTCACTGAACACTTCACAATTAAGTGCAACAAGTGTCCTCGGGTACCAAAGCATATTCAGTGCTGGACCTCTGTGTGCCCTTTCTTGATCTACTTTAAATGTATTCGAATTCGAAATCTTGTTTTACAAAAGTAATATTATAGAGTTTGATACATGTTTCTACTCCCTACAATACCATTTGTAATATGCACCGGTAAATACAAAAAGCCACTACGTGACACTCAGAAAGACGTTTTAGTGGTAGTATAAGACTGTTATGAACGTATGCCTCCATTTTTAAGAATATCTGTAAGACTTTCTGGCCAATAAAGAAAACCAGTACGAAAGTATTTTTTGCCTTTAGTTAAGACTCTCTTAAAGACTCGTTGATCATTGCTAAAAGCCCGCTCTGGTGAACACTCAGCTTGAACACTTCACATCTATAAGACGCTCTAGTCATTTCATACATAACGCTCACATCTGCAGAGTTTTATATTGTAATAATACTCTATGCATATTTCATTTCATTTATTTCATGCATAAAAAGTTTATATGTTATTAGATGCGTCAACAAATAGGTAACAATATTATAAAATGCATATCAAATATAAATCACACATTTACAACATCTAGGATTACAATATAGAAAAATTTTACGTTACTAAGGGTAAACTAAGATTGCAAAACTTCATCAACTGAATAATAACAATTCTTCATTAAAAAGTTTTGTAAACATTTCTTAAAATCTTGAGTGAATTTCATATACTTTATTTTAACATATATTATTATACAGGTCTTTATAGTAGAAGCTATTCTCAAATAATTTGGAATTATGATACAACCATGTACTACGTACGCAGACCAACTCGTATCTGATAAAATGTGTATGTCCCTGAAATCCTTGCAAGATACGATAAAAATCACTGGCTTACCTGGCACTACAATAAGAGAAGTCGACGAGTATCACAGAACACCGATTACTTAAAATGGCCGAGGACCTCTGTAATAGTTTCAAGAAGTAGATGCGGTAATTAGAAATATTGTTAGTTCAGAAACCAAACTGTTTCAAAATTTTCAAATGCGATTCTCATTTCCATTCTCTCATCCACTCAGGTTAGAAAACAAGAACTGTTGAGCAATAAATTAACTTCTAAAGCCTTAAGGGTTGTATACAAACTGGTGAAAGATTCGCACAACATTTTGGAATGTCCCATAGTGTATTAATATCTTGCCGTTGAGATAAGCCAAAGAGATTTCCGAAAACCACAGTATCAGGTACAAAAACCGTGTTAAAAAGCAGTGCTGGAAACCCAAACCCCTCCATGATCCTAATTTCTTCCTTGCAAAGTAGTGCGATTTTTTTATCGAATTATAAGTCATTAGTTTCTTGACTGAAAATGTGCTCGCTTAATTTATCTTCTTCTTCTCCTTTCGTTTTTGGTATTCAACTAGTTGCTCATAGAGAATGCTCTGTTCTATTTCTATTTGAAGATATTAAACCCGGTGATCTGATCCACGCAAGAGAGTCACTTTAAAATAATAATTTTACATTGTTCATGTATGGCTGAAAATTGCATGAGTAGATCGGTAATATGTGTATACAGATCCCCTTTTGTTAAAATTGGGATAGAGCTAATAATTTATGAAACAAACCAAAATATTACAACCTATAAATTTAGAATGTTGCCTAATAAGGTGTGTCAATATTATTTTAAGTTGAGGCATCTGTGAAATTTATACCAGTACAGAATAATATGATATTCCTGCCATCTATCAACATTCTAATCTTCATGTTAATTATAAGAATATTTTTTTTTATCTTCCAAGCCCATTGCTCTAATAAAAATGAGCAACGTGATGCATTTTTAAAATATTCACATAAAAATAAAGTTTTACATCAAAGGAGTCTACAATATATCTCCCATATTATATTTTTATAGTAGTCCTAATTGGTATAGAAAAAGTATTACTTTTTGTACCCTCCAAAACTCTTGATTCTTTAAGTTATTCCTCAAAATTGGTGAATTGCTGTGAAAAAGTATATGACTATTTTCTTTAATGTGTGTTTTGAGAGGCAGTAGGAATATTTGAAACAAATTAAGATTTAAAGTTTTGAGTACCTATTAAGAAGCATCATCCTACCCATGAATAGCTTCAGAAAATTGGCAGTTAAAGAGCGCGAAGTGGGAAAAACAATACATCTTCTTAAAGTTTAGAATTAAGATAGCTATATTACGAGAGAAGTAAATTTTAATTTTGATGTTTTTCACAACATTTAGCAAAATTTCAGAAATATACCACCTTAACAGTTACTATACCTTAACATTAAAATAACATATGCCAAATAAATATAGAGCTCATTGTTTAAATGTGTTGTTAACATTTACTCTTGTTTATTCAACTGGATACTGTCAAATAGTGCAGATTATAACTATTTGTTGTTACTGTAGGCTATAAACAATAGGCTTTGTGGTGAAATATAACTTCAATTACTGACAAAATGAGATGTGTGTTACTGTAGCATCTTTCAAAGCTGCACTGTAGTTTTGGTTACAATGCTTGCATATAAGGACTAAGAATTCCGTGCCGTGGCCGAGTGGTTAGACCACTTGCCTCTCACCTAGACCCATGTGAGATTTGTGGTGGACAAAGCGGCGCAGGGGCGGGTTTTCTCCGTGTTCTCCTCTTTCTCCCACCATCGCAATCCACCGACGCTCCATCTTTATCTCATGTATCACCAGTGTCATCGCCTGCGGTGCCACAAGTAGTAAAATCGGGTGTTAAACACTTCCCAAAAGATCCTCTTGGTCTCATTACGGGCGCCTGTTCCATGACTGCATTTTCCTTTCATATTCATCATAGCTATAGATTATTTGGTTTGCCATAGAGCTTCAGTTATGTTTCGGAATTGATATCAGCACTTTTCCTTTAGATGTATTCATTGGAATATGCTCATATACGGTTTCAATACAAATGTCTCAAATACCTACCGAAAGCATTAATGGCGTCCTGCCACAAGCAGACGATCAGCGTTGGCTCGTGTACCACCGGAAGAATGTGTAATTGAAACGCCTGCCCTCTTAACCGCCTCTCCCTGAAAAACATGGAATAATAATGCTTAATGGCAGTAAGCAGGACCTAACAACTAAATTAGCTCTGTTGAATGCACGGCATGGGTGAAGGTTGCCGGTGTTTTGACCCTATGAAGACTTAATTGGATCACGAGCTGTTCACGTTTCCACTACCTAAAGTGATATATTTCGCTATCGCTCGGAATTTAGTCCTTATGATCATCCGTGGCTGTCATTTATTATGCATAGCCAGAGCTGTTTCGCTTAAGGGTCATGTAAAGTGGCGCCGAACCGTGAAAACGCATTCCAAGACCCAAGCGATGCGAAGAGAAGGGCGCGCTCCCTGCGGTGGCCATTAGAACTACTTTCCCTCACCCTTCTTCCTCAAATTAGTATAGAAACTACTCCACTTTTGCGGATGAAGGTAACATTAAGTCAGCTAACATGGCGGAACCGAACAAAAACAATATTTCCTTCATTTTGAAATTAATTACACTGAGGATAATAAAAAGCGAAAGATACCGTCACCAGAGAACTACTTTGTGTTGTTTAATGCAGCACTTCCCGAATTAGGCCCCTACTCCTTTCTTCAGAGTGAAGGAATAAAGACACTACAATTCGCATGCAGAGGAACAAGAAGTTTGGTAAATACAATAAAAGTGAAGCACATTGACCTATGAACAGGAACACAGCAGTAGACACAAAGCAGTCAGTTGTTTTGGCCTACCTACTTTGATGAAGGAAGAAACCTAGTCATAAACCACATTTTTTTCAAGAAGTGGAATTATAATTTAACAACTCTCTACTATAGTCGTGCTGCCTCTTAAAAGCTAATCAATATCTGGATTTGTTACCATGTGTACATCATTTATGGCTTTCTAGGTAAACACTTATAAGGCTATCTCAGTATATGCCGACTTGGTGTATAATTCTTAAAATTTTAGTTATTTGTTTGTTTTTGTTTTTCTTTTGTTTCTTCTTTGTTTTACAAAAGGTATGGGAATTTTACTGGTTCCCGCATACGACAGAAGATGTCATTGCAGAAGTTCGGTGTCTGACCATGCATAGCGTAGTCGATTAGCCAGCAATGATGGGCCGTGTATAAATTTTTGGTCTTCCTTGTTGGCAACTGCTTTCCGTAATTGGTACTTAGGTCTTCCTGAAAGGGAGTAAATAAGCCCTCAAATGACCTTAACCAATGAGGAAAATTTCAAAATATAAGTAATATGCACGATGCAGTTAAAACATTTGCCATGCATTAGGAACCGTGGAAGGAATAGATCAAGAGGAGCAGCTGGATCATTTTGCTTCTGCAGTCGCTCCAAAATACAAATGAGAAAAGGAATTTAATAAATCTGTTTCCTTACCAGAAATGTGAGTAAAATATGCCGGGAAATGGTTTTGATGTTTCTGTAAATCCTATGCATGTCGAACACACAAGACTGTATTTGCAGCCACAATTAGTGTCCGTGAAAAATAATAGCTTTTTAAATATTTGTACTACGGTAAACATAGTGCTGATTTATTTAAACAGTTATAAGTTGCAAAACACACGCAATTAAAATTATGTAGGAGAGACTAGCCTAAAATAACAAACCAGGGTAAAATGTCATACTGGCTTTTCTGACAAAACTACACGTTCAATTGTTTAAAATTAACCGCCATTATATTTGTAAAGTTATATGAATCCATGTTATGAGAAAATGACGCATTTGTAATGCGCCACGCATTGCTGTTGCAAGCAAACATTTGTATGTTTACGTTTCTTGTACGATTATGGAGTGAAGCTATATCAGCATTTGTAGTGAGAATATTGTTCAATCTTCCATAAAATCAGTTTCCAGCTCAAGCACATAATGCAAGCAACAGGCTGATGTAATGTTTTTTTGACGGTACATTATAACTATTTAGGCTATGGTTTCAACAATCAGGGTAGCCAACTTTGGGTAAAACGACATGCTAAATTATTCTTGGTATGTTATTTTACCCAAGAGCCTTAATTCTGCCATCAGTGTCATGTTTTGTTTGATACTTCAACAGAGAAGTGAAGAAGTAACTGAATAATAATTCAGGGAGTACAGTTATTTTATTCCAAATTTCCAGTCGTCCACCATAGTGTAATAGCTACTATGCTAAATGTATATACCCAAAGTCGCGGGTTCAAACCCGGTGGAGGACCATGAATTTTTTTCAAGCATAAACTCCTTAGCATGGCTTCCTTTGGAAGGGAAATAAAGCCGTTGGTCCTGTGTCGCAGATTTATGGCACGTAACATAACCTCAAGCTTGATAAAGAGACCTCTGAACAAAATTCAGCTGTATTTCACGCCTAGTCTAAAATGGAACGTTGAGAACCACAGCAGCTAAAGAGCATCCTCAAATAAAACTCCATTTCTTTTCCAAATTATTCTGCGTTGCATATCTGATGGCTGCTCCAGTCCAGAACGCAATTTCTGGTGTTGAAGCGTGTGGTATAAATCCACTGAATCCGGATATAAACCTGAATTTGTAGAAACAAAATAAAAGCTTTGATAAGCTCTGATTCAAAAAATAATGCGACAGTACAATCCACAGAAATGGGCCTACCCAGTGCTGAACAAATTAGGCAAGCTGTGGTAGCATCACTAAACCTCGTATTATGTAAATGGAGTCAAAGAGAAGAGAAGAAAAGAGAAGAGAAGAGCAGAGAAGAGAAGAGGAGAGGAGAAAAGAGAAGAGATAGTAAATCAGCTGTTAACTACACAACAATCAAACGTTTTGTTTGTGAACTTGCACTAACTAGCTTCAGAGATTTGTTTGAATATCAAGTGTTACTCGTGATTTAATTTCCACAAAGCTATTAAATTACATTATAGACATTGTGGCATGAGCACTGTTTGCTACTATTATATTCTATATGGCTCAAATGATTTGCTCCTAAATTATACTATAGTTAACACTTCTTTTCTTACAATTTACTGTAGGCCAAGGGCTTTTGAATTTGATATCTTACATTGTTTCAGACATTTTTCATAATTTGTTTGGATTTTTCCTGAATAGTATTACTGGAGACATAGTTTTAAATCAAAGCACTTTCTTTTGTATTTCAATTATGTAGTTGTTTTATATTTTTCATATTATGAAGACTTCTGCAGCTGTTGCAGTGAAGTTTGTAATGTTCTACTGACCATGACGGATGTACGTCATTTTACTCAGAGTATGGGCCTAAAATGACATGATGGTAGTAATTTCATAATTATTATTTTAAAAAAAATGCCATTGCAGAATTTTAAATTAATTTTATACAAAGTGCTGTTAATATTTCGGAGTTTCTAAAAACAAGAAATGGCAAATACAAAGATTTATCAAAATTTTGTTAAGGATATGCCATTTTAAATCACTCTCCTCTATAGCTAAAATTTCGGCTCGGTTTGGTTTACATATTTCTGTGAGCAACTTTTTCACAAATGAATCATGCCGATTCAAAATAAAGATCTCGTTTAACTGAGGAACACTGTTGGCTGACATAGCTCTATTGGATGTAACCCAGATTTTATTAAAATAAATGAATGTAATTAAAATGCAGGCTATTTGTATTATTTTACTGTAATTTAAACTGCTTAAAAAGGAAATCAATAATGCTTATCTAAGAATCAGTAGCCATCGGTGCCACCTTCGTCTGCTTGTTTCTCCATCTAGAGGTTGGTTTTAAACTATTTGGTTTTACCCGACTTAGCGGGTTACGTGCCAAGTGGTTCGATGTTTGTCCATACTGCTTTACAACAAAGAACTCGTAACGCATTCTTATCATAAACAAAATGATGTTGAATTTTCCGTTTACTAGATTTGATTGAAGATATTCAAATAAGGAATTGCTGTTAAAAATACTCTCCTTTACCGAATCTGCGAACATCAACACCTCAAAGAAGAACTACGTCACATGGAGCTGTTTCTCCAGGCCAAAAATTGCACAGCAAAAGAGGTGAAGAGGAATAAAACTTCATCAAGTGATCTAAGTAAAAATAATCCAGGAAACTAGGCACATCTTTCCATATATCAACACTACCACTGATAGATAAGCGAGCGCTATAGACGGTACAAAGTCCACATATCGTCCAAAAAGCAAACCCAAGCTGCCTGCGTTTACCTCGTTTCATCTCTTGAGCTGCAGCATATACCATCCAACAAAGCCTAAAATATAAATTAAATTGTGTTTTATTTATGGACGCTAATATATAAAACATGTACAGCCAAGCACTGGAAGGCAGAAAATCACAGATCAGCGACCATTTGCTTCTAGCAAACGTCCAAAGCATTATTGATTTCCACGCTACTAATATTACTTCCTCTACATCCCAGAGCCACATTTGGTTGCAAATAAAAATTATTTTCAAACAAATATACTTTTTTTTTAAAAAGAACCGCTTCTAAGTTCAACCTAGATTGGAATCTAATCCTAAAAACGTTCAGTTTAAGCTACCCATCAGCTGTGAAAGGTATAAAGAGTCACGATAAGTCCAGATCGCTTTCTGCGGTAGTTGAATTTCGCCCGCACTAGTAGGATTAGGATATGTAACGGAGGGGGACACCTTGCGCACTGCTCAACCATATTTGTTCTATTGGAAGGCACGGATTAAGTGAAAGGTGGCCGAAAGCCAAAGTTAGACAGGCCATAGAGACGCGCACTATCAGGGAGGTATCCCCCAAGGGCGGCGCAACGATTCTGGCAGTCGAGGCAGCTATCACTAGCGTTCGCGATGGGGACATTTTTCAGATTGCAATCTGAAAGCATAATTGAAACACGACAGGGAAATGAAATAGGAGGGAACGAAGGAAAGCAGAGTTATAGTAGAATATACCACAATTGTATTCACAAGCATAATCTGTTTGCTGTAGGAAGCCAACAAAGTAATCATTGGCTCATCGTAATAATAGTAAGAGATAAGTTTAAGAACAAACATTACAACACATGAATCAACAATTAAAGCATTCGTTAAGATTATAACATCATTTGTTAATAAGGTATAAATTAAAATCTTCCTTATAATGTTCAGATATTTGTATATTTATAAAACTTATTTTTGAAATTATCAGTTTGAATTGTACTCTTTTGTCGAGTAAAATGGAAATGGACATCAGCACTTAATTTAAATAAGCAAGTATTAATTTTGAAGAACATACCATCCTTTAACTCAGCAACTCTTAAAATCATTTTTCGTATAACTATCACGTAAAATGTTCTTGGTCCTAATTTACAAATAATTTTAACAGCCTTTTCTGTATTATAACGTCTCTGTTAACATTTGTTGCTTGAGCCAAAATTAAAACATTATATGATATAAGCGGCCAAAGTTTAATCAAAAGGGTACCTCAGACATCTTAAAGCAAAGAAGACACTGTTAAGTTTCTTTGTTGTTTTTTTTTTAAATGTGATATATGCCAATCCTATTTCCATTTACAATCCACAAATAAACCTAACAATTTTACAAAATGTCCATTACATATAAAAGTATTATTGCAACAGTCATGACATCTTCTCCACCCGCTTACCCCATCATATGAGGGAGTTACAGTCTTCATGACATACAAGCAAATGATTGCAGTCAGATATCTGTTGAGGAGTGGACGGGCTATGAATCAAATACAATATCTAGTGAAGAGGAATCAGTCCGATGCCTGATATGCGCATGAAGAAGTATTCGACCGTTCATAAGCAGTTTTGCAAACCAAAATTCCCACATGCGTTCCCTGGGATTGAACCCGGGCCACCTAGTTGGGAGACGAGCGATGTAACCGCTATGCTACTTCCCCAGAACATATAGCCATGAAAAATCGTATTAACAGCATTAAATTTTAGCAAAGATGGCTAGGAGAAGAAAACGAAAACCCCAATACCAGAGTTCGCGACTGCCGAGGCTTATACGTTACCGCGAAGACTACTGGCTCGGTACCCGTTTAAGTAATAAATGTGGTTTTCATGGCCTTACATGAATTATAAATAAACAAAATTCCGGGTTGGAAGGCCCAGTTCCACAGGATTTGTTCTCAACAATCCCAGACATTTCACTTGCTTGTGTGGAGCAAGCTCTCGATGTCAGCTACCACCGTTAAAACCTCACCTCTCGCCGATTCCAGAGCAAACTGAGTGACATGCATCTGCTAGTAGATTTAATATTTAGGTTCATAAAATCCGTACATAACCACTCGGCTGAGAGCCACACGTACCTCATCAAACTATTCTTTATGGAAGAGGAAGACTGAAGCGACAGGCTGCTGAAAGTCATTCAAGTCGCTGGATCTCATTTCATAGCTGAATGAAGCCAGTGCCCACCTGTGTACCTATATTTGCAGTCACTGCCCACGGCTCATCTCCATCTCGACACCAATTACTCGAACAGCAAGGTCCGGAGCATAACCTAGTTTTCCGACGCCAGTTTTCTTCCACCTAGGATAGGCTACATGGAGCCGCTCAGTTCGTGTGCCGCTCCTCGTGACCGCGCTCGCTAAAGTGACTCCCTTTGGTGCTTCGTGGCGCAGCGGATCGTGGGTTCGGGTCCCGCCTTGGGCATGGGTGTTTGTAAATGTGTATATGCATGCATGTATATTAGGTGCAGAAAGCAAAACAGCAATCCAATAGAAAAACAAAGAAAACGTTGGGAAAATGGAAAAAATGGAAAAAGCAAACAAAGAAAAAAACGCGATGGCAAGCTAAGCCTTAATTTAGCCTCTCTCTCAGCATTTAACCTTCCTTCTTGCACAACACGCTCCCTCCATGAATTTGCATATAAACTTAATTTACCTTACATACTTCCTTTATTTACCTAAAACAAACTTCGCCCTTCACATTTTCCCTTTATGTCCTTTATCCTGCTTTCCCTTAAAAATCCAAGGACACCATCACCGTGCCAGTATTCTCCAAGGTCTGTATAAGGTTCTCCTGTGTCGCTGAAGATGAGTGTCACAACTACGGATGAATCGTCTGGTACTGGTTACAACTCCTCTGCAGAACCGTCATACAGCCGGAACTTCTCAACCGGTACTAGCCCTGAATACCGACGCACTTTGTTACATTGCCTTCAGTCAGCGATGTCCAATCTTTCTCATTTGACAACGCCCTTTATAGCCTCTCAAATTCCCACGCCTTTTATGTTATAATGTTCTTTACAAGGCATTATTTTCAGAATAATGTAGAATAATTTCAAGGTTTTCAGTATTAATAACAGCACTTTGACAACCTTTTATAAAATCACAGAATGTTTTATTGAGATAACAAATGAGTTTTAATATAATAATGGATCGTCAAAGTATTAACGCATAGATAAACTGTAAGTGTTGCGCCTTATAGAGAAACTTAATAAATATATAACGTAATTAATTAAACAATTTATATTTATTCGGCTTTTACGCAGAAAAAAAACGAGATGAATTCAAAAGAAATTGACATCAAAAGCATACAACCTTTTTCCTGGACTTATAAGTCATTTGTTTTAAACCAAATTATCATTGAATCAGTGACTAAAGGTAAAGTGAATTAGTAATGAAGTTCTGCTGGATAACATCGCTTCTAAACATTATATTTATATTGTAGCCTTTAACACCAACACAAATTTGGATCTTTACCTTATCGTTTTATATAATACAAGGAAATCTAAAAACGTCAAGAAAATATCCTGAATTTAAACATAATATCGTAATTTCAGGTACTCTATAGCTCAATTTAAAACAACTATAGTTCTTATACATTACTAATGTGGTTCAAAATAATTATATTTTCATGAAACAAAACTTAAGCCACAATTATTATAAATATTTGTACTCGCTAAGTTATAAGTTATGGGTTTTCGGTTTTTTCTGACTAAACTTCTAAGTTAATCATTTCTTCACCATTTCTAAGAGAGGAGCATCCTTTAACTTGGCAAAACAGCCTCATTATGATTACTAAAACTCCGCTACCTTATTTTTAAGTAGTCATCCAGATATGTTTCATCCAACTCTGTTTATATTTTCATAGAAACCCAACTACGAAACCAGCAAAAAAGGCCACAATGATAAAGGCAGTTTTTTCACTAAATAGTGAATTGAAAAATAAACGTACAAAGTTTAACATGTGTGTGTATCCGCGTGTGTGTAAACGGGTTAATTCCTGTGTAATGCTCTGTATGTGTGTCCCTTGTGTGTTTCTCGTAAGTGTCCTATCTGTGTCTCTTGGTGTGGTGTGTGTGTGTTTCGGTATGTATCTGTGTTTCCTTAAATGCGATGTGTGCGTCTGTGTCTGTGTGGTGTATGTATGCATGATGTATTTGTGCGTTTCTGTGTGTAACATTTACCTTATATATTTAACAGTATGTCCTATTACAGTGTAATACTACATTCGTTACATCAATTTTAACAGTTTTAACTACAATGTATTAACAGCTGTTAACTACTGGTTAGTGCAACAATACTCTCAATATTTGTCTTCACTCATTGTAGAAAGGATATGTAGCGCCTTCTTCTACTTCTTGAATTATAACCGTTCTGCAGCATGTTGCCAGGATCTGTTCCAGTGGTGCACCATGCTCCATATTTTGAATGTTTGTTCTTATATAAATTTGGGCAATTTCCTCTCTTTTATATGGATGGACTTTACACCAACTCCAAGCATGAAGCATCGTATGAAATAGTTTGATAGGCTTTAGCGATTCTTATTGATGAGACGTTGTATTCCATTGTACCATTTTGTGACGTTTTTTTTTTTTTCTTCTGCGTGTACTTCTATCCATACATCCATGTTTAAAGATAGGAACTATAGCTCGTTCGTAAATTGCTTTCAATGTATTATGTCCAAAACCCCATTTTCGTATACCTATTCCGGCTAGCATGTTGACGAGGATAATTGCTTTCCCCTCAATGTTACCAATTTGGGCGTTGGAGTTAAATTTGTTTTCTAAGTATATACCTAAATATTTAATGTTTTCAGTTTGGGCTGCCGTTTGTGATTTAAGTATGCATTAATATCCCTGGCATCATTTATTTTAGTGGTAATGAGCAAAATTCTGTAGTTTTTGTGATTCAATTTTATTTTACTATCTCAGTCTCACTTCCGTGTTTTCATTACATTCGAATTTGCAGTGTTTTCTTTTTCAATTGTCATATAATTGCTCCTATTGTGAGAACAAACAGACATCCGCAAGTGTAATGCCTTTAGTTCGCTTACTGAATTCTGAATTTAGGAGGGAATTATACGTTATGTTTCTGAAGGCATATCCACAATATCATATGCCTTCTGAACTTCTCTGTCCATTGCATAATTGTTTATTGATAATGTTTCTCAACTGTCACTAACATAATTCATCACCAAGTTATAGATTTTTTGGACATCCAAGTGCGCTTAAATGTTTGAGAATCTGAGCCGTCAGGCTGCATCTAACGTTTCTTCACATCAGGATTATGATTATTCACTGTTTACGGTTTTACCAGAACCTTTCCATCAATATTTGCTAAGCTTACTGGCGGATACTTGGATACAGTTTTGGAGTACCTTTTCACTGGTTTCAATATAGGAATTCCTATTGAATGTTTCCAAATTCTGGACTGTATCTGTTACTTAAACCTGCATATATCTGCGTGAAAAGCATTGGAAAAGTTTGCATTGTTTGTGTTAGACTAGCACCAGTTATACCATCCTCTCCAAGAGGCGTTTTAGTATTGAATATAGCCAATATATCCCATTAAATACGTAATAATACATGCTATTTCATACCTTGGTTTTACATCACTATTTAATATGTAATATTACTTAATCAGCATTTACAACATTTGTGTATCTGGTAGAAGTAGTTGCTAAATATATGTATTGTGACAATTCCGTTCGTGCACGTGACTGTTCTCATATTCATTTAGGTATATTAGTCATTGCAGTTGGATGCGTAAACAACAGGATGAGCGACGCGACCGTAAGAGGAACCTTCGTAACGCGAGACATGATTCTCGTCGATATTCGAGATGTTTCTCCAAACTTCGGCTTCTAGAAGCTTCAAGAAAGGTCTGTGACATTATTTTCTAGTTATAAAAGGAGGAAGCATTGCAGTGCGGTTGTTGTGTTGTGAATTGTGCTGAGTCGTGAGTGACTGGAGTGTTAGCGCGCAGTGGTGTGCGAGCTATGGATGACATGCAGCTGTAAAATGTCTACGCGTCGAAACAATGAATGCAGCAGTGAATCAAAGACTGTATTTGGAAACAGTTTTTGAGTCAATAAAGACATTTATTACAGTATCATACATTTGCATTTGACTAATTTTCTATGTTTTTACAATTGTATATTGCTAGACTTATTTTCCGTAGTTTATATTATACTTTGTGAAATGGATATTCTAATTTTATTTACAATTTATTATCTGTTATCTTAGACTGTGTGTATGTATGGTGAGTGTCTGTGTGAATGTGTGATATGTAGGATATGGATTTTAAGGCAAATACAATTATTTGTGCTTGCAATTACAGGCGCGAAACTAAGTTTGAATATTGCATATGCTACCACGGTCACAAATACATAGTTTTATTCCTCATAAAAATACATAATTTTAGAATAAAGATATGTATCTTAATATTTTGCATAATTTAATTATTAGTACATATTTTATGCATTTTACCAATTTACCACACCGAGCTTTGTTTCTCCTTTTATGTTGTGTGGCAAAAACACAACTTGTTATGTGAGAAAGAAGCTGTGCAACCTTCTGCATATCCTATAATGTTAGATTACATTGGCTCACTGCAATATAAACATATTCAGTAAGAGTCAGGGAGGAAGTTTCACATATCAGAGTATTGCTTTTTGCACTTAAACTCAAAAGGATTGTGCGATCGAGTTGTTATTCTATTCTTGTTCCTTCAGTTCAGATGTAACGTGCAATGCTTAATATACTCGTACATGTTGCGTGCTTCGCGTATCGTTGTTACCAAAATGCCGAAGGTAGAAAGTAGGGAAAGTTTTCGGTTGCAGCAGTATACTAAAAAATTCTCAGGTATATTCAGCACAGATGGAAAAATTCTATATTGTCAGACTGGTAATGGGCAGACAATAAGGTCCATAAAAGCCGATCAACACTCCCAAGTAACGCAGCATTTATCCGACAAGCATATCTTGGCGGCTTCGCGATCTTCTATGACGTAGGTGCTTTTTAAGTGAAGCAGGACCCTACGGCTGATATTCAGGACCTTCTAAGTGTCATGAAGCCAAATACAAGCCCACACACATGTATATATGTATACCACAAGTACATTAAAATTTACAGGAATGTCTACCTTTATATTTTTATAAATCAATGGTGTATATGTATTCTTGAAACGATTTTATACAATTTATTTTAGGCTCAATTTTAGTAACTGGTAAAGATAGGAGTTTGTTTTACCATAGTCGCCGACAAACGCTGTAACTTCCTGGAGTTACCAGAATCTTAGCTTTGTTCTATTTGTGAGAAGTTAGCACAAAAGCGAGCACTTTTCCTCCGTATTCTCACATACATTCTGCCGTTTGGCGAGACCTTTTATGTCTTTCTTAGTCATTTATTGCTACTCTTTCTTCAGCGTTTATTGCTATTAGAGGCTTCTTGTTGTGTCCAGTTCTTTATTTTCTGGTACTTCTTATGCAAGTTTGTCTGCCAGCTCATTCCTTTCATTTCCTACATAAGCCTTCTTCACGCTTTGAAAGAAACTGTCCAAGTTTTACCTGAGCTCACGAAATTTGTCCTGGGTTGTCTTATTTAAGGATTGTGTAAACTATTATTCTTAAGTGAATCCAAAGTTATTTTGCTGTATGAGTAAAAGACTACGTTCCTGTTCCTAATGATATGGTCCAAAGAATATTATATTTGCTGTGTGAGTGGGTGGATGGTTGGATGGATGGATGGATGGATGGATAAGAGAACGTTTCATTATATTCTAATAATACAAGCATTTAATATATAAAATGTTATTGTTATAAAAGAAATACTGAAAATATCCTGGCGGATATTTATCTCTAATTGCTCTCGAGCTTCCAGTCAGGTCAGGAACCGAAACTCATACGTTTTGAAAACGATGAAAGCTTTGAGACTTCGGATTTTTAGTCCTTGACAACTTGCTGGAAACCCAAGAATAATTTGAGATCTACAATTTTAATTATTTTATGTTAACATTCTTCGCGCTTTAATCTTTAAATTTGTTATCTATGTATCAAACAAAATAATTATAACAAAATATAAGCAAAATTAATTTAATATCAAATTTGATGGCTGGCTCAATATCTGTATTATTGTCTAGAATATTTTTTACTTACATATCACTGAAATGTACTATTTTTTTAATATTTCAAAAATACGTAAATGTGTGCTAACTGTTCTTTGGCCCCAGGCCAGCTATTTCTGGTTTTCCTTATCTCGTTCTCAAGTTCTTTCATTTCTGTTGTTAAATGTTTACCACAAATATTATATATTTAGTGTTTATAGGCCCTCATTATGCTCGCAGAGCGGATTGTCAGTTAATTTATATTCGTATTCTCACCATGATGCTGAGTTCCTGGAATATTGGACTTTTCTGCGGAACTCTGTGTATTACTGACGTATGTCCGTACTTGTCCTTTGACTTTAGCATCCCGTAAGTCCAACTTCTCTTTCTCGAGTACTATGATTTTTTTTTTTTTTTTTTTTTTTTTTTTGCACATCAACTGCCTAGGTTTCCTTTAAGGGTTTGTTACTTGCTATTTTATTCCCAGCTATCCTTGCATGTCCTCGTTCCAACCTTTAGTGTATGATCCAGTTCTTGAGCGCTAGAGCGATCATCTTGCCTCTTACATTTTCAATTAATCTGCTCTGTTACAATGTGTTTTTTTAATAAATCTAAAGTGGTTTTACTGTCTGTGTACTCTAATATACGCTTTTCCTAGACTTCATTTCCCGCATGTTTTCTCGAATTCTTGGAGGATTTCTAGAATTGCTATTTGCTCTGTTGATTGCTGCTACACATCCCATAAAACTTAAGCTTGAATTGCTCAGCTATGTTCCCACTTTCAAATACAATTCCAAGCGTAAACTTCGTGTCAGTCTTACAGCTTTCACAGTGACGTTTTAATTATTTGTTCTTTTTTGTTTGGGAATCCTCAAAATTTATATTTCCGGTGAAATCACGTATCGAATTTTTGGATGGATTACAATACCTTCTCTACCAAATATGTACATTTAACACGCACTAGGTAAAGTAAAAGGGCACCACGAATGAAAATGAAGCTGCAAAGCAACGTCCTGAAGGTGAATTGGACGATACAAGAATGAAATCTTTGCGTCCTTTCAACGAAATAATTGACAAGCTAGTTTGTAAAATGAAACCCAATTTCATGATTTAGAACTAACTTATGGAGTTACTTTTTCAAAAATGTTTGAACCTTGTAAAAGTATATTTTCGAAATTTTATTTACCTCTCTTAAATTAGTCTTAAAGTTTCATTTCGAAAATGTGTGAAAGGAATTAGTTTATATTTATATTTTATCCGACTTTTCAAGCACAACAGTGATTCTGATTGCAAAGTTTTGAAAGACAGAGGAAGCAAAGAGAAGCACTTCCAGCAGATTATAGATTATGCTGCCTCATAACTACAATTTTAATGAGCATCTGCACAGCAGAATGTGCGTTTTCCTGTTTAAAATGTGAAAAAGTTACCTACAAGCCGAATACAGG
The DNA here is from genome assembly GCA_030762935.1 of Hymenopus coronatus. Taxonomy (NCBI): domain Eukaryota; kingdom Metazoa; phylum Arthropoda; class Insecta; order Mantodea; family Hymenopodidae; genus Hymenopus; species Hymenopus coronatus. The sequence goes on from CM060900.1 coordinate 386,237,181, forward strand.
TTTTCTCAACTTTCATTATTATCTATCCTTAAGAACAAAATTCAAAGACAGAGTTTAAGATCATGTCAAAACAATTTGCCATAAGAGTAGTAAGGAGGATCCCGTTGAAGTAGAGGTGTAAATAAGCTTTATATTCGTTCTAATATATTATCCTTAACTTTTATATTTCTTCTGTGTGGCTTTGTTAGATAATGTGTTGACAATTCCACTACGGCTCATTACCGCCCGCCACTGCTAAATACCGATTCTTCTAGGTGACGGCAGTGTCTCATTATTAGTGATCCGTCAGTCTCCGCTGTGTAGATTTTATTCCTGTGTAGATTTGTATATACCTTCTGTTCTATTGTGTAACCGTATGTGCCGTATTCTTGTAGCAAGGCAAGAGCCACCGTAAAATGTTGTTCTGCAGGCTTTTGCAACTTTAATGCAACAGATTTTAAACTCGTTTGTATTTGCTAGATTTTTCTTTATCGAATAGCTTTTACTCACAATGCTCCGTAGTTTAGGATGGGATACGATACTGTCGGAAGGGATTCGGAACAGAACCTGGTTATTATACATGTGCACACGAGCGTGCACCCGGGGAGGGAGGGATGAGGTGGAAGGATACCGGGCGGCCGGAACTAGGAGTGATGGAACAGGGTCCCTATAGTTTCCAGAATGAAGCACACCGGCAGTCAGATAGATAGATCGCGGCCCCCGCCCCACATAGGGTGCAACCCCCCCGCTAGGAGCGGTCCTCATTCCGGAAATCAGCGGAAGTCTGTGGACGGAGATAGTCACAATGAGCAATGAGCATTCCATTTCCTTGCCATGCCGCACCCAGCACCGTCGCTGACACTTCCAGCCCTGAAAGAGGCCAACGGAATGAAGGATGAATGAAATTACAACGGAAAGGACATATAGGAACAGGAAGTTGCGGAATGAAAGAAACCTACCCAATATTCGCCTAGAAACACGCGGAACACCCCCCCCCCCCCCAAAAAAAAAATATGAGTCAAGTAGGCTGACCATGACAAGCGAACCCGCGACGCCCCAAATGGGTGCCATAGACGAAATAATCCGCCATCATGAGCCATACCACACGGTTCAGCAGTTTAAGACGGGTGGAATAGCTCTTCAAAAATTGTTCTCAACACTTGATGCCCTATATAATTCCAATTGCAGTTTGGCCTTTTTTATAGTCTATAGGGATTATAGACTTCATTCCGCTGATTATGGATTCTAAACTTGGTATCAAAGCATATTCCTAAATACTTCACTTCGTCAGTTTATTTTAGTCTCCTGTGATTTTAGTGAATATCAATTTCTCTGGAGTATTTCTTTTTTCTTCAAATGAGAAGAACCAGATTTTTTCCTTTCGTTAGAGCTAAATCTGTTGTCTGCAATACATTTTTTTTTAATTGTTTTAGGTCTCTGTTGCCACAATTTTCTGCTTCCGGCGTATAAGCCACTGTGGTACAGTACAACAGCAGAGGTGGTGTTTACCTTACAAAATGATATCCAAATTTAGAAGCGAATTTTGCATGAGGTACTAGAAGCTAGGGCTCCAGCGTGAAGCCTGTAGATAATCCTCCTAATCTTCTTTTTAAGTCGTGATTTTTTTATTCAGTTAAAGAAAACTTCCCCTAATCCGAGTGAGGATTCAGCTCGCTGACCACTCGACAGAGGAGGCTGTCAGTCTTGAAGCCGTTTAAGGAGAGCGATGCCGTTCTCTCGTTTAGACAACTCCTTGATAAATTAAACAAGTATCTTGGACATGTGAGGTATTTTAATTTCTTAATTATATTGGGCCACCAGGCTGCAACAAATCCTCCGATTACATCGAGACCCCTGATAATATAAACTGCTTTAGTTTGAGGCTTTCATATATATAGCTATAATTGCAGCTTCAATTGTTGCCCTTTGAGAAGTAAAGCCCTTTGTTCATCGTAAGACCTTGTCAGTAAATGTGGCACGAAATCCGACAGCTCAACAATCATTCCAGCAGTTTCTCGCCAATCGGAAGTTCGCTTGTTGGCCTGTATTTCTATACATCTTTGCTGTCAACGCCTACTGGTTAAGCAGCCACTCAGGAACAAAGTCGTTTGCCCGAATCACGCTAACAGAGATAACGCAGATAGGTTCGATAAGCACTGACTTGCGTGCTTTAGCAGTGTTTTTGTAAATATTCTGACATTATGCACAGGGATGAGCTAACATTAAAGGATTACTTGTCTTACGAAACTCCGCTAAAGAACCTACATCTTGACTTATTTGTTTATTCTACCAACATTGATTTTATCATAATAGACATTGAATGAAGGCAAATGACTGAAAAAAAAATTGCTGAAATACATGCGCCGCTAATACTACTGTTTAGAGGCAATTACACGCTAGTAATTTTGAGAATAGAGGCAAGAACCTGATAAAGACAACAGAGGCAAGAATAATAAATCCCTTTTCCAGTAAGACAATAAGTTGGTTTTACAGTATTTAACTCGTAATACTAAATAAAGTATTTCTACATTTAACAGCAAGTTCTTGTTAATATTTACAGTAAGTTCTTGAGAGTTTCCTATTCGGGTAATTACAAAACTTTAGGATAATAAGAACAAAATAGTCATTCTTAGGAGAAAATACACATGTTTTGTATTCAAGAGCAGCTCAAAACTTTCCGTCATAATTTGCTTTTGCTTAGGAACTGCTCCTTACCAGAAAGGTGGTACAGTTTTTCTGATAACGAAAACGGAGAAATCCGTTTTTCAAAACACATGGTTCCCTAGAACCTCCTGTGTTTTGTATGTGCACGTTTCACACTAGTGTTTCGTGCGCTGCCTAGTACCAAAATGGTAAGTTACACTCTTGCATATAACATACCTAAAAGTGTTTCGAAGTTGCGACATCAAACTTTGGTAGTTCAAGTATAACCTACAAGACTATCATATTTGTTGTGTGTCATCTCGATACAAATGTATAATTTTACATTTTGATAGAATGGGCGTTATAGTGATTTTAGCTTAATTTGTTTCGACACTTATAGTAGTTGTTTATGGAACTATCCTATAATGGCAGTTATTGGGATACGAGTGAGAGGTTTTTGACGCGAACGAAGTGAGGTACCTTGACCTAGTGATAATGATATGGAATTTAGTTCTGCGCCTCTGGATATAAGAGAAGAGGCGAGTAATGTTCTTAACAATTTACTTCCACAGAAATAAAAAAAATATCTACGAAAAGTTATATGATAAATGGAGAATAGCAAAAAGGTAACTTCATTCTCTGAAAATGTCCTCAGTTTACTTTGAAGAAATGTCGAAAACAATGAAGTCACCAACCTTATGGACAATTATTCAGTATTGAAAACTACTATAAATGAGAAATATGTCTTACCTGAGTTATTGAGCTCCAAACACATCCATCCCTTTACTACCACTGTTCACATTATTTTGCCTGTCCCCTGTATATTCACTGTAGGTTACTGTAATTATGTCAATCATTTTATATCATTAAAGGCACACACAATCACCCTCACATGCATACTTCCAGACCCTTTGGGGGATAAGGAATAATTATGGTTAAAGAAATTTGCTGGACTTCCGTAGTATGGTCCAGGTTACTTTGCGGTCTGAATAAATAAATGTTTTCTTAATTTCAATCAGCATACCACTGAGATTATGGAGCTCTGGAGGGCTTCCAATGTACGTATTTGCTCTCCCTGATCACATGAACATTTCCAATGTAGTCTATATTTTAGTGGTTGAACTGGTATATTCTGTACGTATAACACTACTGCAGCTACAGCCCTTTCCCCTGGTTTATTGCCATGCCTGTAAAGTTTGAAGGCATAATCAATATCATCCTCCACTTCTTTGATTTCGATGTTGCTAGTCACTTGGTGGCAGTGGTGCATCATGGTTTTCGTTCTCTTGCGTGGCACTGAAGGGCCTTATTTTCTCATTAATTTTATGTCGATCAGATCAATTGTGTCTCTCAGTGTGAATGCATTGTACATGTGGTATGTTTTTGTATGGGTCATTGTATGTACGTGTGGAGTATGTATTGTGTTTCTATAGCCTGTCTCAACCTTAAAAGACAGTATGGGATTAAATGGAATATCTCTTTCTCTCTAACGTATATATGTTTCCATTACCTTCGACCTTTTCTATCTTTGCATTGTCACCAAGTTGCTAATAATGTGGTGTAAATAATCAATTATTATAATTTTAAGCTTTGAACACACTGCAGAATTATCTTCTCCGTCAGATGACATCATCTTATATAACCCTTTATATTTACGTGGGTTCAAATTTATACTTGTTTTCAGAAAACGGCCGATATTTGCTGTTTGTATGCTTATCACTAGAGCTTCGTTTTGGGTTCCAAAGTGCACACAGAGCAGTCAGCGGTATAAAAAGAAGGTAGTGGGGAGGGGTTTGTAGCATAAACATGCACACAGTGAGGTATAATTTGTTCCAAAAGTAGATCCGTACATGAACCGACATTATATGCATCTTTTAGTTAATAAAGTAACACAATAAAGCAATTATTTCGTAATATGATTAGTAAATATAAACGCCGTGTACTTTCACAAATTAAAGTATAAAGCTTGATACAAAAAAATTAGGATAATAATGTGCAGAGTTTTGAAAAGACAATGAACATAAATCAACCAAACTCACCCAGAATTCAATGTACTGAATTACACGATGCGTCTTTACTGTATCGAAATAAAAGGCTGTCCATCATCCACAAGTTTTTTTTTTTGTTTTTTTTTTCAGTGTCGATTCCCTACCCTTTCGTATTTTTGACATTTTTCAATCTTATCTCTCTTGCGGTATTCACTAACTTATCTACTAGCACGAACTGAACGAGGCCAGGCAGTGAGCAATACAAGATACTGCAATACGTTTCGAAACGGGCTGTAGAGACCACGCCTACTCCATCACGTCATAGTTATACTCTGTGTGCCCGAAACTTAATCCTGCAATTTCGTGAGCTCTACTTATCCGCAATAACTAATAAACTAAAGATTAGAACGCAACAATATTTTTTCTCATCTAGAATTCTGATACATGGTTAGTTTGAATTCTTTATCGTTAATAAGATGAATATTATAATGTTTTAAAACAAATATTTACGAAACATTTTATAACTGTGTAGTGGAAAAGTCAATGAAAAACTTTTTCATTTGGTTTACAACGGGATCAAGTGATAGAAAAATGGAGGAAGTTTTTAAAACAAGCCAGAATCCCGTGACTTCTAGCACTCATTTTTTATAACAAGAAATCGTTATTTATCCATTCAACTCATAGTTGCCAGGCAGCAAGCAAATACGGTAAAAGTTAACATAAATGTCTAAGAAAGAGTTAATAGCATCTAGAACACTGTGAAGTTTAATATAGGTTATTTATTTTGCGTAAACATTCATATAAGGGGACGATTGGAAGAGACTCTGTTTGTCAAGGATGCGGGTTCAAAACCGGCAGAGGTCGGTGGATGTTTTCGGACATAAAAAGACATGGCTTCCTTCGGAAGGGAAGTAAAGTCGTTGATCCTATGTCGTAGATGTACGGCACGCAAAAGAACCTCAAACCTGATGAAGAGTCCTCCGAGCAAAATTAAACGGTCTTTCATGACGAATATAAAATGGGACGCTGAGAACCGCAGAAGTTAAAGCGCGTCCATAAATAAAATTCAATTTGGAATAGACTAAATGTTTGTAAACCAAGAAGAAGCTTAAATAATAATGAATGCGTTAGGTTATTTTTCAAGTAAAATGAGTGTTCGTAAGCGAACAATGAAACAGCAAACGCTACCAGGTGTTTAGAAACAGTAGTGTATAGGATAGAAGAGAAACGAATGAAAGTACTGAAAGGACGCCATTAAATAGAAAGCAAAAACTGTTAGGGGGAAAAGAACACGCTAGATTAAACTTGAAGCCATACAATAGAGTAGTAAAACACACCGCGGCGCATCATTCATTCCTTGCAGTTTTAAAACATTCCACCTATCTGAGTTTAATTTTGCTGAGTAAACAATTATGCTGCCGTACAAAATTAAAATTTTATCACTTTTTATATCTATATTTGGTATTATATGCCTATAAAAGCATATTTCTAAGTACAAAAGCTACAAAGAGAAGAGATAAACCGCTGGTAAAAATAAATGCCTTACAATAGGTTGCCTTAAATAGCAGTGCATATAGATCGCTATTTCTTCTTCTTGCTAAGGCTCTACAACTTTACAAAAGTTTTGGCCTTCTCAGCAATTTGTCTCCATGCTTTTCTATCTTGTACGCTAATATGCCAGTTTTTTTTTTATTTTTATATCCTTAATGTCATCAAATACATCATCTAAATATTTATTTTTGGGACGGCCTCTTAGTCTTGTATTCATTGGGATCCATTTTTAAATTATTTTAACCATTCTACTATCGTGGGTCCTACTTATATATCCAAACTATCCTAATCTTAAAGATTTTATATGATTAATGGTATTTTCATTATTGATTAATGCATTTTATTAGTTATTATAACGTATTTTGCATGTAAAGTCATTTTGTTTCACTGCTACAAATGGCCGCGCCGTGGCCGAGTGGTCAGACCATTTGCCTCTCACCTAGACGGCCCGGATTCGATCCCAAGCGACCGCATGTGAGATTTGTGGTCGACAAAGCAGCGCAGGGTCGGGTTTTCTCCGGGTTCTCCGTTTTCCCCCGCCATCTCATTCCATCGGGGCTTCATCTTCATGTATCATCAGTATCATCGTCTGCGGTGTCGTACCTAGAGAAATTCTTTCTTTTATTTCTTTCTTTATATCATTGATATTGTTGATTATAGACACAAGGTATTTAAGGGAATCCACTTCTTCTATCATTGTGTTTTCTATTATTATATATTTAGTCCTTTATTTTTTGCGGAGCACTTTAGATGTTTAGTTTTATCTTCATTTATGATCAGGCCATATTGCTTTGATAGTTCTGCCAAGTTTTTTTTTAATTTATACCAGTTATTGTTTATTAATAACATGATCGATTACAATGTAATTCATGTTTGAGTTATGTCTTTTACAATTATTCACCGTGCAGGGACTTTATAATGTATAACTGCTACAAGGAATGACAACTAAGGATTTATAACCAATCACATAATTTGCTACCTGATGTTTCCTGCATGATCGTAAGAGAGCTGCGAAGTGAACGGGACCAGCTGGTATAGACTATCCGTTTCGCTTCGATGTGTTGACACTTAAATACTTGACCCACTAGCAGAGGAATTGTGAGGTGATTAGCCTTACAGAAAGTATTCGAACTCAGTTCTGCTACAACATCCGGTTATTCGATGACCTGCTAACTCCCTTTTCCAATACCCTGGCCCTGCCCTTTCGGAGAAAATTAACACGTATTACTTGTCATTGCCACACCTACTCGGAGATACAAACCAACCTGAGAATATACGAGGGTCGGCTAATAAATGCCGAGCCTCGCACAGATATGGCGCCACTAGGCCAGTTAGACTGTAGCATCCTATACCTTAGCTCTAGACAAGCTTGTATCCATAGTTGCAGGTCAATAGCTTGTTTAGTTTTCGAATGTAAGCACTTTAAACAAGACAGAGTTAGAGTTTTTACGAAAATGGAGGATTTGGAAAATCGAGCAGCAATTAAATACTTCCATTTGAAAGGCTTAACGCCTAAAGAAATCTAGGAGGAAATGGACAGTTCATTGAAAGACTCTTCTCTTCCATATTCAATGACTAAAAGGTGGGTTGCAGGGTTTAAAATGGGACGTACAAGCACTAGTGATGAGCCTTGCTCTGGACGCCCTGTGGAATTGACAACTCCAGAGATCATTGAAAAAAGCCATTGTTTAATACTGGAAGACCGCAGATTAAAGTTGTTTGAGAAAGCAGAGGCTGTAAACATATCAAAAGAACGTGCACGTAATATTTTAAGTACTGTTTTGGGTTTTCACAGGTCTGTGCAAATGGGTGCCGCGTTTGTTGACACCTGATCAAAAGTTGCAAAAAAAAAAGAACTGTTTCTGTGAAGAATGTGGAGCTCTACCCTAAAAATCCCAGTGAATTTTTGAGACAGCTTATTAACATGGATGTAACTTAAATACATCACTACACTCCAGAAAGTAAATCACAGTCAAAAAAGTGGATTGCGCCAGGTGAACGATCTTCAAAGAAGGCAAAGCCAATTTTGTCAGCTAACAAGGTTATGGCGAGAGTTTTCTGGGATGCACAGGGAATTATTTTTATTGCTTACTTGGAAAAGGGTAAAAGTATCACTGGTGACTACTACACAAGCTTACTGCAACGTTTGCGCGATGAGTCCGGCCTATCGTTCAGTCATTGCAATGGGAAAAATGTGCGAATTAAAGTTCGAATTGCTTGAACATGTACCCTGTTCGCCAAATCTAGCACCCACTGACTACCAACTGTTCCCAGACCTCAAAAAATTTCTTGGATGACAAAGATTTCACAGCAACGAGAAGGACATTGATGCGGTAAACAGCTATTTTGAAGACCTTGATAAATCGCACTACAGAGATAGTTCAATTAAGTTAGAACACCGATATGAGCAATGCATTAGTCTTTCTGGAGATTATGTTTAGATATAAAGCAAAAAATAAATAAATAAATTCTAAATGTTGTTTTCATTGAGAAGCCCGGGATTTATCAGCCGACCCTCGTACTTAATAAGTAAAATTATTAGTCCCCACATGAAGCAAATATTGATATAATGTTGTTTATAACACTATCGTCAATTATCAATAGAAATATCTATACTCATACCCCTAAGAACCTATATATTGCTAAGCACAGAAGTGTAAAAGATCTGTTTGAATTATATCTGAAAATTCATAAGCAAAACACGGAAGCAACTTGTGAACGTGGTGTATCAACAGTTAGTGAAAGGATGAGATATATGAGTCACGAAACCGTGGGAAGTGCTCCACTGACCCTTCTTGCTCTTTTCAAGGGATTTGTGACCTATTTCAGTCTCCAACAAATACTAAAATATGACAAAGAGACCTAGAGGGGGCAAGTATTCTGTTTCTCTTTCTACAAAACGATAAATAAACCAGTCGTTTCCCCCAAAGATCTCATTGCTACAATCAAGCCTTGCTTAAGAAAACGCAATATCAAGGCTTTATTGTCCATTTCCACATGAAAAAGGAATTTAAAGCGAAAGTAATAGTTAAGGAGGCACTTTGGGCTCTATAGCCCCATAATGCATCTCAAATATCAAAATGTGTATCTTGAGCAACATAAAACGCCTTCCGGAAATTTATGTTTTATATAAAACATGAAGATAATCTAATTAGCTTTAGCTTATACGTACACATTAAAAATAGGTATTCAGACAAGATCCGAGGTCCATATGACCTACCCTAGGACAAATACTAGGAGGTTAATTTTGTTGTCATTACTTGTTTGTTTTTGAAATCTCTGCAGAGTCGCATTTCCTTGTTTGAAAGACTGCATGAAAACTCAGTATTCACATCAACAATGTATCTTTGAAAAGACGTTTTCACTAATGAAATGTGCCAAATCAAAAGTGTTGCTATGGCTGAGGAACTTTAAGTTTGCGTTTTGCCGGCAGGCTGCACAAAACTGTCTAACATTAGTATACAGGAATGCCTTTAAAGTGACAATACGGAGACCGGTGTTAAAATAATTTCTACGTGTTGCATTGTCATGAGCTTTTAATGAAAGACTGGTGAGCTAATAGGTATTAATTATGGCAGTTGTTATACCATATGTGCAGATAACATTTCAATAAAACACTGATCTGCACACTTCGTCCCTACGAATTTATTGTCGTCCTTCATGGTCTAGGGGTAACATGCTAGACTATGTTCCCGTAGATTTATGGCACATAAAAGAACCTAAAGCCCGATAGAGAGGCATCGCAGCAAAATTAAGTGGTCTTCCATTCCCAATTTAAAATAAGACGCAAAAATCAACAGCAGAAAAAGAGCGTCCATAAATAAATAAAATATTCGAAATTATTATTCGTATCTTAAACTTATGTGGGGCTTCGCCTGCAATTCATTCTGTGATGGTTAAAATGGCCCGCGCAACGAAAAGTTTGGCGACCCTTGGCATAAGGAAATACTCCTTCCTCAAATTTTGATCTCTGTATATGTGTGAGTGTGTCTGTGTGTATATCCTTATAAAACTCCATACACTCGAATTTTCAACCTCTTATGTAGAAATGGTCACTATTAAACCATCTGGATAAAACTTAAATTATTGTATAAGAAACTAAAAAATCATGTACAACTCCAAAAACTATCTTAGTGTCTATTTTCAAAACTATAGTAACTTAAAATTCTTTTAAAACTTCCCTTATTTGTTTTTCAACTTCATTGAAATTGCATGGCATGAAAAATAGTCACTTAAACTAGTGTATTTCCTACTGCAAAGGATTCAGAGGAAATTATAAGCTGCCTTATACATGGAATTCCTGCTTACACTTTTTCTTTCTCTACAACGTATGTACAATAAACAGTAAGTAGAGAAGGTATTGCATTCCACCAAAAACGTCGATACCGAAATTTCACCTGAAATACACGTTCTGTCGTTCCCTGAATAAAAAGGGTCTTTTTAGATAAAGGTCCAAATGGGTGATATGTGTGTATGTTTGTGTGTGTGAACAGCATAACACGAAAACGAAAAATCGGTTACGTACCAAAGGGCATTTAAGTTTTGTATTTTCCAAGTACGCGACACGAAGATTTCCTGAAAAAATCGCCGAATTCCCAACTACCCTTTACATGGGATATTTTTCAAATTTTGTATGCTCTGAAAGATAGTTATAAAAGTTGTGGTTAACATGCCATATATTAAATATATTTGTATGGCAAAAAAAAAAAAAATGCAAATCTTACATTTTCTGGGAATAGTCAATAATTACCTCTTCATTCTGTAGGGCTTCTGCACAACCGTAACAGATAGAAAAATCTTATTACACAAAAACTGTGGACCTCGTTATAGCACACAATTCATTCAGATACATTTTTTGTGGAATTAACCCTTTCCGAGATATTCCTTGTTATAGGTTTCAATTTTAAAATAGTTATAATATCCTCAAATGGGGAGTCATTCGTTTTATATTTATTTTACTGCTAACTATGCAAAGAGAACCGAATTTCAATGTCATAGCGATAGCTTTGAAACATTCGTCTATAGCTTTAGCCTAGGGTATTCCCTTATTTCCCTTCTATAAATAAATAAGTAATAAGTAATGTTTATCACCTTTAGCATGGGGTGGACATAAGAATAACCTTTTGTAATAACAGCTTGTTTGCAGAACAGATAGAGAAGTTCATGTGAACATATCACATCAGGTCTTAAATTATAAATCTGCACCATTTGGGCCAGTCAGCATAACATAGGACGTTATATGTGAGATCCCACCAAAAATAATACGTAGCTTTATCCATATTTTCCAATCAACGCTTGTGTCAAAGAAACAAGGGGGATTCTTATTGTTGTATGTTCAAGTACTGTACCTTTGGTAAGAGACTAGACACTTAACAGCCTAAAAATGTTAGCCTTTGCATTCTCCTAATGTTCAGATTTAATTGAACTATTTTGTTGCCACAACAACCAGCCTTGTTACTCTGCCAAAGCCAGTTTCTCATCAAAGCCAGCAACCTCGATTATTACATTTTTCTGCTTCCCTCTTCATCACCGTGTGTGTTTGATTTATATTAATGCTGTCTGCTCTCGTGTTTTTTCTCCTCCCGCTCCAAAAATGTTCCCCATTCAGCAATTGATTCCGTGTATTTGCTACCAAAAGTTTCTTTCTCTCCAATTTATTTTCCTCCTTCTGACCGGTTTTAATGTTGCTCTTTCTTGTACACTCTTGCTAAAAACAGAGTCATTGTTGCACACGCATCATTCTTCTTCACATCACATTTCAAAAAATAGAATATGGTTCTTCATCGCCACAACGAGCAAATCTGACCAGTCAGTGCACAGACTGCACTCCTCACCAACTTCAGATGTTCTACCCACAAGCGCACGCTTCTTTTGTGATAAATCTTCATTTATCACTGCTATCCCTCTGTTGCTCTCTTGACAATATCCCATATTGCTACTTATTGTGTAGATCAGCGTACGAAGTGACGCCGCGTTAACGTGTGCACCTGCATTTGGAAGGTCGCGGGTTCGATCCCCGTCAACAATACACTTTGATTTGGGTTTGGTCGTGGTTTTCCCTTATCACTCAGGTGAATGCCGGTGTACTTATTCCCCACGATTTCTTTTCTATCATTTCCTTTCATGACATTCCCTAATTTTCTTTCAGTTGTGCCTCTGACTCGTGGTGTGTGGTAATGGTGGTAGATGGTTCACGGATGATCGCTGCTGGCGCGGGGAGGGGGTTACTTTTGAGGATACTCGAAATCTGTGGTGTTTGCAGCTGCACGGTGAACCCTGGCGCCAGGATGATGAACTTTCAGCCCCTGAGGTAGAGACTTCCGCGTGTCTTTGTAGCCTGTCTGCCACCGGCCTGTGGCCTCCTGTTGTTCCGGCAATTCCATCCTTCTGAGGAGTTTTAGGACACAATAAATCTCCAGAGGTTTTAGTGCGTGAGTTGTCCCTCATAGTTTACTGTATAACTTCAGCAAAAACCCTTCAGTACCAAGATCGCAAACTCTGACGATTTATCATGGGAATGACTGGAGACACGCGGCGGTGCTACCATCTAGCATAGCGTCCTGGGGTACATACATCAGCTGATTAAGCTCAATGGAAATTATGCTGTTATACAGGTCGTGATTTATATTAGAAGCAGAATAAATACCGCAATTTATGCATTTCCTTTTCAGTAAAAGTCACATCAAGAATGCAAGGTTTAATATTTCAGTGTGGATTAAAGGCCGCACAATAACATTGTTTACATTAGCTTTCATTTAGGCTACATTGATGTGAAGAGTGTGAACTGCAATAATTATAATACACCCCTTGTATCTCACTCATTCATATGTTTTGCAGTGCTGCCGGATAAAATCTAGCTCTAACACAACTTTTTATTTGCCGAAAATACGAATATCTGAACCTGCCAAGGCGCATTATGGAGAAAAGCTGATTTTGACCCAGAAGCAGGTCGGTTTATGTCGACAAATCTTAAGTGGTAACGTTGGTAATAGTTGTAATAATAACTATATAATATGTATAATTATTCGTATTATTAAATTTGAGAGTCAATTCAACCAACTGCTAGTCAATATTCATGTTTATTACCATTTTAAGTTTTCAAATTTCTAAATATAGACATCTTTCAAAAATGAAAACAGCAAATATATGAATTATGACAAAAATTATAGAGGGCGGCAGATTATGCGTCATCTTTAACACATTACGGTTAGAGACGTTTTGAAAAAACGATATTCCTTGCCTTTTACTAGTAGGGCATTCGTTTTGAAATTACGAGGATTTGAAGTGTTCAGTACAAATTCTGTGAGAAATGACTTTTATAAACCTCTTTCAAGTCCGCCTTTTTTTTCTTTTTCTTTTTCCTTTATTCCCTACATTTACTTTGTTTTCCGCTTTCCTTTTTCTTATAAATACCTACACGTACATATACACATTTACAAACACGAATGCCCAAGGCTAGACTCGAATCCACGATCCCCTGCACCACAAAGCACTAAAGCTAGGCACTCTAGTTAGTGCGATCACAGGGACCGGCTCCTTTCGATATTTGCTTACCCAATGAGCACAGCGGCAATGGAAGCGTTAACCAACGTATACAACCCACAACTGTTGCATCTAGATGGCTCAACTGCCCTGTATTTCACGATTGCAGATATCCCTGAATGCGTTAAAAGGGTTGCAGAACTCAACGGGGATATTTAGTTAAAACCAGCCAATGGACAACTGGGACGAGCGACCTTCGTTTTATTCTTCTTCCTTATCAGCGGAAACTGTGAGCGTGTCGCGTTCTTTGAGATAAATGAAAAGGTCACTCTTGCCATTTTTAACTTTAAAATAACCCATTTGAGATCTACGGCTCTTTTATCGCATGAAGGGACATCTGCACTGGACAAATACTCAGACATTTGGGTCACCTAGTGTTAAGCATCTACTGTTGCTCCAAGAATTGTTGCGATTGTGCGCTTGGCTGGTTTTCCCAATATGTCTTTTGTTTATAACTTTAATGGAACGTAACCTCGCGGAGTAGCTCTGATTTTATGGATAAAAACTATATTTATCCGTATTTATATCGAGGAAGCCGTAAAAAAATGGCATTACCTTCCACAATCTGATCATGGCATTTGAGCAACGTTACATTTGTGAACCAATGATTCCAACTGTTTTATCGCTTTTTAGTTTTGGCGTTTTGAAGTTTGTAGTATTTATCAACACACTGTAATTTTATGTAAATCTCATTTTAAAAATATTTTATTGAATCAGTAAAAACAATATATGGATTTGGGTGACTGTGATCCAATAAAAACGGAATGGAGGGACTCATGTGCTCCCCCCCCCCATTCAGTCTGCCGACGCTTCTGCTCATTCATTTTGAGACAACAATACTTCATTTTTGTCCATGTAGATCTGTACAAAGTAATCGGAGTATCGTCCATGTTTATCATTTTTAGATTTTGTCATACAAATCGAACACAAATGGTTTTTATATAAACCAACCCAAAACCGTGCCTTGACCTGTTTCTTATTTCTGAAGTGACAGCCGTATATTCCGAAACTAAACTAAACCTCAGTATGTTGCTCGCAGTTCTCTGAATTAGACTGGTATTTCGTATACCTCTTTCAGCGTCAATAGTTTGTCTGAGGCCACAATCTAAAGCAGAATATTGTTGCACAATTTCTGTTGACCAGTTCTTTTAGACAAGTTCACATTTATCCATCAATAAACGAAACACGAGAGGGGTATAATGTAATGTATCCATGAACTGTAAACATTGGAGAAAAATCACTGTAATAATTGAGCGCCTCAATCATACAAACAACCTTGGATTTAGATAAATTAGTTAAATTGGAACAACAGCAAAATATTATTAGGGTAGCATGTGCATTATATTAACAGAAATTATTCTCCTGGAGTGTAACATTTACATACCTCCCGGCACATGTAAACCCCTTCGGCGTTTTACAGTAATGGACGTATAATTTTCCGCCAGGCGTTATCATTAGGATAAAGTCGTAGGGCACTTGATAACGAAGAAATGCGATTTTTGTATCTACACTCCCCGAGGGTCGGCCACGGGAGGGAGGGATGAAGTGAGATGATACAGCGGGTGGTCGGAGCCCGGATGGATGTAACGGCAATGACAGGGTCCCTACAATTCTCATATTGTAGCACAGTTTGACAGTCAGACCGGTTCAAACATCCTCACCAGAGACCTTTTTATAGTGTTTAACTCCCGTTTTTGCTGCTTGTGGCACCGCAGGCGATGACACTGATGATACATGGTATGGAGATGGAGCACCTGTGGGATGTGATGGTAGGGGAAACCGAATAATCCGGAGAAAACCCGCCCTTGCGCCGCTTTGTCCACCACAAATCTCACATGCGGTTGTTTGGGATCCAACCCAGGCCGTTTAGGTGAGAGGCGAATGATCTAACCTCATCCCACCAGCAAGCTGAATACTTGGAAGGAGCCACAATGAGCAAACTTTTTACTTGCCACGCCGCACCAAGCACCATCGCCAGCACTTCCAACCCTGAAAGAAATCAACGAAATTAAGAATGAATGAAATGACAATGGAGCCAACATGGAGGGGAAGGAAATTCAGGGATGAAAGAAACTTAGCATTCTCCTGACAACTCGGGGAAATCCTACGAAATGCGCTATGGGTCAGGCAGGCCGGCCACGGGGATCGAACCCGCGATCTCGCAGCCTGTGGTTCACTGACGAAATTGCCTGAGCAATCCCGCTCGATCAGCCACATATTATATGCGTTTCCTTTATATATTTCAAGTTGGTATCTTCCAATTCAGAAGTAGACTCATCTTGTAGGCCGTAATGTAAATTCTAACCAGGCTTCTCACAAGGAATACCAATTGATATATGTTTCGCCCTTGCACTTATTTCTTGATGCTTCAAGTTTTGATCACTGCATGGTTCGCCATTATAATCCTCTTTCCAAGAACTCAAACTCTTCTCAGGTACTAAAACATTTTAAAATGTAGGATCCTTGTTTTATTCTGGTGCACCAACACTTTTCACCACCAGTCACCGAGACATAGTTCGAAAAATAACTTATAATTCCTAATAATTGTATAAACTGGCATTTAATCATATTTCTATCGTACTCAAAAGTCTACTTGAGTGCTATAAATATACTAAACTGCAGCTTATCGAAGATATGCAGGTACACGACTATATAGGCTGTTAGAGGTATATAAGTGCAGATATGCATATTGGTAATTTAGCACAATGTAATGAAAAAATACATAAGATATATCAATATCTGCCTCATTTGCGGACTAATCATTTTGATTATTAGGGCTAGTATGTTTTCAGGTAGTTAAGAACCTACAAACAGGTATGGCATACACAATCCATGTTTTTTATTTTCCCTGGGGACGTCGGGCAGAAGACGTGACGTTGAGTGGACAGGACTCGTGGTAGCAATTGTATCGCAAGTGACTTCGAATGTTTTCTGCAAGGCCAGTCGCCCAAAACTATCAAGCCCACCAGGTCACGTATTGAGGTGTGAAAACGTAGAAGGAAAACTGATTGTAATGTAGGCTTTGTTTGTTTCGCGGCAGTTTTACAAACAAGTAAGAAAATCAGGTAGTAAATTGTATGATTAGTTTGTGGGAAAACTGGTAGACGAAGAGAAAAACCAACTAACAGACCGAAATTGATAAATATTAAGGCATCATGTATCATAACACTGCAACTATACTCTTAACATCCTGAATAAAGCACGTGTTATCAAGTGGGACATAGTAGGATAAACTTACAGCAGCACCACTTGGCTGGAACTGAATAAAGTCACTGTGCCACTTGGCGGCCTGCAGGTTTGAATTACATTGACGAATGTACTATATTTTAGGGAAATTTACGTCTGATCTAATGATTTACCTTTACCATAGAAAAAATGCTAGGTCAGTTCCGCACACGTTGAACCTAGATAGTTTGAATACTTATAAAGCATACCGTTAAAACCTCCGTACAAGTAGAATGTCAGCGGGATGCGCCTATTAGCCTGGTGCTGCAACGACTAGGGATAAGCTTCATATAATGCTATGCATAAGTAAGGGTTTCAATCCAGTTCCGATCCTTGGGTTTTGAATATTTGTTCGTCCTTGTGGTGCACGCGTGCTCCTTTGAGACCCGCAAATGGTAATGATGCATAGTAATTGACACGAAGACCCTCTTCCTTTTCGAATCGTAGTGCATATTGGAAAGCAACTGCGAGTGGGTCGACAAACGAGTTCACAAGGGGCGCCCAGGTATCGTCACGCCCAGGAAGTGATGGGCGGAGAGGAAGGGAGACTCTTCATTGTGTTACCTGAACACCATTTACCCAGCTGCTTCTCTAGCATCTTGTGTACCTCGATTCAATTTCAGGCAGTTTTTCTTTTTTCCGGTTCAACAAATGCTTCAATACCTATTCCGAAATAAAGCAACCATGACCTACCTTTGCTAGCTCATGGAGGCCAGATTGAGCAGAATCAAAACACGTTACTTTTTAGCAGGAACATTTGCTCTCTGGCGCTGAACATTACTTTTAGGGTAGCTATGACATTAGGGATTAATAACGTATATCTCGTGTTTCTATCTGTGGGCATCCTCTTCTGAGTCATCTATGATTTAGTGGTATGAATGACCTATACCTCAAAGAAACTGTACTCCGAGGGATTTCTTTGCAGCAAGAATGAATGTTTGTGACCAATACTTGAATGTTTAATTGATATTGTACATACTTCGTTAACACTTATTTACCATTTCAGGTTTCATGAATCATTCTCTTTTTATTCAATTCTGTACTATATTTCTTAAGTGGAGGTCACCAGCTGGTTGCCCTTTGAGTAAAGCAGAGGGAGCAAATTTTCTATTTGCTTCTGGAAATCGCCTGCTGTGCACAGCGCGACCAATTTCTTCACTTCTGAGGCACTTTTGCAACCGAAATACGCAATCCACCATTCATACGTTAATACAATTTAGAGTGTGAACATAAAACAACAAACTCCTTCGTTAATATCACTGTAATCGTAATGAATCGCCAATAGTATGAGAATCATCTGTAACGAAAAGCGTTCATATTTATATCAATAAATATGAACATGCATGTTGGAAATTAATTTGGATCGAACACAATTTGAAAGACATTTTATTCTCCCTGGGAACTGTCACACTCACGTGTATAGGTTGCGTAATGGCTTTGTAGTTTGAATTTTCTGAGTGCAGGACTTTGCCGAAAACTAAACACTTATTGCGCTACGTTCAATAAATAAGAAAATTTCCTCTTATGCAGCCATAAACACAGGGGTCTATGACTTACATGTTGGATTGCTTTCTATTCCCGAAATTATACGACATACACACGACATACTTTACATGGAAGAGAAACATGTACGGATCAAACCTACTTCTTTCAAACAAAATCAAGTGAGTTGGTAACGCCTGTTGTAATGCGAACTTAAGAACTTCGATCCCTGTTGCCGGCTATTAAATGCAGAGTTGTTTAAATTATGAGCCTTACAAATAAAAACAGAATGGCTGAAATTCTGTATGTTTATGTGTAGTATTTTATGGTTAATCTCTTTTTAATCTGTTTTTTTATATTGGTGTCTCCGTTAAAATGCTCTTCTCGTAATTTGAAAAGTTATTACTCTTAAAACTGTCTCCTTGTGGTAACCATGTTTAAAAGAAACAGATACGGAAATTTTGCACTCTGCAGCTAGGTTTAAGACAACAATTTTCTCGTAATAAACCTTTGTCCTTGCTTTCAAGAATGGGGTTATATTCCGCTTCAAATGTAACATTTGTGATTAACTTTATAAAACAGCGTTTTTGTTGTAGAAACCAGGTAGCACACTGATATTCCGAATCATGAACTGTTTAAATATTTTCTTGCGATTCCGGCATTAAGAATTTCAAAAACCAAAAAACTAGATATACTTAATACTAACGGGAAGTTTAAAGCTGCTTTCATATAATACTTTTGACTATTATATGAATAAGTAAATCTTATTTTTGTGAATTAGTATGTAAAAAGTGCACAACTTTCTTTAGTTTGTTAATGCAATCGAGGCTTAGATACACATTAAATGCTGTAACTACTCTTAGAGTTATTGCACTAAAAGAAACCCCATTCGTTTTCAAGTCGACCGTGGCTGTAGGTCCCTACAGTACCCTTGGTTTAGCAAGACGAGTGTGGGCATCTGAATTAAAACGTGGATTACTGGAAGGTTCTGAGAAACGTAAACAGGAAATCCATCGGGAAGGTTCATAGTTGAGGAAGACAACTGCTATAGAGGGCACATGATACGCGGCTGTCGGTCAATGTTTGCCATTTGCGTGATAATAACAAAAGCACCAGAGGGGAAGACCATCTTTTCACCAGGTGTATATGTTTCTTGTGTAGACATGTTGCACAAGGGCTCCTAGTGGCCAAACTTGCAGAAGCAGAGAAAATTCAAAATAGGAAAGCTTTTTAGGGTAGCACAAAAATCAATAAAATAAGCATTTATTTGTTTTTTCATGTGTTTTTTTTTTCCTTTGAGATAAATACAGACCTATATATGTGTACATGTGTATATATATATATATTACGCTTCATTAACGTATGATTAAGTAAAGTTTAATAAATTAACATAGTAATCGTAAACATGTAGTAATTTATTAGTATTTTAATGAAGCCCTGCTCTTGGGTGACATTTTTCTTTAAGTTTGTCTTAACTTATTCTTTTACTTCTAAAGTAAAACCTTTTATTTTTTTATTTTTTTATTTATTTCGATTTATTTATTTATTTTTGTGTTTTAGGATTGTAGCTAACGCGTTTCTGTTGATTCTATTCATTTGTAGTAAGAAATACTTTATCAGCAAATAGAGACATTTGCCAATAAATATATTGAGACATGCATTTCACACATCCTTTATAGAAGGCAACTATATTGCTTATGGTTTTTCTACACTTACTTTTGCAGTGGGAAATTTCATACTAAAATCACCATGCTCCTTAAACAACATAGTATACTATGTATTTCAACAGCTACTCATCTCATCTCACTCATCAAAGCATTATATTTCTCCTGAGTGCTATTGCTTCCAGACAGATTTCGAGGTACCAGGTTTCATCTTGAAATCATTAACAGTAATTAAGCCGCACAATAAACTACTTTGGAGATAAATCTGTCAGATGTAAATAAGGTGTACTGGGTCATAACTTTAATTATCCTTGCTGATAATGATCGGAACCAATTTAATAGGTCTTGCTCATTTTTCACAGTTCTTCCTTTTTATATCAATCATCCAGCTCACTAATACTGCATTTGAGCACCCAAGGATCACACTTCCAATTTCAAGGTAATGCTTTTATTACTATCTTATATTTTCGATTCATATAACCTCACTAGTATTTTTTTTTTTATTCTAATAATATATTGTAAGATAAAGTCAGCGAAGCCTATGAGTAAACCACACACAAACTATATGTTGACCATACTTACTCAGAGTAAATACAAAACAAGACAAAAATCTGATGTGTTCCAATCGGATAACTTTCTCTAGCCTTTCCTTATACAAACTATTCTTACAAAAGATTACTATTTTATCTAATATTGCCAGTTGCGATAAACATAGCAGAAACAGTCTTATTACTTGCTTCCTTGTAAGTAGAAGGAGAAAAAAGGTACGTATTAGGCTAAAGAGATAGTCAGATCTTTTAAAAGCTGAGGTTCGGTTGGCTTTGCATGCTCCCGCTTGAGATAATTTACTTAGTTTAAAATTGAAACCAATAACAAGGCCAAATCTACAAGGAAAATTTATATAACATAAATTATGTATTTTAACGAGACCTACATTTTTATGTTCTAAGTATTTGTCTATCTGATACAGTTTAACCGTTATTCAAAATTCTGCAAAGCTCATCCAGAATAAAGTAGTCTACAGAGACTTCCCAGAAAATTCAAGCTGTACATTTCCTTATGACGTAGATATCTCTAATACAATGTATTTTAATCTTAAGTGCTAGAGGCATTTTTGAAAAAAAAAATCAAATATTTTATAATGTAAAGAGTAGCTTGGGGTGGGGGATTTTTTGAAAAACTTCGTATCGCATCCTTGGAAGATATTAAACATAAATACCAAGTTTGGTTTTAATTGTCTTTTTGTTTTTGAGCTATGCTGTCCATAGACACATACAGACACACACGTACCTTTTTATAAAGATACACTTTTCGGACTCAGTGTACCTGAAAACATTTATTTCCGGTGAAATATCTACATGGAATTTTTGGGTGGAATACAATACCTTCTCTAACTACTATATATATTTTATGTACATACGTACTATAGAAAGCAAAAAAAAAAAAAAAAAAAAAAAGCGTCATAGGTGCTTGTAGCATTTTATCCATTGGGAAACGAAAGAATAGCCTTGAATTGTTTACTATTACGTGGTTATTACAACCGAAACTGCACAGATCTTCCCAGACAGGTTTATGTGTCGTTAAGTCAACATAATATCATCTTTTCAAGGATATAAGTCACAAAGATTAACATCAAAGCTCATTCAGCAAATTGAAGACCACAATGGTATACGATTACGCAGGTCTCGCCACCAGAGAGCACTGCTGTCATTACTGCAAGATAACTAAGAGGTTGGCTGCCTTCCCCTCTACTTTTTTTGTAATAGTAACAATTTACGAGTCTGATAGAAGAGCAGAGGACCAAGGGAAAGAAAAGAATGAAGAAGGCAAAAGCAACCTAAGTCTTTGTCAGTGGATAGGTAGGGTAAATGGATCGATTATTAAGTGGATCAGCTACCTGCTAAGAGTACGGCAGAAGTGAGCAAGTGTGTCCTTCAGCTGAAGCTCAGTTTAACTGAAAACTATGCTCTATGTTTATTGATAGAAAAGAGCACCTTCCCCGAAGCAAGGACCTTTTCTCACTGGAGAGGAAGTCATTTAATTACACTAAGTCACTGATCTGGGCAAACTACTTGAGCAACCTTTTTTCATTCCATGAAGATTAGGATCGTATTGATTTAATCTTTCAACATATGAAGAAAAACAGACACAACCTAAACAATTACAAACAAACAACAGAGCTGATTCTCGTAATGTAATATAGCATTTCATGCCCTCACAGGCACTGCACAACCAGTGCATACATAAATAAGGTACATTATGTTTTGACGTATAAAGAATAAAGCTCTTTATGAATATGTTGTTTATGGTGTGGCATAATATATTATTTCCTACATTATTTTAATAAATGTAGGCATATATTTGTTTTGAAGTTCCTGGATTTGAACCAACTGGTCCACGATTACTTTATTTCGCTCCTTCTCAATGGTATAGCAAATGTTCAACTATGGGACATCAGTTATATCTGAATAAGTAATTTTCTAAATATCTTACACTCACATTTCTGTTTATATAATTACTTTTTGTTGACCGTTTGACTGCATGTTTTACAGAAAGTTCTTATTTTATAACATCCTAAAAGTAAAGGATCGGTAGGGGTCACGTCACGGAGCTATTGCGCACTAACACCTCCTAGGATGATAGGATGAAGTGAGGGAGCCACAGTCGGCCACGCGCCCGGTGCAGAAAGGCCAAAGCCAAGTCGAAGTGCCGAGAAGCCGCCACACCATAGGTTCCGGGTTTCGTCAAAAGTCTCTGCCCCCACGAGATGAGCAACCAAATGCCGAGATCATAGTTTCCAGTGCGCGTGCATCCGTGTGCCATCTGCTGGCGCTACCACGCACCACGAACCTACACCTGAAACCTGATAAGGAAATGACATGAAAGGTAAATATTTGAAAGGAAGTCGTGGAGAATAAGCACCTAATATTTCGCTTAAATGACAAGGGAGAACCACGAGATACCGCAAGTCGGAGTGCACGGTTGACGGCAATCGAACCCGCAACTTTCCGAATGCAAGTCGCACACGTTACCGCGGCGCCACCTCGCTCGGTTTATCATATATTAAGCATACATTAATTGAAATTGTGCACTAATAATATTGCAACTATGCTTAATGTCAATGACCATAATTATGGGAATGCGAATTTTAATGGAAGGTACATAAAAGCTGGTTAATGCATTTACAAGATATATGGTTATAAAAATTCAGTTACTCCCCAGGTAACAGAACCTGTCGATTTCATAAAACACTTAAGCATTGTGTTTACCTCATTTTATGCTAAAATTGAACTTGCAAGTTCATACACCGTTATCAATGATATAGATTAGCGTAAGATTAATCTACTGTCAAGGTAAATATAAATTCTCAATGCTGTTTGACACTCTAAAAATATCTATCACATATCATGTATTTTAAGGTAATTTTTATTCTAGCAGAACATAAAATAGAATACGAACATCCCGTTAAATGCGGGTCTTATTTTTCGGCATTACTCTTCCGGGGTTCAGCATGTTACACAAGAAAATTCACTGGAACGCTCGCAGTTACACAATAAAACTTTATATTCAGACCTCTCCAGTTGAAATTGAGAGCTAAGAAAGCTACCTTGTTGAAAGTTTCAAAAGAGGTTTCGGCTTTATTTCTTTTGTAAGAAAGTTTTCTCTGGAGAATTGTATTTTCCAACGTACTTCAGCAGACAGAGTTCAAGCACTGAAGGTTAATGCGACAAAGACCTCTTGTAACGTCGTGTACTGTCACACAAAACGCCGCAGTGCCTATTTTACACCCGAGTGCAATTCTCGGCTTTACACCAGATCTTATACCCACTCTGTAGTTTGTAGGATACCTTAATTTACGGCATGAACTTACTTGTTTTAGACAAATTACAAAACTTATACGGGGAGGAACACACGGATATGTTATTGCAATGCACAATTATCTACCTTTATACTTCTCTTCAGCCTGAACGGCAACCAGCTGGTGACGCCTGTACCATGGTGCCTTGCAAACACACACTGGTTCTCTTTTGCAAATATGCACTGAATAGACAAAATAACTTGTCTTGCCCTTGTTCTTTAAGGTGATTTTGCAGTGAAATTAAGAAATCCACAATATGTAGGATATCTTATTGAAATATTATTAAACGCAATAATAGTGATATTTTTGCCATGCATCAAAATTCTAATTTACAGGGATATTTAAATAATAACATTTTACTGTCTAAATTCATAGATGTAATAAAAAGTAGTTATGTGATGTATTTTCAAAAATATTAAAATATAAAAGCCCAGTTGTAAGGTTAATGAGTTTACAGTCAAATCTGCCATACTATCATATTTTATATTTGCCCTAATTAGTGGAGAAAGTTTATTACTTCTCATAACATCCAAAACTCTTGAGGTTTGCAAAAGTAATACTTTATTCATCAAAATTGGAGCATTATTTCGAAAAATTAATTGACCATTTTCTTTAATGTGCTTTTAAAAGGTAGCATAAACATTTTGAAAAATAATAATGAAAAACTGCATCGTGTAGAACATTGTAAGTATGAAGAAATTTTTGGAAAGTGTTTACGAGAAAGTAAAGTTTTAAGTTTGTAGTATCTATTAATAAGCACACGCCTTCCCATCATAGCATCAGCTAATTGGTAGTTAAAGTGGCCAAGTAGAAAAAACGGTATACGTTATTAAAGTTTAGAAATAATACCATTTTATTATGAAACAAAGTCATTTTTAAATTTTGCCAAAAGTTTTGGTCAACTTTCATAGATATATCACCTTAAAGAGCTCTGCTGGAACTTCGTTCTAATCAAAGACAATTTGCGGGGTTTTTGCTGTGCGATGCTTGTAATTTGAAATGATAATTATCAGTAACAAATGAATATGTTCAGCGTAATTAATATTTCTGGTGGTGTATTGCACGCCTAACGTAAGCCGCCAAGAAAATTATAATTTAGCATACAGTGGTAATGAGCTCCCTTAAACCCAGAGGAAACAAAGCAAACTTCAGTTTGGCGTAAGTACCACAAACATATTATACCGTTGCTAGCAGATCGATCGGCTTTTAGTTTTCTGTGACTTTTGGCTTCTCAGATCCTAACTCCTGGCGATCTATTCATAATGTTTGGAATGAAATATATGCTTCATATAAGACAAATATGATCTTATTGCAATACATATATTGGAGTATCAAAAACTATTCTCTACTCCATGGCATTTTTAACAAAAGGTCAACGCTTTCTTATTGAGCATGTTATTTTATAACTGCACCTTGTTCGTATCCTAATATCTGTCCACAACAAACCCTCATTAATATTTCAGTCATTTAGGGGTTTTATTAGTGCTAAACGTCCATTCCTATTGCATATTACATTACATATGATGCACATTGATATATATGACATTAAATGATATTGGGAGTGAACTTTTAAAAGAAAACGCTCTAGACCTGTGTATGAGGTACTTCCTCGGTAATGACAGCACTGAGGGGAGAAAAAACTGGGGAAATCATTAATCAGGGAGTATGATTCCGTCCATATTTGAACCGAAGACCTTTCGCTCAGGAGTCTGTACCTCAACCAACTCGGCTACTCCATAGGTGATTTATTAATTGAAACTAGATATGTTTTATAATTCATCTCCGTCAGAAAGAACAAGGTCTTTCAATAAGTCAAAAAGTTATCAAAAATAGTAGCTTTGAGGCTATGCCACATATATACAAACACACATACATACCTGCCTATCTGCCTGCATGCCTGTTTGTCTGCCTGCCTACCTACCTGCCTACTTAGCTACCTACCTACCTATCTACACACACACAGTTTATGCACCAAGTGCTTTCTCTTTGTAATTGTGGTATAGACGGAGTGTAAAGTTTCCTAGAATCCTCAAAATAGAATCCCGTTTTGACACTCTGCCCCCGAATTCCTTTTCACCTCCTGTGATTATAATGGAAAATGTATCCCCTTTATTATTCCATGTATAACACCACATTTGACTGTATGGCCCTATCAGCGACATTTTCCTGTGGAATATACTGTCTATCAGCAATGGTTTTAACTTCTGCACTGATGTCGTTTGGTTACTATTTTACATTAATTTTGATCATTACCTCACATACATACACACCTTCTCACTCACATACATACTTCCAGGCTCTATGGAGAATAGAGAGTATTCTCAGCTAAAAAAAAATTCTCACACCACTGCCGAGAATCGAACCAGGGATTTTCATCTCATTATACTTATATATTTCCTCTATACGTTATATTGGTTTCGATTTCAAACTACTTTCCGTATTCATAATAATCCACATTTTAATGTTAATACATAGGTATAGGATTCCCCGAGTTTTACAAGTGTTACTCAAGGCTCTCTGCCCTCCGTGGTGTAGTGGTTACCATGCTAGCCTCTAATACCCAAGCTTGCGGATTCAAACCCATTGGAGAGTGACGATTTTTTTTCACACATAAAAACTTTAGCACAGCTTCCTTCAGAAGGGAAATAAAGTCGTTGGTCACGTGCAATGTTTATTTATACGTAAAAGAACCTTAAGAGAAGAGACCCCTTGGCTGAATTTGCCATATATCATGCCCGCATATCGTTAGTGTCCTCTATGGGCGATGAGTTGATTCCTCGTCACCATGTGCACAAGAGACGAATTTGTGAAATAGAAATTCCCTGATCGAGAAACCACCTTAAAGGTGGCTCACATGGTGTAATGGAATTTGAATTGAACTTACGACTACAATAAGTTTTGGATTTAATAGCTGGTTGTTGTAATTTGAATGTATTTATGATTATCCAATGAGGAATGAGCTGCATTTATTCAAAGACGATGCCAGTATTATTTTTTTTTATTAAAACAGTACCGGAGTCTGGTCAGGACTCCGGCGCTGTATACCCTATTTACATTCCTCCCCATATGATTACTGTATGATTACTGGTTTTACTGTTCCTTTACACAAACATATACACATTGCACAAACATAATACACCCATGCCTAAGGCGGGACTCGTACCCACGACCCCCTGCCCACGAAGCACCAAAGCGAGACGCCTTAGCGAGCGTGGCCATGACTATTATTTGGGAAGATGCGTCTTTAGATTCAGTGTTTAATGAGGAACACGATTAGACTGTTCTTTATGAAGATTGTGTTGCAATTGAAACTCAAAACAAATGTACGAAATCTTAACTCAAAGCGATCTCCATATGTTTTATTTAAAGCTTACTGCTGTTGAAATGTATCAAAAATAAGTTGACTATTTGTGTTTTCATTAAATTTTAGTTTACAAGGTTATCCGTCTACGTTGAGATAAAATCGGAATATATCAGCTGTGTTAAATTGTAGTATATTTGGGATATCGCACCTTAATGAATGCCAAAGTGGTAACATTAGCGGCCGAACGGTACTTGTTGCTTTGGGAACTAGGCAAGAAAGTGAAGCATCAATGCGGTGCTTTGTTAAGAGTTTCACATCCGCTATCTTACAGAAAAGAAAGCTTGTACGGGAGAACCTCTCCAGTGTTAACCGAGGACCGGGCATGTTGCTAGTGTGAAACTTAACTTTCGATGTTCTTCTGTTTCATATCATTTACAAACAAAAGCCGGATGTTGCACCCGCTAAGGAACAGTAGAGGCTGAAAGTACACACAAAGCTAAGAAATAAACGATACCTGATGCTTCAAATTTTAAGTTAAAATTTCTATTTACAACAAAACAACTATATGGTCTACCAAAACTTAAAGGGCATCTGCATATTTCAACCAAATGCATTCTGTACTTAAACTACATTACCCAGCGGCCTTATTTTCCTCCAGAAGATTTACGTTATTATTAGTTGAAAAAAATGTATGCAAAGTTTATTATTGTTTCGGTTCGGTGATTTCGTAGTGAGGGGAAGAAACAGTGGAGAAGGTGAGGAAAATGAAACAAAGTGGAGTGCGAGACAAGTGTATGAAAGAGAGAGACAGTATTGTTTCTCAAAATCCAGGGGTGGGGCTTTGCATTCTGTGAACCTAGCGAACTCGTTTTTTTCTTGCATCTTGCGTCACCCAGTGCACCGTTGAATACATCCTGAGAGATCCATATAGCCTATACATTTTGGAGGTTAATCAGTGTTTGTTAGAACTAATATTTTGAACGAGTAAGTTTCACATGCACCTAATTTCGCCAGGGGAAAATAAAAAGTGCTGTTAACAAATATGGCGCTTTAATTATCAGCTAAAATAACAGCTTTTGGTGGATCTCTTTACACTACTTGAATAGGAAAGGGATAATAATAATTACATTGGTAGATAATAACACATTGAGTTCATATGTACTGGAATTTGAAATCTTTGGAGATAACATTCGCAATCGCAGTGTTGCGAGGCTTAAAAATTACATATGAATAAAAGTATTATTATTATTGTTATTATTATTAAAATACTACTGTTGATATTAATCAACCTATAATAATAATTATAATACGTTTGTATGAAAATGTTTTATAGATATAACAACTAAGGGAATACAGCCATAAAATTTGACCAAAAAATTAATTAATTTGAAAGATTAATTTTTTCATAACAAAATAATACTAATTCTAAACCTTAAAAAAGTATTTAGTTTATCGTACTTGGCGCGCTTAATCAGTGTACGGTTTATCGTACTCTGCGAGTTTTAAGTAACAATTAACTGAGAATATAAATAGAAGGCGATTAATAGGCACGTCCAACTTTATACCCCGTTTTCTCACAAACCTTTTCAAACAGATTTTTATACTTGAAACGTTCCAAACGCTGCAGTTTTTTACTAATTTGTTTAAAAACGAGTATATTGCCTCTAAGAAGTACATTAAAGCATATGATCCCACACGTTTTTGAAATAAAGCTCCAAATCTGAGAAATAGTTACATTTTGAAAAATCAAAAGCTTTGGTACGACACTTTGGCACGTATTTTAGTACGAAAACTGCTAATTTTTTACAACGTCAATGGCCAATATATAAAGAACATTACATAAAGTCTAGGTCTATTTTGAAATTCATTTACTCTAAAGCTTGAATATTTAATGTGAATATGTTTAAAAATGCATCACGTGGCTCACTTTCATTATAACAATTAATTTAGAAAATAAAAATTAATATTTAAGTAATCAAGCATGCTGGGATTTAGACACACGACAAATACATCATTACAATTGATATGATAACAATATAAATTTCAATATCTTGCATTCTGTGGGTTTTACAAATTTCGCTGATGTATTACTTTAAGCAGAGTTTGGAGAAGTTAAGTTCTTTAGCCGAGAAACCGTTATAATTTCTATGTTAATATCACCCTCCTGTTGATTATAAAAAGTGTTTGAAATAAGCAGTCTCAATTAGGTAATGCTAGGTTTATACACAGTTTGTTGTGGGTACACATAGGTAAAAAACAACAGTGAGAGCTTAGAAAAGTATTTTGCTTTAGCCAGCCATGATGCCTCTGCGTTACCTCATTAAAAAAAACACACCGCCTGCTTAGTATTTAGAAGGTTACACATCAGAACCTGGAAAATTTTAGCACAATAATTGTTATGTTGGAAACAAAAAATGAAACGGAGTTTTATTTATGGACGCCCTTTAACCACTGTGGTTCTCAGCGTCCCATTCCATACTGGGCGTGAAGGACCGCTTAATTTTGCTCAGAGGCTATTAAGCTTGAGGTTCTTTTACGTGCCGTAAATCTACGACACAGGACCTACGTCTTTACTTCCCTTCCGAAGGAAGCCATGCTAAGGATTTTTACGCCCGAAAAAATCCAGTGTCCTCCGCCGGGTTTGAACCCGCGACCTTGGGTATATGAGATATTTTGGAAAGTGTTAATGTTATGCGATATTGCTTTGTAACATCTGAAACAGCAGTGAGCAGTTAGCAAAAGTGTTTCACTACAGATAGCCATGATACTTCTGCCTTAGCTCATCAAAAATAACACAACGGCCGCTTAGCTTTTGGAAGTCCACACATAAGAACCTGTATCATTTCAGCACGCTAATTAATAGATTCATGTTATAAGATTTGAATGTGTAAAATATCGGCTAGAAAAGTAGTTGAGATGATTCTTTGCATTTAGCACATCAGAAATAACACAATAACCGCTTAGCATTTGGAAGCTTACACATTATAACCTGAAAAATGTTGCACATTAATATGCCGGAAATGACTAAAGCCATAAGGTTTTAATTTATAAAATCCCTGTCACCCAGTCACGTAAGTTGCAGCACCCTAAAGTGTCCTAATGATGTGCAGGTCCCAGTGACTGGGGGCCTATCCGTCTGATAAACTCAATCCTAACGCTCGCATCTTTAATATTCTGTAAATAATTCCTACGTCTTTCTTTTATATTACTCGAAGAACTTTTTTATGGATTCTGACAAGCACAAAACCTGTATTTATAATTAGTTTTCCAAATTAAATATACTGCTTCTACAATATGTAAGCAGTAAAGCCCGAAATGAAAAGCTTAACGTTTATTCCTATGCTGAGCAAAGCTAAGGTGAACTTGCCACATGACAACAAAAATTCCTGTATAAGAAGAGAGGTGGTGGTTTGGGAGCTGAAGATATTTGTCTGGAATGGTAAAGATATGAGACACACGTCCCTCCTGGGACAGCTAAGGTGACATGCAGTCCTTAGTATGCTGAACCTTTAACATCAAACAATATTCCTTATTATCTTTCAACCTCCGCGGCAGATCCACACCGATAAAGATTAATTCGTGACCTGTGTAAAGCGATACCAAGCTATTCTTTTGAAGTGGCCCGACAAACGATAGCTTGTACAGTTGATTTGAAACAAGTGAAGCATGGCACTCGGTAGCATTTCGAGATTGTGTAAGGGCTTGAAAGCTACGTTTATACTGTTGATTCGAAACAAAAGAATCATGACACTCGGTAGCATTTTGGGATGTACTTGAAACCTATAATAAATTATTCTAGTTAGTGGGAATAATTTCAGGATTCTGTAACGGTCAGAAGACTATATTTGTACCGCTGATTTGAAACAAATGAATCACAGCACTGTGTATGATATCGGAATTCTGTAAGGTCTTATAACATCTGTTTGTAGCGTAAATTTGAAACAAATGAATCACAGCACTGTGTATGATTTCGGAATTCTGTAAGATTCTATAACCTATGTTTGTATCGTTAATTTGAAACAAATGAATCGCCGCACTAAGCAAGATTTTGGAGTTGTATGTGAGCATGAGAACTGCTTGTATCGTTTCTTTAAAACAAATAAATTGATGTATTGAATAGTGCTTCGGATTTGTGTAAGGGGTTGAATGTTTGTACCATTGGTATGAAATAAATAAATTGCGGCTCTAAACAGAAAAATAAGTTAAATTATTTGTTTATTAACGACGCTGTCAACTGTCAAAATCAATTAGTGCTGCCAGTGTGCCTGAGCTTTATACCAGGAGTATTCTTGCACAGTTGTTTCAAAACAGCCGGTCCCCATGGTTGCGCTAGCTTTGGTGTTTCGTGGCACAGGGAAACGTGGGTTCAAATCCCGTCTAGGGCATGGGTGTTTGTGTATTTGAAAATGTGTGTGTGTGTGTATATATATATATATATATATATATATATATGTGTGTGTGTGTGTGTATTAAAAGCAAAACGGAAGAAACACGCTAATCAAATAGAATAACAAAAGCAGTTTTGTGAAAATGGAAAAAAAGGGGAAAAGGAGCAGAAAAAAAAAATACGGTACCTTCCAAATGGAAGTTGAAACCAGATTTCAGTTGCTTGGTGTGAAGGGATCAAGGCTACCACTATAGGCAAAATCAAGTGGCTATACCTTCCGTTCAGATGCGCATTTCAACCCTGCAATCTTACTTTTCCTCGAAGATCCTAAGCGACACACACAATTACAAAACAAACTAGGTAGATTATTTTCACAACATTAGATGGAATAGTTTCGGGTTGAAATAAGCCCTTGAAAGGTATGGTTCTTGAACTTTCACAGCAGGCTTCCCCCAAGTAGACGTGCAGGACTGTTCACAGCCCTCACTACGGGCAGCAGACTAACAAACTCCATTTTATCAGTGGCGGTGAAACGCAACATATTGTTTTGTAATTGTGCTGACTATTATATATATCCTTGATGTTCCTCTTAGACTACGTTTAGAAATAATAAATTTAGAAAGCGTATTGAATCAGAGGAAACAAGTCTACATCTTCTTTCCTCGAAAAAGGTTTCCTTAGTTCCACAGTCTCGCTACAAGAACTTTGTGCATGCTTGCGACAATCTATATATGTGATAAACTGTTCTTGTTAATAAACCTTCAAAATCATGCCATAGAAGTCAATGATGAACACTTGAAATAAGTTCTTTAAAAGCCAGTCGCTATGTGAAACAATTGAAATTCCGTTCTCTTTGTCTGCCAAGAGTAATCAAACGCCACGAAAGAAAGATGACCTAACATTTGAGAAAAGTTTAAAGTGCTTAAATTTGAAACCAATAACAAGGTAAACCTGTATTTTAACGAG
This sequence comes from Hymenopus coronatus, assembly GCA_030762935.1. Taxonomy (NCBI): domain Eukaryota; kingdom Metazoa; phylum Arthropoda; class Insecta; order Mantodea; family Hymenopodidae; genus Hymenopus; species Hymenopus coronatus. Next base: position 386,269,771 of record CM060900.1, read on the forward strand.
ATCTACTTTTTTGTGTTGTTAGTTTTGTTTATTTCTTATTGTTTACCAGTTCCGCACATTTCAGCAAAATGCATCCAGAATTAACAGGTCTTTAGAAGCTATTCCTAGAAAATTCTAGTAGCATTTTATGTGTGAGAAAATATATTTAATGTGTGACATTTTAATTGAACCCTTACAGCCATTTTTGAAAAACACACAATTTGTAAAACTTTTTCTTTTGGGATGGGAGGATTTTCTTGAAAATCTTTGTGTTGCATTCTTGGAAGATACTAAACGTAAATACGAGGTTTGGTATTTTACGGCCTGTTAGTTTTTGAGCTACGCTGTCCATAATCACACATACAGACAAGAACACACCGACATTTTACTAAAAATGCTTTTCTAGGAATCAGGTACCCCAAAATATGTTTTTCCATTGACATTTAGAAATAGAATTTTTGGGTGAAATAGAATATACTTTCTCTAGCTACATATCTAGTGCATGTACGTACGTGCTAGAGAAAGTAATTAATGACGTTTATTAGGTAAGTAGAGAAGGAGTATGGAAGAAAAGGAAGAAAGTGCAAAGAAGAAATAAAAGGTATAAATATTAAAGTGGACGAGACGGACGAAATGATGAATAAGGAGCCAGGAGGGATATGTTGACAATCAACGGGAGGATAGAGGAGTGTAGCATAGAGAGTGAGAGAGAGAGGGGGGAGAGAGAAAGAGGAGTTTGGTGATGTATTAGAAAATGATGTAACTATAGATTTGATTTAGCGTGTATGGGTGATGAGACAAAGTGGGAGCTGATGGAGGCTAGAGTTTTTTTTTTATTTAAACTAAAATACAGTTTCGGAGTCTGATCGGGACTCGGGCGCATTATACCCTTCTTTTTATTTACCTAATTTGTTTACTTTGATTACTGGATCATTACTGAATTTCTTTTGTTTACTTTTTACACACACATACACAAACATATAACACCAAGCGAAACACAAAAGCGATACGCTTTGGCGAGCGTGGCCATGGGGACCGGCAGAGTTGGGTAAAGGAGGAGTCAGGGAAGAATAGAAAGAACTACTTCCTTCAAATAAAAAAGAAAAGAAAAATAGATTATATTTTATCTACAAAAAGTCTGCACCAGAATTTTATTTATATACTAATCGTAAATATATTAAGCTTTTAAGTTAAATAAAATAACTAATGATTAACTTCTAATCCAAAAAGAGAATAAAATTAATGCCAATCTAACCTCAACTGATGGTGAAAATATTAGTGATGTGTGATTAGAATGGATGTGTAGTGACTGTTATAATAAAGGCGATTAAAGATATTAAAAGGTATAGCAATATTAAATGTGAAGTATAAGAAAACATGTATAAGATATATTTAAGTTAAAATAAGAGTTAAGTACACAGTGAAATGAAGATTAAGTGAAGTAGAGTGATAATTGCTAGAAGAGAGAAACATTTTTTATAAAGTTGAAGTAGTAAAGTTAATAGTGAAAAGGTGAATAGATGAATTAAGAGTATTTTAGTACGACGAATGAGCTGGTGTAAGAGCATTTGGTAATTTAAGTAACAGTGATGGGGTTGTCACTGTGCTCGACCGCTCACCTCTCACCTAGGTGGCTCGGGGCTTCCCCGCTATTCATTCCATCAATTGCGCCATGATCATTTCTCCCGTCGGCCATCTCACCTTCTCTTCATTATCATCCACTTCCTCGCTTTCAGATCAGGAATCATGCTGATCCCCAATCGTAGTTTTTCTCTGATTCACATCCTCGGTGGTCTAGGGGTAATATCTCTGGTTCCCTAGGTCGCGAGCTCCAACCCGGCGAAGGGCGAGGATGGATCCTTATAATGGCTTTCCTCGGAAGGTAAGTAAAGCCGTTAGTTCCGTGTTGAGATTTACGGCAGTTAAAACAAACTCAAGCCTGATAAAGAGACCTCTGTGCAAAATTAAGCAGTCTTTCACGCGTCCAATGAAGAATAGGACCCTGACAGCCATAACAATGAAACAGCGTGCAAAAATAACCTCATTTTCAAATGTCAGAACCTTTGTTCCTCAACAGACGTCTGACCTCAAGCACTGGTGTGTAAGTATTAGAGGCTTTGTAAGTTTTACATACAAGGAGGGTAAACTGAGAAAGAAAAAAAAAGAGCAAATAGAATGTAATAGGAAGAATTAAGTGAATGTTAATGATATCTTATTTTAAGAATTATAATATTAACTATAAACTGTTTCAAAGTATAGTTGAACTTAATATGGGTATTATTTATATTAATTTCAAGTTTTATATAATAATGATTGGAACCTTTAAAGAAGTTTTAAATAATTTAAAGAAAATCGATGTAATATTATTTGTAATAATAATAACAATAATAGTAACAATAATAATAATAATAATAATAATAGAGACGATGATACACAATAATAAAGTTAATAATAAATTAATAATAATGGGTATTATTTATATTAATTTCAAGTTTTATATAATAATGATTGGAACCTTTAAAGAAGTTTTAAATAATTTAAAGAAAATCGATGTAATATTATTTGTAATAATAATAACAATAATAGTAATAATAATAATAATAATAATAATAATAATAATAATAATAATAATAATAGAGACGATGATACACAATAATAAAGTTAATAATAAATTAATAATAATGATGATGTTAATTATGATAAAGATAAAGTGGTAATATTGATGATGATAATAATAATAATAGTAATAGTAATAATGATAATAATAATAATAATAGTGATAGTGGTATTGATAATGATTATAATAATATTAATAATATTAATAATAAAACAATAATAATAAATAATAATAATAATAATATTGTTTTGCCTTATGAAGCGCTACGGCCTACTGCTAAAGGGTAACCTTTGATTCACTTACGCGGTGAGTTGTTCCCCACTTGCTTTGCGTATATTTATATTGTTTGTATATTATAGTTTATGTATACTTTTATATCATACAATGTGTTCATTTTGGACCGTTTCTGTGTCACGTTAATGCAATGAGTTGTCTAGAACTTCTTACACAGTTTAGTACACACAACAAAACATTAGAATAATGTAGACACACTAAGAGTATATTTCTATAACTGGAAAAGCATTTGTTTTAAACGTTTATTGCAAGATGTAATATCTGGATACCAGTTATATGTTTGCTGGCTTCTAGCAACTAATTTCTTATTGCTTTTGAGAAGGTAGTTATTTTATGTTGTAAACATTGTGTTAAATACACTTTATATTACTATTATTATTTTATTATTATTATTATTATTATTATTATTATTATTGTTATTATTATTAATAATAAATTATTATCATTAATAATAATATTATTATATTTTCATTTCGTTCATGCTTTAATTCATGTTACTTACCTAATCATAGGTAAGAATTAAAAACCCGTTTTGAAAAGCTTAATAAATATAAATATGTAATACTTATACTTGTTTAGCGAACCAGGTACTAGTACAACAATAACGATTTGTTCACCTACATACATCTTTCCAGGTATAAAATAGCGTATTCTTTATGACGTCTTAGGTGATCCCGACAAAACTTATTAGCACATAAGAACACGATTTTAGTTAGAAAAAAGCCTAATATTAGAATATAGTAATCACATAATTATAAGGATATACTGTAATGGACCTTCTGCTGAATATGTAAGGGTCCTGCAATGAAGTTATCATTATGGAATGAAGAGAATTTTAATGCATATATTTATGGAAAGTACGAGTGTTTTGTCCTAAGCTATACTCCAAAGCCCTTGGGCGGAATGCTTGGTTGTATCCACTACTCATCAAAAAGCGTATTAGAAAAAACCATACAACACGAGAATGAAGTGGTGACACTCATCCAATCTGGGACTGAATAAGATGTAATCCTGGGCGCTGCCGAGAATCTAAAAAATCGGGACTTCTGACAATTTCTAAAGGTGAATCATTAATATAAAATCGGGGATTAGTGGAATAATCACATTGTTAAATATAAGCTCGGAGAGGTATTCCGTGATGGAAATTATTGCTAAATACTTGAACTATACCAGATGGTTTAATACTAACCTCTCATACCTGTTCTTAATTTTAGACCGCGAAGGCACATTGTAGAGTGAGCTAGAGTAGGTTCCAAAAGTTAAACTTATTTATTATAAATTTGTCACATCCATAATGTAATAATATGAATGCTTCGATAACGTTTTCCTCGCATATACACAGCTTCTCAGCTGTTGGCTACACTCGGCTGTCTCTGACCCAATTGACTTTTCCGTAGACTCTGTCACAACTGATTTCCTCAGTCCTGGCAGCTCTTTCTTATATAGCCCCCACAACTACGGCGAAATGTTCTCAAAAGAGGCAGCTTCTCTAAACCTTAAAAGAAATCTCCAGCGCCGCAGGAGACACAGGAAGTGTGTTTTCTTTCTTTTCTTTGGTGTCTGCATGTGTTCATTTGTTCGAGGGTTGCAACAATCCACAGGGTTATTTAAAGGGATCAATATGATTTCTTCCGATGCCGCTCGTGCACGTGCTTAAACATTTCCTACAATCCTGGCGGCAACTAAAACACATTTTGGACACGTATTCTATATCTGCAATAATCCAGGGCGTTGGAAATTGGAGCACGCGGCCACAAGTACAACCGAGTCCGAAGCATTTCAAGGATTTTACATACCAGGGATTTCATATGCAAGGATTTGGACAGGAGTTTACATGCTTTCTCTAAGTATTGAAACCAGAACAAATTAATGCATATAAGCTTCTAGTATGCTCGTTATCATATTCAAAGGAAGTACACATCAATCGAAATAACTGCTAAAGTTTACCAACGATAAAGAATAAGGTAAAACTACACATACTAGTGACGGTGTACTGATGACGGTGACATAAGCAGCATAGGTATAGTTGCACAGCATGGTCAAAGCATGAGATTGTTGAAATTTATGGAGAAGAGCGATAACGGCGAGAGAAGAATACCTTCGACGGTGATTATATCCCGCATATTTATGTTGAGATAATGTTGTGCACCTCTGCCAGAGCAACACTCTATTGATACTGTTATTAGTCTTTATTGCGAGGCCAATATTTCATTATCGACGGCAACCCCTGGTCCATTCAATCTGCAGATATTCAACATCCCTACTTCCTCTTTAACAATCCGTCAGTACTGCACACACAGGATGTTAATTATGACATGAAAAGGTGGTTCGATGAGATTCGATCACCTTGCCGCCAGGGAAATTGGCCTCGTACAATAATGGGCCATAGAGCTTTTATCCTTAAAACAAGGAACTTCTAAATATTTACAGCACTTTATCCATAAACAAATTATATCTATTCATGCCGCCATGATTGTCACTGTTTCGTTTCGATTTTATTTCCATTTATGTATATTTGTTCCCTGTGCTACTTTTACGTGTATATTTCCGTGCATCTATGTTTATTGTGAGAAAATTCTTCCACATTACATCAACTTTATTGCAAATTTACAGTGCATGGATACATTCTGTAAGTAAGGAACTGGGAAAAAACACATGAAAAAGTGTGAGTAATTTATAAGCTTTAGTTTTTGAACATGCAGTACAGATTGGCCAAAAATGCAGGTTTTTACCTAAGGGGTTTTAACACGATAGGATTCAGTGTAAAAGTGTGTGCCTTGATTACTTAGGGAGTATAGTTGTCATCATAAGGGGTGGAAAATAAAGGCCAGTATAACTTCTATAAATTTCGATACATGAGTATTATAAAACGGGAGCTAATGGCCAGGTTTTATTGTTTAAGTTTTAAAATAAGTTATGATATTTGTCTGTTTTAACAAACTTTTGATTACATGATTTAGACGTACACGTTTCACATAAGGCGTTGAAAATGTCCCTAGGGTAGCTTTTGAGGCTTTTAAATTTGCCAATAATTTTCGTTAGGTCGGCCAAAGTGTGAATTGTGTTTTTGATGTTCAAAGTATCGTGTAAAAATAAGTGTGGATAACGAAGCTTCTAGAGTGTTGATCACTTTTTCCAGATTCTAAAGACTAAGTCTACTCTTTTTGTAAACATAATATTAAAACGCTTTGTATGAGAATGAGGTATTTGATGTCAAAATAACAAATTGCAGCTCCATTTAAAGCTCTAGAGCTACGTCGTTTCCTTTTTGGCCTGAAAGTAATTAAAAAAATCCGATGTGTTCCAATGACAAGAGTTTCTCTACATCACTGGAACAAATTATTGTTAGAACGCTCATTCTTCTATATACGTCATTCTAATCGAGATGCAGATATCGTATTATTGCTTGCTTCAGTGTAAGTGGAAGGGAAATAAGGGATTAACTAGGCTAGAGTGATAGTCAATTCTTTTAAAAGCTGGTTGCAATGTGGTTCAAATCCGTTTCTTTACATTGTCAGGAGTTGACAGTCCCTGCATTTAAGTATTTTAAAACAAACTAATAACAGGTCCATGAACAAAAATGTACTTGGCATACATTGTGTGTTTTAACGAGATTTACATTTTTGGCTTAATGAGGTTTTGTGTATCTGTTTCGGTTTACCAGTTATGCAACATTTAGTAAAGTTCATCCAGAATGAAGAGCTCTTCAAAGGCTATTTTCAAAAAGTTCAAAACATACATTATATTTATCATGTAAATATCTTTAATATAATCGTTTTAATCAAAATCATTATTTTTGAGAACATAAAAATTTTCGAAAATGTTTCAATGCAAAGGGTAGTTTGGTAGGCAGGTTTTCCTTAAAATCTTCGTGTCACGTCCTTGGAAGTTACTTTTCTTAAATCTAAGTTTGGTACTTCACCGACTTTTTGTTTTTAAATTATCGTGTTGATGGACACATTGACACACTCATTGACCTTTTTCTAAAAATGATTTTTATTTTTTATACAGTGGACCCTAAAACGTGTTATTTCCGGTGAAATCTCGATATCGAATGTTGGATGTAAAGCAATGCCTTCTCTACCTACATACCAGTACTAGGTAGAGAAAATGTACCGTGTTGGCATTAAAGTAGCAAGCCCTATTCTGCGATACTCATATTCTTCGAAACGGGTTTGAAATCGCGTGAAACCTCCCAAACACCCCAGTGCGATCTATACGTTTTGGAAATTTGTTAAATTCAATATCCGTCCGAAGAACACTGCTTTTCAGTGATGTAAAGCGTTTCAAAATTTGTTGAGTGGCTTTGGATAGTACTCTACACATACGCGCATACACAAGCACGTACGCGCACACAGACCCTCACACAAACACCCACATGAGTGCATATAAACAGACGTACATGCATATAAAGCACACCCACAAATAAATCGCTTAAACAGAGAATCCTCTCTGTTTAATATTCCTTTTCTTCATTGAATTCTATTTCCTTCCCTTTTCAGTATATGATTTCAATCTGAGATATACCCTGATATTGAATGTTTAAACGAATATTACTGCGTATATCATCCATTTTCCGATGTCACCATCTGTGTTTAATTGCCTTTTCCGAAGTAATGACTTCCCATGAATATCTTTGCATACCGAATGAAATGATGGTATAAGAGTCAGTGACTTTCAAGAGGGAGCCGATTAAAATTAACTGGTTCAATACAATTTACTTACGTTCCTCTAATGTTGCCTTCGATATAATACGCAGCAATAAGAACAATCTGTGATTGAAATGTTGAAGTTAAGCACGCTAAACTTCAGGAGCTATCAACGCCCTGGAGTATTCAGCCCTACTATATAATTGAGTTTTATTATCAACTTCATTTTTATTCTTTCACTCCGTTTTTCTTTAACTTGGTTTTTCTTCACGGCATACAAACAAACTAAAAACATCTTTTAACAATACAATAAATTGCTTAGCAATTGAAAGTGCACTACATGATTGAAATAATAAGGTTAAAATTCCGCTTATTTCTGCATTAATTTCCTTAAAAGACACAGGAGTTTTATAACCTTGGCTAGAAATTAAAGCATTTGATCACCATCTAATTTGTTACTCTTTTGTGTAAATATCTTTGTAAGTATTTATGCTTTCTTTTATTTTAGCTTCTGTTTGTTTATAGTTGTTGACAACCTCAAAATTGAGGAAGTACATGTTTTTTTCGGCATTTAGGGTCCTTTACTGTAAAGCGTAGCCCAAGGTGGAGTACCTAAGCCGCAAAGCGCACCCGAGGGATGTTCTTTATGAGTAGAAGTGTGAAGAAGTTGCGGAGTGACGACAGGGCGCAGCCGAGGAATCTTAGTCTAAAACACCAAATTCCCTGCGGTGGTAGTAAAAGCGGGGTTAAACACTATCAAAAAGAAATAAAACACCAATGACTACAAAAAGCCAAAGCCTCGCCAATATAGCGGATTTCAAATTTGGAAATCTTAATATCTTCAACACTTTCAAAACCGGATCGTCTGTGAAACTTCACCGTCTTTCATTCAGGATGAAGTCCAACATTCGCGCTGTTAAAGACGCTAGTACACAAGATAACTAAAATATACTTGTTTAAGGGAAAAACAAATTAGAAACTTTGATATCAAGCGCTTCACCATCACATGAGCAACTTTCAATACACTCAATAATAGATGCGTTTATGGCCCGCCTCGGTAGTATGGGGGTAGCGTGTCTGCCTCCCATTCAAGAGGTTGCAAATTCGAATCTCGCTTAGGGTGAGTTACACGGATAATGCTTTCCTCGGGACTTTAACTTATCCTGAGAAGATAAATTTCGGGTAACTTTAATCTTCATGGACCCCGAGATCATTTTCAGCATGATTTCACCAATTCCGTTCATTGTCCGTCATTACCAACTGGATTAAAACTGCTTACACAAAACTACGTTTAGAAATCCTTATGGCTTTATTTGTTTATCTCCCTATACATGTGTTTAATATGTAATGAAACTTATTCAATGTTATGTTTCACATCAATTTAACTCATGCTATATTATTTTTACTTTCACCAGATTATGTTTTCGTGAGAATTTTGGAGAATTTAGGTTGTTTTGGACACATAATTTTGTATATTTTTTGTTTATGCACCATCACTTCTCTTTCTTCCATCAGTAACTATTTCTCCCTTTATGCACATTTCTCATGCATCTTTGCTTTTGTTTCATTCCTAATTTCTCTAGCACTTATCTATGGATTACTATATTGGTCTTATATTGGATTCCTCAGAAAAATTCGATAGTGAGATTTTGCCGAACTCTGAAGTACATCTTTCAAGATAAAGCTCCTTGTGAGTGTGTGTATCTCTGTGTTTTAATGAGTGTATGTAAGTGGGGTGTATTTGTCTGTGATCAGCATGGTCTAAAAATGAAATATCATATAAATACCATAGTAAAAATTCTTTTTACTCCAACAAACAACTCAATATTTCTTGCATAAAGTGATCAAATTCAGAATCTGCTCAAAATAAGTGTTTCTTTAATGCTTTCGTTACAATTGTGCCGACGATCTTTTCGACGTTCGTTGGGGTTACTATTACTCGCTACGAATTTCCCGTTACAACTCACTCAACTGTTGCACGCGATGCATTCCCATTGAAAACTGAATTCTGGACAGGTCTTCATTTCCCCTTTTATACCCGTCGATTGCGTGGCAGGAAATTTACAGAAGCCGTGATACATGCAAAAACCACCGCCGGTGTAACAAACTCACTCAGGTGTAATAATGCCTACAGCACAGGTATACACCCACACAGGTGTAACAATCAGAGCGGCGATGCCAAAAGAACTTGCTGCCGGCACACTTGCCCACTAAAGTAGGTGTAACAATGGACTTACGAAGCAAGACGTCCTCATACATTCGGCGATTACAGTCATAGGTCGTAGCCACAATACCTTAACTTAGAAAAAAAACCTAACTTAATGGCCTAACTTCTCTAAATGGAGAAGTTACACGTGGACGCATAGGATCTGAAACCTGTCGGGAAGTCAACGGTATTCAATTATATAGTGAATGACCCGGATCGAGGGATCCACTCTTAGCCCGGCTGAGAGTGAAGGAATTAGATGCTACTGTTATCAAATGAAGGCGAGAAAGTTGAGGATGGAGCAATTGGTGGAATAAATGGCTAAAGGAGAACCAGGAGTAAACTCACCCAGATGCCCATTTAAGTCTTGTATCTTCCAAGGTGATATGCGAAGATTAATGAGCAATTTTATCCAAAGCAAACTACCCTTCACATCGAAATTTGTTTTCTCAAGGAACATACTTTATAAAATATCACAGATATCTTTGACATACTAACAAAAAAATAAAATGTGTGTCTTGAATGTTCTGTAAATAGTCAGTTAACTCCTGCTTATGAGAACTTTTATACTTGTTATATAATCAGATCTTTTAAATACTCCCAGGTTGAACAGCAACGCAAACGTCGATCCAGCCATAGAACTAGACTTGAGGAAAGTACATAATTACATATCCCTTCATTTCCACCTGTGTCGTATCCGATGAGTGGAAAAACATAAACAACAGACTCGAGCACTTTTGTTTTCTCTTTATAATTCAATATACGTGTGCTATTCCAATGATAGTTTAATAATAATAACAATAATAATAATTTAATACAAACTAATTAAAAAAAAAGCTGAACATCAATATGTAGCTACATACTTATCAGGAACAGTTGTATAATCTATGTGTTCTCATACATATCCTCTCTGTGAATAATTATTTTCACTTCACTTCACGTATCTTCATAAAGCTAAATCTAATTTCTAGTAGCAATTCATGAAAGCTGGTTCGCTTATTAGAAGACATACGTTTATTTTTTACATAATTTAAGACTTCATCTACATTTATTGGTTCGTTATTAAGGAAACACTTGTGGGCCTTTCTACGAACAGAACATCTGGTAAAGTCATCTGATTTTTCTAATTGTGTCTTACGATGTTGTTTCTTTTCTTCCTTTTAGTGTCCGCAATGAGGCGCTCTACACAAAGACTGAAGCTACTTTAACAATGTTATTGACAAAGGCAGTTCAATTCCCCTGATTGTTTAACACAATTTGTTTTTGTTGCTTATGAATGCTTTACTTTTGTTGCCGCTCACCAAGGTAACAGCCCTTTTTGTTTCTTTCTTGTAGTTTAACGTATTTTAACCTGGTAGGTCATATCGTACGACGAAGGAATGAAATGGGTGAATTGATGCTCAAATTAGCGCATAGGGCTTAAAATTATTCCACACTTTTCCTATCCGAATGGTGGAAAATCCACAAAAACCTTATCTGAGTAACTCGCCCTGGCCGAGATTAAAATTCAGGATCCTTGAATGTAAGGCAGAATCTCTAGCTTCACACCACATGTGTAAGTAGCAGAGCTTGTAGAAGCAGCCATGTTTATTTTCCTACTGACTGTCCTTTATCGTATGAATATAGAAAGGGAAGAGCGACTCCGGACAAAATTAAACGCAATCTTTTTTATTTCGTATTTCTTCATTTATCTAAACACCCAGCTTTTAATGGTCCTATTGGCGGCATTTCTCTGTGGGACATATTTTGTAGTGTTTGTTGTCTTTAGTTTTGTTCATTAGATCACACACACACACACACACACACACACACATTCATACTGTATTTCACACTTCCAGACTTAAGGGGGGATAGGAATTAACTTTGGCTGGAGAAAAATTACCCACCCACAGCGGAAATTGAACCCGTAACCCCTAGCACAGCAGGCAGGAGCTCTACCGACTAGACTAAGGGACGATTCACAATCTTCTTTTACCTACTATCTATTCATATTATTTATTGTGTCATATTAATCAAAATTTCCGGACTACTATTAATTAACATACTTCTTGAAAATCCACAGATAATAGAGATAGTACTACATGTTGTAGTGTGGTTTGGTTTTCTATGTGTCACGGGGTAGTTAATGGAGTTAATGGAGTCAGGATTGGTGGGAGAGGAACAACACTACGCGGATCTTCCTTTCTACCTGCTTGGTGTAGGCGTAACACCCAACCCATAACTGACATATAGGTATGACTTAGCAATGGCTATGATTACATACAGGGGTATAAGTTAGGGATATAAGTGCAGATATACGTATCGGTAATTGAAACTTGTGTAAAAAATTCAATGTTTCCTTCATTTGCGAACGAATAATTATACTCATTAAAGCCAGTGTGTTATCAGGGTAGTTCCTCCAAGTAGGCGTGGCACACACAAGGCATACGTGTTTATTTCCCTCGAGTTGGCGGGTCAGAAGGCAAGTGAGCAAGTCTCGCGGTAACGCATGTAGGCTCGGGTTGGATCTTAGGCAACCGCATGTGGATTTATGGTGGACAAAGCGGCGTAGGGTGGGTTTCCTCCCGGTTCTCCGGCTTCCCCCACCATAGCATTCCATCGGTGTTCAATTTTCATTACATTTATCATCAGTATCATCACCTGCGGTGTCATATGCACTAAAAGCGGGCGTTAAACACTAAACAAAAGGTATCGCATGTTATATTGGAAATGTTCGAATGCATTATACAAGGCTAATGACCCCATACTACCTAGACCATCAGGTCACATAATTATTACGTGAAAACGTGGAAGCAAAACGGATAGTCTATGTTGACAAGCGCGCTTAAGACCATGCAAAATATACCAAGCAGTATATTATATAATTGGTTTGTTTATAAAACTGTTATAAAAAAACAAAAAACTAACACGCCGAAGTGGATACATATTAAAGTACGATATATTAGAATATTTGTACCTATACCCCTAACATTCAGTATGTAAGCAACGGTAGAAAAAGTAATGTCGGGTAGTATATAATATTAAAATGGAAATAGCTATCAAACGAAAACAAGTGCAAATAGAAATATAACATTTAACACAAAATGTTGTAATCCTAAGTGTATAAAAATATGTGTATGTAAACGTTGTAAAGGAAAGCGGTCAGCCAGTTAAAGCGAATAGTAAGCTCGACTTTTTAGATAGCCAAATTTCCCCCAGAACAGAATTAGGGAAAACTGACCCAGCAGCACAGTGAGATGGAAAATGCGACAGCGTGTGTGAGAGAGAAGACCGATGAGGGAAAGAGACGGAAAGACATTGGATGTCCAAGAATATGACAGCAGTGATGTGACTGTAGGAAAGTGAACAACTGAATTATCGTACATGAAAGGCACCAATTAGAATAGATGTCAGAATTAACATTTCGCCAATTACAAGTGTCAGCAAGACACTTTGAGTTGTTAAGGCTCCAGAGGCTGAATCCACGACAATTCATGGGAAGAATATTGGGAGATATAGCATATGGCTACAATGAACTTAGCTACCCGCCAATCATTTTACAATTAGCGGGGAAACGGGAGAATAGTCATGAATACGAAGAAAAGGTGCAAAACAGTAATTAATGAAAAGTAATTTTTCTAGCCGCTTTCAAACCTTTATTTTGCAACTGAAATAAAGTCCAGCTAATAACCAAACTTCACTATGATCAGAAAATTGGAGTTTGGTGTGCTAAAAGAATAATAGGAACCATTTTCTTTGATGAAACAATAATTGCAGAGCGATATCAGAGGCTAATTCTCAAAGCATTTTTCGATTGGTTGGTAGAAGAAGAGAAATAATATGGTTCGTTCCAGCAAGATTTTGCAACAGCACACACCGCTGCTAAATCATTAAGTACAGTAAGATAGGTGTTTTATAACAGAATTATTAGTGCTGATTTGTGAGCCACTCGTTCTCCTGATCTAAAAAGTTGTGATGTTTATTAATGGAGTTCTTTAAAAGACAAAGCGTATCGTTCAAATCCTCGCACCTAGAGGAACTTAGAGATAATATCGTGCAAGAAATCACAACAATTCATGCTGCTGAGCTCCAGCGAGGACTGACAAAATTTAAAAGATGTATAGTGCTTGTTTGAGAGCAGAAGATCAACATTTGCAGCAACTATTATAAGTATGAATTTTAGTCCGCCTGTGACCGCATTGTTTTCCCGGCAACTCTCGGCTCTCTCACACATTGTTAGAGAGTGCGCGAGTGGGATACCATATAAAATAATGACCCTGGTCGAATTGCTGCTCTCTTTCACACTCCCAGAACAAAGGGTCTATGTGCTAAGTTTGATTTATGGCATCTTCAAGTACGAGGCATCGGCCTGTAGTATATAAAACCTAGACTTCAAGGTAGCAAGGTAAACATCTACGCAATATGAAACGTAACTGCGAGTCCAAGAACAGACCCTAGACCTCACCATGATGGGTTCATTGGTGACAAAAAGATCAATAACAATTGTGATTTATATTTAATATCCTGAATGCAAAAAGTCCCTATTGTTGAATTTGAAGTTAGTTATTATCATAAAAAACAACTGAATATAATAACGTTCTATACTAATACAACTATTAAGTATAGTGATTACGTGAAATTGGAGTAGAAAAAGATGGTGGTAGCTTAACACATTCAAATTTGTTGTTTGCGAGAAAAATTCGTTGCATTTATCATCACATTTTACGAACCTTTTCTGTGTTTTTCTTGTGTATTCATATTTTAGGCGGTCTATTTTTTAAACTTTCTTTAACTATCGTAACTTTTCAGAAAACAATAATTTTATTTATATATATATACACACACAAAACACAGGCTGTTTCAAAACTACACCATACGAAGATAGCAGTCAATTAGCTTACACTTTGACTTGTCCGAAACCTGATGTCTCAGGTTACAAACTCTTGTATTTAAAATTTAATGTATGTTTAAAAATCGCACACATATGCGATTAGGCAGCAAAGGAACAACGGTTGTCATCAACAACCTCAGAACGTGCTATGCGAAACACATAACAAAACTCGCATGCTACGTTTTCCATTACTAAAGTGACCTGTGCCTCGCCGGGGTGTATCAAACCATGCCTACACCACGCAAGTGGGACCTTCCTACTAACCGGCATCTCTCTTGAAGTGGACCAGGCACGTGTCACTTGATTACGTGCGACTGCCTAATCCATGGTGATTTTATGGCAGTTTTTGTATGTGCCGAATTTAAAGCTGAAAATTATATTCACGTATCACGTACGGTATGACCAATAAGGTCCACACCTTCATTTGTTGTTGTTTGAAACATCCTGTGTATATGTATTAAATGACAAATCTTATTTCCTTAACTGTTGTACCAGAACTTAAACCAAACGAATTAAAAGGCTGGAAACACAATAAAAATAAATTTAACTATTACAAAATGAGTAATTTAACACAATTTTGATTTGGATAACACAAATTTTGGCACAACTATAAGATCTATGAGACACTTTCACCCTAATATATTTATTTAAGGATTGTTTTAATTATGACTAAAATATTATAATTACAAAACTGAAATCTTTTAGAAAATAAATCATAGTAGACCATTCAAAAATGCCTTTTGACAAAGCTGAATTCGACATTTCTCTGTAGTTTTAAGTTTTACGTAATACTGAACACTAACATCCATTCTGCTACTACCCTGTTTGGTATTTATTTCCCAATTAGGCTTCTCTATAGTTATATGTTTCACTAAAAGTGCATCCTCCTGGATTTTGCTAATTCATAGCATCCTCATGGATACTTGCTTGCAACTGTGTATGTCGATCATTTGCAACTTTTGACATTAGGTCAAACCATTATGGTTGAAATGCGGGTAGCCTGGAGGAGCTATAGGTGCGTGTCTGCAATGAATAAGGATTGTTATTAGCAAATTAAGTTATGGATGTAGTTTTGTCTTTAACACTTACTTTTTTAAATAGTGCAACAGGTCTTAATTTCTAAAACACAACCCTATGTGTGTCAATAAAATATTGAAGCGCATCCTTTATTCTTTTCCTGGTCCCTTCTCCAGGACTTTTACTTCTTTGCCCGTTTGCAGGCGCAGTAACAAACTCAACCATCATCATAGCAAAATTACTAATGTTTTGATGTTGATTTATTAGGGCAAAAGTAAACATAGCTGGTGAAAACAATTCATACAGTGACATATAAAGCGGGAAAACTATTCTGACGTAGTGTCACATGCTGAAGTTTGCTTTTCTTATTGGTTGGTTGTAGAAGGCAAGGTTTGGTACGGCATAACTCTTGGATAAGGCAAGTTCTAGAACAGCAATCATGAAACGAAGTACTATTCAACGAGAAACGCTAGTATTGCCACAGCTTCTTATAATACAACAGATCAAACAAAGAATCCAAAAGTGCTGCTAACATATTTTTCTTCTTTTTTAAATGGATAACAAAAGTTTTGTAACCGAAGATCTCATTTGCTACAATAGCATTTTGGATATGACTGCATTAACTCCGTTCGCCTTGAGAGCTTGATGCAGTTAATTTCAACGTTTCCAGTTTCTTTGTCATTTTCTAGCTGATTCGTTGTATGGTACATATGTACTTTGCTTCAGGTGACGGAAGAGGTGCTTGGCTCGTGCCGACGGGGATGTTAACTTAGGGCAGGGGATGAACACCGGAAGTTCGCAAGGAGGCTCACGTGGAAAAGAAAGACGAACAACAGAGGGCTATTGTGTCCGCACGCAAATGATGGATTGCCGTTCTGCTCTGTCCGTCTGTATGTCTGTCTGTCTGGCGTGAGGTTAGTAACACTGATGCATTTCCTGATATGCAGAACAGGGGTGAACATTCAGCTGTCTATGTGTGAATACTTTCTTCCGTTCAACAGCTTCTTCAGCTAGACGTTTCAACATGAACTATGTCTGCTGCATAAATTAAAACCTGAGGTTTAGCAGCCTTGCCACCTTATAAATGCATTGCAGAGTAATAATTGTTTGTCTATCAATATATAAATAAAATGAATTAATTTACTCAGAAAACACACACATTATTATTCACAAGCAGGTTATGCGTTGTACAATTTTGAAAAATCAAAAAATCAGCGTGCTACTCTTGACCTTACATGAGGAAAAAGAAAGGGGTGTTTTCAGTATGTGGAAATTAACAGATATAGCAGTGAATATTTCGGAAATAGTTCCAACCAGAAGAGTACTTGAAGTAAATGTTGTAGCTGATGAGACTTACTCATCCAAATTTGAAAGTAAGCAATAAGCATTAGTGAATTAATTCTGGTATAAAATTGTTTTGAGTGAGCTAAATAATATCTAAAACACTTTTTATTCCGTGATTAAGGATTTGTACATTAATTTACAACGTTTCACATTTTGGACAATTTATGGACGAAACTTTTGGAGAATTAAAGTTTTTGTAAAAGAATGCTAAAGGAAATGCAATAAAGAATGCAAACATCTCATAAGTTTTGTCCTGAAGTGTATTCATCGATTACATAAAAATCTGGGTTTGAATTTCGATATTGTTCCGATCATAAAATGCAAATAAAAGCTATACTACAGCTAGTAGGTTTATGAGCACATAGTAAAAGACCTTTGTTTTTTTTTGTTTTTTCTCTTTATTATTATATTCTGTTGCCCATGTATGCCCTTCAGTTACTTTTCCACAATATAAATTTTCAAGCATACCTGCATCTGTAGTACTCTCCAAAGGAATGAAGATTTTAATTGATACACAAAATTCAAGTTATGCACTTCTTCTAACAAGGGAACCATTTAATTCACGATTTCTGAAAATTAGTCCTGGATGTATTTCATCTTACTGATTTGCGTGTAAGTATTTGCTCTTTTTACAATTATGTCCCTTACCCCAGTAGTTATATCATGTAACTCCTTTGCACCTAATGATGATACATGACGGTTTTAGTGAGTTGTCTACTGTTGTTGAACTGGCCATGCATTAAACAGCTGTTCTACAAATACAAGTATACTCTTTCGTTCTAAGAATATATTCTGTGTCCAGGTAACTTTACTTATGCATTTCCGCCACGATTGTGGGGTTTCCACATTTTCTACTGTTCATTAATACACGCATACTTTAAAAGGCAAAATTACAATATTTATTTTCTACTTTCTGCCACTGTTAGGGTAAAATATTTACCACATTTACGAAATAAATGTGTGATGTCCGAGGCGATTCCGCACTGCAGCTAGTGACTTATTGTACGTCAGACCCCAGGAGAATAGGATAAGATGAGGATAATTTCAAAGGGTAGCCGAAACCGGACAGTGGGGAAGAGTCAGCTTGGAGGGTCCCTAACATATTCCAAGCAGTGTTTCGTTTCGACGCGGGGAGTATCAGGAACCCGCGCCTCAGGTCTGACACCAAACTCCCTGAGTCTGCAGAGACTCCCAAAGCCATTCCGCCACCGAGAGCTGTATTTTTATTGTGCAGTCACCACTATAGAGGGCTCCACCACCACAGAGGGCTCCACCAGCACAGTCCACGCTAACTCTTATAGTCCTGAAAGACACCATTTGGATGAAATGAAGAGACAGGAAGTTCCGGAAATGCCTAGTGACCCGGAAAAAACGCAATGGGTCAGAGAGGTCGGCCGTGGTAATCGATTTGATGACCACCCGTGTGCCAGTCACAGACGAAATGCCTGAAGCACTGGCTCGGTTGCGAAATACATACCTACTTATTATTCTATTTTTCCAGCGCGACCAAAATGTGCCACTAAATTTTTCTAACAAAGACGTATGCTCTGATATTCAATTTAAGCTGAAGTACAGCTTTTACTTTCCACGTCTTTCTTTCGACGCGATTGCTACGATAGTACCTTTTGATTAACAGGATTCCATCTTCTTGAATAGCATATAAGTCCTCTTCATTTCAAAGCTACTTCCTATAATTCTGTTTACTTTGTAAACCATAAGAAATAGAGATGAGCTTAATAACCAAAAATGTAGACCTCGATGAAACATACAATCTGTAGCAAATAACCTTTATGTGGCATAAGCCGTTTCGAAGATATCCGTTACCATTTGTGTCACTTTTCAATACATGTTCTAAAGCGCTATCACCTGCAGTTGTTTCTCGCAATGTCATGGGAAAAGTATGGAATTTAAAGTCAGCAGGCATTTATTTACAGCCTCATTCGCGAAGTTCACGGTTTCATCCCTTGGAGCTGATCAAGCTGGCTGAATATTTTACTTTTTCTGGCCCGTGCGTACAATGTACATATCTAGTGGATAGAGAATGTGTTTTATTGCATCCAAAAATTTGATTTCGAGATTTCACCCAAAGTGCATGTTTTGAGGTCCCATGAATAAAAGAAAGCATTTATAGGCACATAGCCATGTGTGCGTCTATGTGGTGTGTGTCTGTAAGCAGCATTTGCTCAAGAAAGAAAAGTCGGTTGAATACCAAAATTGGTATTTAAGCTCAATTTGTACCAAGGATACGACACGAAGATTTTCAAGAAAATCCCTTCAACTCTAACTATCCTTTACATGAATATTAATATTGAGAGTTGATTTCAATTTTCGTACATATTTCCTGATTTTTATGGAAATATGCTAATAGTCACACCGTGTACTTTGTGGAAACTTCCGGAAGCGTAACTCGTGTACGACGTATTTACTTTTTCTAAAATCGCTCTAGTTGCTCTTAATTTCGCTTTCAGCAGTTGGTGCCTGGCATCGTTACGAGATGTGCGCAGACGCAAACATCTGGATCATCAGATTGGGGGAAATATGCACTGTAATGAAGAGGTACGTTTTAATGATGTCCATAAAGGTGTAGCCACTAGACATAAAAGTACTACATTCAGGCATTAAATGTGTAAGTGCAAGTACAGATAGATATATATCCCTTAAAATATTTATAAAGAACTGAAGCCACATGTAAGGTATATATTATTCTAAAAGTAGAAGCAAGTATTATCTGCAAAAATAAAGCAATACTCGTTTCGGGAAAAATTCCCAAATATAATATGTGACGATTGTTCTAAGATTGGTAGATCATAAGATATATTAAGTTGATATATTACTTGTTATTATGTTTGTTTCAAAACGTGGATTAAACGACTTGTTTAAGGGTGGAATTTGTTGTGTATTTTCTTATTAAGTAAATCAACTGAGAACCTCTCACGTTGCAGAAAGAAAAAAAAATTGCATTCTAACTATATGGAATTTTTGTCTCAAAATGGCATCAGCAATGGAAAGCAAAGAAAAGACAAATTTCGACCAATATCCCTCACTTCTGGAGAAATAGACAATGTCTATTGTACCATCAGCAAGAAACACAATTTGACTTCTCGGAAATTATAAAGATGATATCTATAAAGCTTAGCTACGTCATTGATAACCAGGATTCCGATATAATGGATCTGGTGAGCGACAGTATAACCAAAAGCCAAAAACTGTTTTGGTTATTAAATAAATATATTACTTCTGTTTCTGCTGACAGTGAGAAACACAAATTACTAGACCAAATGAAACCGAATTTGATCAGCAACCATCTCAAAATGTATAGAAATGAAAGACATGGGCCATGGCAAAATTACAAAAAAATGTATCAAAGTTTCTGTGGTTTCAATGTCCGCAGAGAAAGTCTAAGCAGGTTAGCTACTATGGTTTATAAAACCGGTCCCAGAGTCTCTTAATCTCGTACTTATCTCGAACTTGTATTTCATTTTACTCTTGGCAATATCGGCAAATTTTCAAACTGAATTTTCTCGTGGGGATATTTTTGGTCAAAAATAACGTGAGTTACTTTATTTCAAGCTTTAAGGTTGGAGTATGATGGCAGCTTAAATTCAGTTTAAAAGAATGTCGATACTGCTTAGGGTAAAAGTATTAAGAGACAGTGGGACTGATCTCTTAAGCTTTCTTAATTTTAAAGCAACGTACTTGTAGATTGGCACCATTAACACAAAAACGAAAAGTGTGTTCAATATCACACTTAGTATTTAAGTTAAGCATCTTCCCAGGATACGACACCAACACTTTCAATAAAATCCCCCAACTTTGCTGTACATTGGCACATTTTAGAATATTCGATCTTCTCAAATCTGGCTTTAAATATTTTTATTTTTATACCCTATGTTTAAGATGTTTTCATGACAAAGGAAATATATATCTTGAATTTTCTGGGAATAGTCTCTCAAATCCTTTTACTTCTAGGTGGATTTTGCTTAACTGATATACTATTAGGGATAGGTGCTACACAAAAAACATAGATCGCATTAAAACGCACCATTTATGTCATTTACATTATTTTGTGAGCGTTTACTGTTTCTCAGATATTCTTGTGATTCTTTTCAAATTTGGAACACTTTAACGTTTCTTCAATTGGAGGAATTCATAGTGTATGTGACCTACAAGGAAATATTCAATTAAAGCACATCTCGATTAAAGTTATAGTGAAGTAGATGGAAGAATAAACTCCTTAAGATAATTTATTAGAAAATATGTTTACAGTTTCGCCAACAGCAAGAGTTACCAACTTCTTATACAGCAGTAAATTCAAAGCCGTAAAAAGGTTTAAAAGGTTTAAATTAACACAGCACAGCAACCAGCAGCCCTGAGACCACCACTTCTTTAAAGAAAATGTGTGCTGATATCTAAAACATGCATAATCTGTCACAAACATTATAGGTATTTTTGAGAACATAAAGTAAGCATTAGGAGTTTGTCAGTTTCCTGAAGTTCGCCACTGACATCTTTTAAGTTACCTAGATTGGTGAAAGATGGTGGTCTCCGCAATTCCTGAATGCTGAAGGCCAGTCAACAGGATTCGTTCGCTATGCATTATTCTCCATATATGTTAGCAGTGTTGGCGGTATGACTTGCACTCCGTAAGAATCTTTCCATCATATGCAATAACAAACACAGTATATGGTTTAATATATAATTTTAAAACCAATTTTTTGTACTTTATGGATATATTGTTAGAATTACACTTCTCTGGTAACATAAGATTGTTTTATTAAATGGCTCAAATATTTTGGTTTCTGTAAATATTTTTTCCTGACATTTCCCCATAATTGTTGTTTTTACTTTCTTTACAAAGTACTATGTACACACATAGTAAGTAGAGAAAGTATTCTATTCCATTCAGAAATTCAAAACCGAGACTTCAACGGAAATACATTTTTGAGAACTCCTTTGTACAAAAAACAGCTTTTCTAGAAAAAGGTCTGTGTGCAGCAAAACTCAAAAATGTGCCTCAAACACTTGGGATTTAGGTTTAGTATCTTCCAAGAATTCGACACGAGGATTTTCAGGAGAATCTCCCCCACACCAAACTACCCTTAAATGTAACATTTTTCGGTTTTTTTTTTTTTTTTTTTTTTTTTTTTTGTAGTTTCTCTCAAATCGCTCTAACGACGTTGATAAGAATTCCATATATTAAAGATATTTTCATTGCTAAACAATTGAGATTATAATTACTCTAAATTTATTTGGAATAGCCTCTGAAGTTCTCCTCATTCTGAATGATCTTCACCTAACTGGTAAACTGTATGAAATAGACTAAAACTTACAACACAAAATATAAAATTCATTAAAACACACATTGTGTCATATAATGGCATCTCTAAAATGACTGGGTGAAAAACGTCCTGTTTTAAATCTTGATCTAAGAAATGTAATTGCCGAAAACAGATATGCAGCCTCTGAATTACTTTTCAGTCATCCACTTCGTCTCTCAAAGGAGCTCTTCGTTCCAACATTGCAACACATCTCAAATAATTGAGATGATTTAATATCATTTTCGCCCATTCTGCAGTATCATCAGCGGCCCTTGTGATTGTAGGAGTAGATGCAGTTGATAAACCTTTACAACAATCTTACGAAGGTCTATTCAAGGCTGATTGACGAATCAGCAACTGACGAATATTCATTACTGATCGCAACAAGAAGCATGAAACGATCTCTATTTTTAGGCTATCTATGGAATCAAACATGTGGATTAGTCAAAAATACACGTGTGAAATCTCTACCTGCTAGTAATGTTAGTGACTCGCAATGGGAAGACTGCACGACTGCCTCCAAGATATGTTAACTATCCGTTATGAAGGGAATTACTTGTGACGCTCGTCCTTATATGGTTCTGAAGATATACTAGGACTTTTATTTTTACTAGATTGTACCAAAATGTTCATTTAGTAATATGTTTAAGAGAGGAATGTGTTGTATATTGCCTTATTAAACAAATCGCAACCAATGACCCAGCAAGTATAAGAAAAACATTCTATAACATTTAAATGGGTATAGGGAGATTGTTTTGTTAATTTAAGAGGTACGTAGATACATTTAGTCTGATGGTTATTACTGTGCATAGAAGCAGGCTACTACCGCTCAGATCTGTAGCTTTGATGGCTCAAAACTTATGGATGAAAGTAAGCTAAAAACTCAAGTTTGAAAAATTACGTTTAAAATATAGTTCCATCTCTTCTGACAAATCTGTGCTTAATTAACACATTCTAGCACAACAATCATATTATTGTATCTCTTCTCATGTTCCTACTTCCTCTTCATATTCGTTTTTTATATTCCTACTTCTATGGATCTTTCGTGTGTTAAGTTCACTGGCAGCATTAACCGACTTTGGTTGATAACAAACATTCATCTGGATATTTCTCCAGGAGCAGTTGCCATTTGTTCCAGAACTTTAATCCTGAATAGGCCACATTTATTGAAACGAATAACTGAATGTATAACAATCACTATTATTGGTTCGATTCCAACAAACCAGTTATTAGAACCCCACCCCCGTTTGGATTTCTTTCTCTCCATGCAGGCATTTTTTCCATAATTTGTGGGCTAATGAGGTTCCTATAAATGATGTTATTTCTTCAGCACTACTTGGGACAGAGGAAAGGAGGGAGGGAGAGAGAGAACGCTTGTGCGTATATGTATATCCACCTACCTCTGCTCTCTGATAACGATAGAAAGTATTTTCTCCTTTAGGACACAAAGCATGTTCTGGATTTGGTGTTTGGAAAATGTTTGTGTAACATAGTAGCCCAGACAACTCTTCTCAATGCCACTAGATATCCCTAGTTTCGCCCTTTGTCTAAACCATAATAATTTTTTACATCAGTCTGTGAGGCTAACACGCCCAGAAATTGGTGTTTCTCCCTTCGTGTCTTTCCAGTATTTTGCCAGTCGTGTTGACATTCATTTTTCAATATTACTCCAAACTCTAATTTGTTTACACCAAATGCTCTTCATAAGGTTTCGTCTCTGTAACTTCCTGAAACGCTTTTCAATCTCCATCATCAAAGCAATTGGAGTAACACGCACCATAGCGCTGTTCAGAAATGTTAAATATGTTTCAAACTCCTACTTTTTTCCATAGCACCATTATACCCTTGTATGTGTGCATCAATACATGTCTCGCTTTGGTGCTTCGTGGCGCAGGGGATCGTGGGTTCGAGTCCCGCTTTAGGCATGGGTGATTTTGTGTTTGTAAATATGTATGTGTCTATATATGTAAAAATAGGTAAACAAAGGAAATATAGGAAACTGGAATAAAGAGGAAAAGGAAGAGGGGATAAAAAGGAATAGAGGTGCTGCTAAACTTTGTAGTTGCGACAATATCGGGTAAAGTAGAACACAATAGTTATCTTATAATTTTCAAATTATATGGCTGTAGTGTATTAAATTTAGGGATCAATATAATATAAAAACATAAATAGAATACTTGCTATTTCCAAGTCAACACTACAGCCCTTGTGGTTAATGGTGTTATAATAGGGATTGTGCTGAAATTTACATCCTTTAGATAATATATAGGCTATTTTAAAGTAAATCCCCATTTTGAAATGGCCGTAACTTTTATGTATATTAACCCTTTGGTTTTATATTGATATCACTACTGTTTAGAAGATGTTTTTTTTTTTGTTTTTAATTTACTTATTTATTTATTTTGTTTTACTACGTGCATGGTGACTGTATCATGGTTCTATAAACATGTGATTACACATGGTAGTTTATGGAGCAACGGATTTACCTATACGTGTTCTGATTGGCCTCCATCAGTGATATTACAAGCGTAACAGACAATATGCACATGCACTGAGGAGATATCGAACATTAAATGGATTGAGAAGAGAACCCTGCTCTGTAAAATCATTTCGAAGGATGATGAACAAATTTGAGGAAACTGGTTCACTTATCGTCGGAAAGAGATCAGCGGATTGGTGCAAAACGGGTGTCTGCTGTTTTAGTTTTACGAGAAGTTCAGGAAATTAGTGTAAATTCAGAAGATGATGTTTGTAGTAATAACAACGTTGCAAAGCGTCTGGACATAAGATAGTCAACAGTGTGGTGAATTCTGAGGAGACAGCTTCGGCTCTGTCCTTAAAAAATCAAAATGCGTTTTGAACTCAAAGGACAAGATTAGCCGGTTCGTATTAACTTTGTTACCAGAAATTCGGATGGACTTTGAGCGTTTAGACAATATCTTTTGAATCAAATGGAGGTGTTAACACTCATAATTGCGAGATACGGTTAGAGCATGATCCAATTACATGTATTCGAGACAAATGACATAATATCACCTTGGCGTGGGTTTGCACAAAATACGCCATATTTCTATGAAGAAATTGAAAGTAGACAAACAAAAATAGGGACGGTAAATGGGCAGAGATATTTTAAAATGGTGCAAGAATACACAATATCAGCGTTACATAATCATGAAAGCGAAAACATTGTTTTTATGCAAGATGATGTTCCTCCTCACATACACAATACAGTGAAAACACAATAATACAACACATTTGGTGATCGTGTAATTAGTTTATGTTTTCCGAAGAGTTGACCTTCTAGGTCCCCGAACATAAATCCAGCTGACCACTGGATATGGGGTTATATAAAACAAAATATATTTCTTATGTGAAAAACTGAGATCCAATATCACATACCATTGAGAACTTCCCTAGGAATGGCTTTCTAACGCCATCTATAGCACAGAAGAAACACTATTGCTTATTTAGCAACACGATGGGGGTAAATTTTAATTGCATTTCGTTTGAATAAAATCTCATTTCTTTACGAACAAATTGTTGATTATAATTTTTATTACATAAGCATTTGACAAATTTATTACAATTTTAAACTGGGAACTCAGTTTAGAATAACTCTGTATTTCAAATGTATAATATGGAATATTATAGTTTTAGTATATGAGGAAAAGGTTATAATTTATTTAAATAATATAAATATATTGAATATATTGCTTTTCAATTAAGTATCTAATGGACATTTAATAGTTGCGCTTCAACAGTCATTTAAGATCTCCACTTTTAAAATGTAAAAACAACTCTATGTAGCATAATTCAGCATTAAAATTACCGTCTATCTTCACAGCTATATAACAATGCAGGCAACAATATCTGAAAACTAGCTGCTCTACAAACTTCTTACAAAAGATTATTCTATTCTGTACACAATGCTAGTGTAGATAAATAGTAGCAGAATGTTCTTAATTACTTTGTTTCTTATAATTAGAAGGGAATTAAGGGAATGCACTACGCTAAAGTGATAGTAAAATTTTTAAAAGCTGATGTTATGTGATTGCCATTGCAAACCGTTTCTTTGCTTGGCCAGGAGTAGAACTGTCTGAAAAAATTATAAGTAAATACCTCAAATTAAAACCAATAAAAAGCAATATCTCGTAAACGGCTACCTCCACAACAAAAACGTAAAGGACATAAGTTGTGTATTTTGACGCGATCTGCATTTTTTGCGCATTATGTTTTTGTCTACCTCTTGCGGTTTAAGCAAAATGCATCCAGAATAAAGGGGTCTTCAGAGGCTATCACCAGAAAATTCAGGATATACATTTTATTTGAGATGTAAATAGCTTTAATATATGGGATTTTATTCAAAATCGTTAGAGACCTTTTTGAGCAAATAAAACTATAGGAACATTTTTCCATGTAAAGCGTAGGTTGGGGGGGGGGTTCTTGAAAATCTTCGTTTCGCATCTTTGGAAGACACTAAACCCAAATATCAAGTTTGGTATTTAACGGTCTTTTGTTTTTGAGCTATTCACACATACACGGACTTTTTCTAAAAATGCTATTTTCGGACTCAGGGGACTCCAAAACATATATTTCCGATGAAATCTGGATATCGTATTTTTGCGTGGAATACAATACCTTCTCTATTCGCTATGTACATTGAAAGAAAGCAAAAATAGGTTTTGAAGATTGCTCGTCCCCTCCCAACAAGTACGCTCTCAAAGTACTTATACTACCACATGCTTACTGAGAGTTTTAGGAATCTTTATATTTAGATTTGCAAGTAATGTTGTGTCCCAAGAACTCTTCAAGGTGAGGAAGTAACGCATTACGTTAATGCTTGAGACGACTTGAAATGCATAAGAGCCCTCGTATTAATAATTGTTGACACACCATCACTTTCAGAAATTCTACTATATATGGCATGCACTTGTGCTTTCTAATGGACGTGTTTACATAGTAGGAGACTGTGGGAATGGTCTGGTGCCGCGCATCAACATGTCACATGTACGATAGCTCAACGAAAACCATTTCTTCGTTTCCCTTCATCCATCGTGGTTCCGCTTTGTTGCTTACAAAGTTTTGTAATGCCTTATGATATTACCTTTAAAGGTGATAATTCTTTATCACAATTATAGATTTGAATTTTCATTTATTCCCTAGAAGACAAAATTTGCATTCCATTGAAACCAAGAGTTCGTTACTAATGTAAAATCTTATATCTCCAGAAACTTGCATTTTCCACAAAAGAGACCCGAGTATAGAGAAATTAGACTTTGAAGAATGTCTTTAATGTCGTGCCAATGTAACACACAAAAATCTGTTCTAAGGGAAAAATAAATAAATAAACCTCTACAATAGGAAATAGATATCAAGATATTATAACTAATACACTCAATTCATTTGGATCTATAAGGCTTTACGAAATATTTGTAAGGGCTTATTGGACAACGTTTTCAGGTTAGTGCAATCTTATGCAATAGACAAAAACCAAAAGCTGACAGGATATACAAAAGTGTGTAATTTCTTAAAATAACAGTTTAGGAATTATTCGTAATTTCAATAATACTTTTTGTGGCTTGAACAAAAGAATGACTAGCATTTTTGTTTTCCTTGCCAGGGGTAGATCACGAGCTAAGTACTAGGGCCAGTGGCCAATTGTGTCGTCTGGAACCTCAGGAAGGAAGGGATGAGATGGAAGATCCGAAGGGTTGTTGCCTGGAACAAGTAGTGCCAGGTGCAGATATTGCGGATGATGGTTTTTTTCGGGTGTAAAAATCCTCAGCATGGCTTCCATTGGAAGGGAAGTAAAGCCGTGGGTCCCGTGTCGTAGATTTGCGACACGTAAAAGAACCTCAAGCCTGGTAGAGAGGGCTCTGAGATACATTAAGCGGTGTTTCATGCCCAATTTAGAATGGAACGCTGAGAACAACAG
Organism: Hymenopus coronatus; assembly: GCA_030762935.1. Lineage (NCBI taxonomy): Eukaryota > Metazoa > Arthropoda > Insecta > Mantodea > Hymenopodidae > Hymenopus > Hymenopus coronatus. The sequence goes on from CM060900.1 coordinate 386,298,000, forward strand.
TAGTTAAAGAGCGTTCATAAATAACACTCCATTTTATTTTGCAGATATTGCGGAGTCCCTAAAGTTCACAAATGAAGGCTCTCCTGCAGGGGGAGCACTCCTCCTAACGAACAGACCCGAAGTACTTGGCTCCGTACTAGAGGAGGAGTAAACAGTTAAATAGTGCATATCCACCTAGCACCACACACCACCAAACTACCTAATCAAGCTCTGTACCCCAGAAGGTGATATGAAATTAAGGCGGAATTTGGGACCAAAAAAAGCTGTGATATTTCATAAACCACCCCAGCAATCGCCTGGCGAAAACGGAAAATTACGAAAAATCGCAGCGAAAAATCGGTTACGGATGTACACATTCTACTGTCTCAAACGTTTGATGGAAGAATGAATATTTCAGACTATTTTCGCATCGTCTTTTCAAGGATAGATAAGATTTTGAAAAGTTTTAAAAAATGTAGCACATATTTTTATTCTGGACATTAGCGGGATAAAGAAGATACAGTATCACTTATAATATTCAATTTACCTTGAAATACAAACGGATACTGATCTCAACATACGCTTCTGAATGCAAGAGTGAGCAGTTACACAGTTTGATATTCTAGTCCCTAGGGTTATGTACCAATACTTATTACAGTAATCTTTGATTATGTGAATTAAAGGTGGATAGTCTTGGAAATCCTTTTTAAGAAACACAGCTCTGATATTTGACCAAAAATGAAGAAAATAAGTCAAACCTTTCCCTGCAAATAGTAGGTTATTGTACTTTTTGGAAAGAATTAATTCCTTTTTAATTTCGGGCATTTAAATTCCAAATAATGTGACTTGCTAAATTAACAGATGTAGAATGGATACCAGATACGTCAAATTTTAAAACTTGCTCTAACGTAACGTTTTCGTTTAAAATGTTACATAGCTAAAAATCTCCCAGATTATACACATGTTGTTTCTTCGTTGAAAACAGCATAGCTATTGAAGTAGTCACTGCCATAATTTGTGTACCTGTTTTGTTGAAATTTGTTCAATTTTTAGGAAAAAAAAAAGGCTGTGTCTGCGAGAAGACCCGTTAAACATTTGAAGTTTGCAACAAGAAAGTTGTTTTATAGAAGTTGATGAAGTTTAGTTACATACATTTATTTACTTTTATAGTGCGTTATGCTATAAACATAATTGTTGAAACAAAACATTCAGTTAAATGCACATTTGTAACTTATTAATCTGTGGGTTTACAAAATAACTAAATATTTGTATTAGTAATTGGATTTAAATGCAAAATTAATTATGAAACAGTATAAATGAGAAACACATGAGCATCCCTAATGAATTTTTGAACACTTTTATATATGAGTGCGCCTTTATGCTGTTATCTTATTTGGTTGTCATTAAAGCATAAAGCTACCCAAAGATATGCCAACAAATAAAACATGAAACACGCTTTAGCACATCTTAACCTATTTTGAGAGTAACAAATTATATATATTCTATGGTCTAAACAACATTACCTAAAGCAGATTACTACTTCATGCTGTAATGTTTAGCTCTTCAGTCAAATAGATCCTTTATAATGCATGGACTTCTGCTACATTATATGAATGTAATGATTTAATCTCCATTGGAGCCAAGAATCTTTCTATACATTCGAACTTATGTTCCTAGATATTGTAAATTAGTGGCTCCTCATACTCATGCAGTAGGTAACAATTTTAAATTAAAACAAAAGACAAAGCCTAGCCTATCTCAGCTGAAGATATTTGGAGTTGTAACGACTGACTAGCGAAACTTCATTATAACAGTTTTATAGCACAAAAATAATTACTGAGGTCTCACAAGAATTACAGAAGTATTATCCCATTTAACTGTAAGATATCTGCTAACATAACAGATATCTGGTAGTGTAAATACTAACTATGGATCACATGCATGTGTATTATTATTCAATAATAATAATAATAATAATAATAATAATAATAATAATAATAATAATGCCTATATACAAATTAAGTACCTCTTTATTTACGAATACATTTCGGTGTTTTATAGAGATAATGTAACATATAGTATATTTTTCAATGCGCACCTACAAGTCGTGGTAAATGCAGCCGAATAACTATATTAAGCACCATTGAGTTTTATCAGAATGTTTTAATACCCAACTCATTTTCAGGATTTGCTCTTAAAGTTAAGTATACTCTCACAGCATTTCTTTAAAAGTTTCACACGCATGAGCTTTCAATCAGCAGTTTAATAGTCAAATATGTAATATTGTATGCACTTAAAATACTGCATATTCAGAATTTTCGAATTTATATGTGTTAATCCTGAAAGCTCACAGAAGAATCTGGCATAGAAATTTCAAGATATTAAGGCCAGGACGAAGGGAAATTAAGTCGAAATATTACCGGAATGTCTAGTGAATATAACGCAAACAACAATCCACCATATCTCTTGTACACTGTGTTGGCATGAACCGACCACTCTAAAGATCACGCTTTACTTGCCGTCTGTGTCCCTTGACTACTTATGTACGCTCTATACATATGTTGGTGATGGACTGAAGCCAAGTGCTTAGGAAGTGCCTAACTAACACAATCCATCAATAAATGAAAATATAGGTAAGCTTTAAATTTTTTTTCGTTTCACTACATATTTCTGAAAATGTATATTTAATTCACGTTTCATATTTTCCGAGAAACATCTGCGCAAATTACACACATTCTATTCGCAGTGGCGACATACACGTTAGGAAGAATTTGAAATATATAATGAAGATACCGGTATTTTATTGGTGATTCGTAAAGAGTGATATCTTCAGTCGTAGAGTAAAAAGAATGGAGCCCCTCTAGCCAGAAAGATAGGAACACTGTAAAGTAATGAGCAGTAAAGTTTCGAAATATCATATTTTCCTATATTTCAAAAATGAGAAACACGTCTGTACTAAACTATATTTAATAGGTGAGGAATTTACCGACAGTATAGCACTATTTACATGAACTTACCTTTTTCAATGCATTCATTATTTCTACCGGCAAATCTTTTCTTTCATTTGTCGAATATTTTTGAAATATTATAGTCTATTTTCTGCCTAAGTTTCTGTTACATTCATGGGCTGTATTTTTAGAAGGTGTACGCTGTATGAGCTTTGTTGCTTAATTTTTGCATTTACCTTTTCTGACAGACACTTAAAAATTGGATTTAAAGCGTGGACTGGTAAATATTTTGGTGGTGTATTTTTTAACAATGTTTTTAAACACTCGCCAACATTCTTATCAGAGTTTATGCTAAATTTTTGAAGAGGGACATAATAGCCTAGTTTTTAAGTTCCGCAATATTGTTTTTAAACATGTATTTTAATTTCCCAAATAACTATTCGGTCATTCAAACAATAGTCAAGGCATGATTCATCAGCCCCACATTTTGCGTAGGAAACACGAAGGTTCGGAGAAAGCTGTCTGCTAGATCTAAAAATCTTAGATTTACTTATTCTAACACTTCCAATTTTTGTTCTCTTTTCTGGTCATAGATAAATGGATTAATGATGATTATAGTAAGAATATTATTATTATTATTATTATTATTATTATTATTATTATTATTATTATTATTACTATTATTATTATATCATGTGACCATGCTGATGATGGTTATGAATGTTTGTAGATGTTACCTCTGATGAATTTTTAGGAGAGTGCACTGTTGTAGAATAAACTTTTCACTGCGTATGGCCACATTTGGAAAACTCCTGCCATCCTACATTCTGAGCATTTATGCATATCGTTATTTTGAGATCAGCGCGTTACCTGATTTGCATACACAAAAACAGGTTATAATGTATCATTCCAAGTTGAGATGCAGAATATAGTTTCAGTAGCACAACGTAAATGTAGCAGGATTGGACACCCAGTATAAATCACTCTGGCCACTGGGGTGAAATTTTAATTTTGACACAGCGAACGCCAGAAAAAGACCTCCAGCACCGCAGTACCACCATGACCACGTCCCCTCTCTCACAAACAAAGCAATCTATCTTCTCCTGGGCCATATGCTGCTTGTCATCCTTGTAAAGGCCTTCGTATCCCCACATTGCCATGGAACACTGAAATATTTTTGCCCCATTCGTTGCGGTGTCTGCGGAACAAGAAATCGTCGCAGCCATCCCTCCAATTCCCTTTTCCACCTCGACGAGGGCAGGACACTTGAAAACTGTTTTACAGTCTTCAACCTTCGGTCACCGTGGATTTCTCGTTTCCTTCACACCAAAGGCATTTTGAACTAGGCTTATGTAAAGTTTTGAGATTCGTCTCTTTTGGTACCTCGGGAACAAACCGCGCACCGTTTGCAGCGCCAGAAATATCAGGAATGTCCAGGACACGAGGGAACAAAAACAACATGCAACATAAGGGTTTTTGTTTGAAATTTACATCTGCTCTGTTTCCACGTACACATATTTTTTATCGCTAGAAATATCTTTAAAGTAAGATAATTAATTGAACACTTCTGATCATAAAAGGTTAGTACTATACGCGCACCTTTTCATGGGCGCTGCTTTTACGTGGAAGAGATACCGAGGAGCATAAGAGACAGCCCGCCCACCCGTCTGTCTTTCTGCAGTGTTTTTTTTGGTTTTTTTTTCGCGCGGTCCATGGAGCTTAAAATTACTCGACATTCGTCTTCTCAGGATAAGAGAAAACCCCCAAAAAACCTTATCCCTAAGCGAGATTCGAACTCACAACTTGTTGAATGTGCGGCAGACACTATCTGCTGTGTTGTCAACAAAAGTAACTTTCTTTCTTTGAGGTCCTCGACCATTATGGTGAATTGGTTACTTAATTTACTGCAAACTAGCTGAATAACTAAACAAAACGGCGCACAAGCATGTGCCTAAACTCTGGTATCTATAAACAAATAAAAAAATGGCGTGTTATTTATGGACGCTCTTTAACTGCTGTGGTTCTCAGCGTCCCATTCTATAGTGGGCGTGAGGTTCTTTTATGTGCCGCAATTATACGACACGGGAGCAAGGCTTTACTTCCCTTCCGAAGGAAGCCATGCTAAGGATTTTTACACCCGAAAAAATCCATCGTCCTCCGCCGGGTTTGAACCCGCGACCTTAGGCATATGAAGCCAGCATGGTAACCATTACAACACGGAGGGCGACTATCTATAGACAGAATTAAATCTCAGCATTGAAGGCACTAGATATCAAGGTGCATAAAGTACTTTATTTCTGAAGCAGGTCGCCTTGCTCTTCTTCCAAAATTGCGCGAAATCTATAGAATGAAGACCTGAGCGTATTTTATATATATATATATATATATATATGTGTGTGTGTGTGTGTGTGTCCTCTCCTTTACGTATGTCCATGATTTCATGTCATTTGCTACTTATATATACAACAATGAGCCATAGAAGGTTCCATTTGCTGAAATTTTGAGTTTATTTGGCTGAAAATTAAATGTAATGTCTGATTAACGTGAATATACCCTGGACGGTTCTAAATTGCCTTATTGTATCTGTTTTAATCGTAATGTAAGTGAATTTCAAAAATTAGTTGCAGTGTAATGTTCCATATATTCAGCACAATGAAATGTTAAAATAGTACTTGTCATTAAGTATCATGACTATTTATCTAGTCATAGCGCACACCATAGTGTATAACATTTAAGCTAATTTAGTTCATAAGAAAATAAATGTAATACAAACTGTCATCTTGTATGAATATTATACAGATCATTATCGGTTTGAAGTCAGTAATTAAACATTTTCGCAATGTTTAAAACGTACATAACCACTTGATTGACATTTTGAAATACGAATGAGCCCTTTAAGAATATTTGGATAAATATTCCATCAGATGTAATATTTTGCACTTCTTGTTGAAAAGAAACATTGCAAAAGTATAACATTTAAGAGGAATGAAATATTGACTTCATGTCATGCTTGTGGCACCTAAAGGTAAGTATCCACAGTATCTAAAGTGAGAGTGCTTACCAAAGATTTGAATAATTTTTGCACACGAATTTCCAATGTACATTTTTCGTAGATATTTGCAGAAGTTCATTGCAGTAAATATTAATATATTTTGATGAAAAATAATTAATATCTTAGCTCAAAGCTCTTTTCATGAAATTTAATCATAATGCTGGTGCCAGAAGAAAATGATTTCGAAGGGAAACAATACCAAATTTTAAGAACATGCAGATAAGGTAGACCCATAGTTGTATCTTACAAATTAAAGGAATCTGCTGAACGCCATTCAATCAGTTCAACAGGACACGCGAATCATGCGTATATTTAAGATATGGATGATGATTATGGGCTGGCTTTACAGGAATATGCACAATGTATAGTTTATTACAATGGAGAGGAACACCTCGCGGACTGCGACCTACATAGAACTGTTGACTACCATCCTACTGGAAGAAGTGATAAAATAAAGAAGGTACAGGCCATAGACAGACAGGCCACAAGAGATTCACTAAAACATTCTGGCTGATAGACTAGTCCCACAATGGAGCTGCCTAGAAAGGGTGATGACCAAGCAGACCTCTAGCGTCCTCGGGGAGTATTCTCCCTTTTGTACAAACAACTGTGCCATCTAGACGGCACCGCCATGCACCGCAAAACCTAAAAGCTCTCCTGAGTCTTAAAAAGAAAACGCAATGAATAGGAATAGTTAAAGGGAAATCGCTGTAGGTGAGATGCCATCCCAGCATTCGCCTCAGAGAAAATCAGTAAGTAGAAGGGGAATACGCTAAAGCGATAATCAGTCTGTTAAAAGCTGGTGGTTATGTGAAACACTTGATATTTGGTTGGCTTTGTCTGAGCAAAATTAAATAAGAGAGATAAAGCGAAAGATGACTTTCCGTTTGAGAAGTATCAGTAATTTAAAATTGAAACGAATGACAAGAATATCTCGAAAACAGTTCAATAAAGAAAGCAACATTTTTGCATAGTAATCTTTTGTCTATCTCTTACGTTTTACCAGTTATACAAAAGTAATCCGGAATGAAGAAGTCTTCAGAGGCTATTCCCATAAAATTCAGCATATACATTTCGTTTGTCATAAAAATGTCCTAAAAATATCGTATTTTGATCAAAATTGTCAGTGCCATTTTTCAGAAAACCAAAATTTTCGAAAAATCTTCCACATAAGGAGTAGTTGGGGTAGGAACTTTTCCTGGAAATCTTAAAAAAATAGAAAAAAAAATAATTCGAGCTCTGACCAGCGTAACGTCGGGAACTTCGAGATATAATGGAGCACGACCTCCAGGCCCGGAAAATAGTTTCGTTAATTGTAATTGATTTTGTATGAATACCTGTTTTATTGACTTCTAAAGCTGAGCACAACAGAAATAATATACAGATAGACTTGAAAAATATATGTCTACAAGCACATAAAACGTCGTTATTTATTATCTCTTTTAAATCTCACATAAAGTTGTGCCGTCAAACCATATGGACATAACAAATATGGGGCAAAAAAGGAGTGCAAAATGGTAGAAACATACTTGAGTTATGCAAGATCACTCTAAGTTTCTTGCACGTTCTCTTGAATTAATATCTACTCCTGTATCTTAAACTTTGATGTACCAAGGGTAACCAACTGCACTGGTTTCGAGAGGAAATTGAAATTCCTTACGAAAAAATAACTTTGGAGACTACGCGTGAGAGTGATGCTCATGGAAGAGTAAGCAGCGATCAGACGTGTCTGGATGAAAACGGTGCACATCTTGTGTGATTACAGAACTTAAGAATGACTTAAGGGTTGCCTTAGACATTTTGCTGTATCAAGTAATACAGTTTTAAGGCGGATATTTTGATACGTATACATTTTGGACACCATTATATTAAGATGCTTATATTTTAGGAAATTTCTGGTACAGTTTGTCGACAGCACTCTTTTTTATAAGTGTTTAACCGTACTGAGATCATAAAAAAGAGAACATTATAAAATAGGAAATTTCTGCAAATATTGAACCCTTATAAACCCAAAAATCATAAATGATTATATTAATTATAAATCTCTCCACGAAAGCAAACGTATTTTTCCCTTCTGTTGGGATTATATTGAAAAAGTTTCCTTTTTAAAGACCGTGTGACACGTTTAAATAAGTGTATGGACAATAAAATGGCTTTGACTTCTATCATATCACATATAAAATCGACTAGAGCGAAATAAGCAGCTTCAAAAATAATTTTCATGGTTGATTTATACGCTGTTCTGAATGCACGGTTTGAACTTGTATGTATTTTATATTTATAATATTTGCATATTATTATTATTGTTATAATTATTATTGTTATTATTACTATTATTATTGGTGTTGTTCTTATTCTTATCATCATATTAGTTATTATTATGGTTATGTCATAGAGTTTGTCACTCTTTTGTTCATACTTTCTGTCTCTTTTGACTTTGGTATTTAATTGTATTATTTTAATTATATTATGCAATGTAATGTAGCAACTGGATAAAAAACAAATAATTTGACATATAATTTATTAGAAATAGAATAACGAAGCAAAAAGTGGTATTTGAAACTCTACACGCCAGATGTCTTTTCATTTTTGTGCTTGAGTTTCTCGTGTTCTCCCATTTTCTTATATTTTCACACTTCAATATTTAATGTTTTGTATCATGAACATTTTATGATGTATTATGTCATTAAACAGAAAATGAATTTATAACCGAACACGTATACAAAGTAGTGAAATACAGCAGTCAAGAAGTGGTTTGTTTATACTCCACACATGAGCATAATATGTAGAACTCGCAACACGTTTTCCAAGCTCTGAAAGCCCGCTGCTGGTCCCAAATATCCAGTATCTGTCACAAGCTGCTTTTGTTTAGCTAATTTTCCTTTCCGAGTTTCCTTTAAAGTGCTTTTATTCAAATTTTTGCATGATTTATAGACAGGCTCTTGGAGAGGTTGCACAATGTTAAAACTAAAACAGCTTTAAGCTCTCTTAATCAAAAGAAGTGAGAATCACTTAGAACTTACAATTCGGCGTGCATCTCTGAGAGAGCTAATGACAGAATGGGAAAGGATTTCGAGTGCTACTTTGTGACCAAAAATACGGCTGTAATGCAAGTAACGTCCGATGGGCTGCGACATAACACATCGGTTTGGCGGTTAGCAGTTTCACACAATGGCGGCGAGGACAGCACAAATCTGGCGATGTGAAGCAGGACAATAGCGCTGCAGCAATAATTCACCTGCTAATGACCCGATCCAATCATCATTTATATACAACTGTCTCCCACTCCAGCTTTGTGTATACACATGAGTTTCCTCTAACCAGCAGTAGCACGTCATCCCATCCATGCTGCTCGACTATACCACTGCGATATTCCATGAGACAGCACCAATAACTGCAAGAAGATGTCAATAATTAACTAGCAAGATGATGTAAATAAATACATGTAATGACAGAAATAAGGTTATATTATTAGAGGATGTTAGCATAAGCTTAGTTATAGGACCGAAGATACAGTTGAAAATGTCCATGTCATAAAAGAGAAATACCTCGCAAGGTTTTTGGAGATAATAGCCAAGGAGTTGGGGAAAGCTGTTTAAAAGAACGTCCTTAAGCTAAAAAGACACTACGCAAGCTTTAGGGATTGGGGAGATAGTAAAAATGTGAAAGTTACTGGGAAGCAAGCAGCGTAAGTTAGATACTCGGATAGTTTTTATTGTTTCATGAAAAGAAACGCTACTGAGAGTGGGAAGACTAGCCAATTAGAGTATAGTTTTAATGCTTAGGCAGAACAAGGGTGTTGGGTTGTACACTACAGACGCAGTTCTCAACAGTTCGTCACAGTTCAGTTGTGTTCTAAAGTACGTCGGACTTAACGATTGTTTACGAAGTTTCAGGTATAAGTGAAGGCGTAATAACGTTTCAGCTATTATTGTATAGAAATGTAGCGTGTAAATAAATTATGAAATCTCTTAGTAACAGTTTAAATACATTTCTTATATAAATGTGTTAACTGTGAAACAGTTACTTTTACCGTACATGCTCTGTTAAGAGATAATTGCTCGACCAAGGAACCCAACTAGTCGGAGAAAATATAAATAAGCTATTAAAAACACAATTTACAATATAAAAATAATGAAAGATAATGAGGAGCAGGAGGAACGCAGCATCTAAGGCATTTTCCTATGCAATTTAATCTGTTAAAATTAGATGTGATGCATAATACTTTCATATTAACAATATGAAATCTTATGCTTTATTAATGTTTATGAAGTCACTAAAATGTTAAAGCACCAGGAGAAAGGTTCTTCGAGGTGCTTAAGTGATTTGGCAACGCTGGGCAGTTAATATTCTATTCGATAACTCTTCGTTCATCTCCTCCATCCACGTTTTTATCAGCGGCGATGGTTTTATATGCCATTCCCATATCCGTCTTCATTTTGTTGAGCCAGGCCAAGATATATTTGACCAACATCACCTCCATGGTCCAATCGCACTTCCTGGCATCATTTGTGACGAATAGAAACACCGGTTAACCCGTAAAACACTGTTTATTACGCAAAATGGTTAGTAACATCTCTTGCACATCTGAGCCATAAATCATTCATAACTCGTTTCCAACTATCTCCTAACGCACAGATACACATTTGCACAGAGTGGTTCTATAGATTCTGGTTACTGGAAAGACAAAAAAAAAAAAAAAAAATAGTTTTGGCAGATATTTTATTAAAGTAAGACAAATAAGTTGTTACACAAATTACACTAAAATCTAAGCTAAAACCAATCTAACAGTAAACTAAAACTCTACTCCCGTTTATCTAATTACTTATTAATGGAAACCAGTAGCAAATACTTAACTACTGGTAAACACAGCAGTCTCTTCTTAACCTTAATCTCTCTAACGCTATAATCTCATCTTAAATAAATAACACATTGCCTGATTAAATGTTATTAAATAAACTCAAACATAACCTTTTAGCCACAGTTAATTTTCATTTATATTTTTAATTTAAACAACTATAATTTTGTTCTTAGTTGTATAATATTTATTTATTTTTAATTAAATTTAATTTAATTGTGTTATTATTCCTTATACAATCCAAATCAGTTTTAGTATAGTTTTTTCAGTAGAATATCAAGCTAAAATATCTCGCAGTTTAAAATGTATTGTTATTTTCTGTCATTAATTCACCAACTCAGAGAAATAAAACGTTGTTGACTTCACTCATTTCATTAATTTCGCTTTACTAGCATTTTTACTATAACTTAATTCAAAATATACATCTTTAGAGCTCACTATTTACTCTTAGCACTATTCCCAACTCACAAATAAAATTCTAAAACACTTCAGTATTTTCAAGAATTTAGAATGCACCATTGTTTTATCTGTAAGTTAAGTAGTTTTATTATTATATGATAAGTACTCTACCACTATTACTGTTCTTATTTTCACATTAATTTCTGATACTTTTCTAAATATGACCTCTTCATTTGTGCTTTTATTTGTTACTAGGGAGACGCCTCAAAGAATATATCAGAATGAAGATTCCAAAGACTCTCAAAGAGAACCAGTCAAAGCACATTCCTAAGCCTATGCTTTCTCAGCTGTACCATATGGCTTTCGTTGCTTGAAATGTCGTCACTCAAGATCTTCGTCATGGCCTTGAGTGCTTTATTACACACTGTGGTTTTGGTCTCTGTTTTATAACTGTCGACAAGAACATAAAAGTGGTCGTTGAATTTTATTTTTTATTTATTTATTTTTTTTTTTTTGCTATGCATTTTTACAGATTGTAGAAGTATATAGGATAAAATTGGGTGGCAAAACAAGCTCTTTACAAACACCATATACAAGGGATTTCCATAGAAATAGTGTTTCTACGGCCGGTGAGGAACCAACTTATATTATAATAAATAGTGCCAGAGCAAAATGGATATCTGAAAATAGATAGTCGGTGTCATCTCCATTTGCAGATGCTTTTTTTATCCAAGGATGCGCTTTCCCACTCTATTAACTATGAGCCCCTTGAAGGAGGGTTCATAGTGAAAAACAACACTGCCAGTAACTGGAAAATAATCGAAGTTGCCGCTGAGCTTACAAAGTAAAATGACGAAGTGAATTCTTATTCCATATTAGTATGAGTTTAGACCGCACGATTTCTTTAGCATTACAGAAAAACTGTTTATCAATAATAATAATAATAATAATAATAATAATAATAATAATAATAATAATAATAATAATAATAATAATAATAGTAATAATAATAACGATAATAATAGTAATAATAATAATAATAATAATAATAATAATAATAATAATAATAATAATAATAATAATAATAATAAAAGAATTATAAAGAATGCTTCAGAACTAAATTATTATTTTCTACGTGATGACCATAATAAAATCAGAGGAAGGTTTCTATGCTCACAAAGGCAGTATCAACGGTTTAAGAGCAGAGGAGCTTTTAATAGTTCATTCTGGTCTTCATGAGGAAATGAGCTTTTGTGTTTTGCTGCAACATATCAAACTTTAAGTTGGAATCCTTGACTTACTTGGGCAATTACAACAGAGGAGACGCGCGGCGGGATACACTGCAATCAGCTGACTAAGTCGACGAAACGGAGCCTTTTGCTGCCTAAGTTCTTAAGCCCGTAGCTGGAAATAGTACAATTATTCAAAGTAGGATAGAATTTAAAATAAACAGTTAAAGAAACAAAAGAGGCTGATTCAGTGGATGGAAATACAGAAAAGTGCCTGGTAGTAATGGAATGTTCATCATAAAACGTCAGTCTTTTGGCACCGTCCATAACAAATGAAGATTTAAGTGCCACACTACTCAGCTTAAGCTATATTTTTCCTGGTTAGCATTTAATAGGCCTAATAATCTCTTTGTTGCCTATTTCGCAGCATAACTAAGAATCCATTATCATGTTTAGGAATCCAGGAATGATAACTAAAAATTAATGAAAGACTGCAATTTAGCCATGCTGTTTCTGTACCAAAATCATACTAAACATTGACGAAACATTATGCACTCTTAAAATCTACGGTTTTCCGGGAGTAAAATTCGTCTAAATTTAGAGGACAGGTAATGTACGATGTGCCACGTTCCGGTCGATCTGCCGTACCTAAGAAGACTATGGCACGGATTCGAGATGCCATCAAATTGAGCCATCAGGCATTTACTGGGGCAAATAGCTAGTTAGGTGTGCCAAGAGCAACTGTGGTGAAGATTTTGAGGTTTACATAAAAAGTGCTTATCACATTCAGGTATTGTACCTACAAATTAGACAAGGAAAATTATGCTGCAAGTAGGGTAGTGTGCTATGACATAATGGAGCTAATGAACAATGAAAACGTATTCGAAATTATCCTGTTTAGTGACAAGGTCACACCCCATACTTGCAGTGAAGTAAACACATACAATTGTCGCTCATCAGGTAGCCATCACATACCATCTATGAATGCCAAAGAGTCATTCCAAGGTTAGTGTGCGACTTTGGATTACCAAATCTACTGTTTAAGATTCTTTCATTTTCACAGAAGCTGGCATTACAAGCAACGCATATCTAGAAACGTTATCAGAGTTTTTGGAACCAATCTTAAGCGGGGTAGCATTGATGACAGTGTTGTCTTTCAGTCCTTAATTGGACTGGCAGATGTTCATCAGAGGTATAGCCTGTTCCAGTTCAGCCTACCACTGACGACGGTGTCGCTAGTGTTGATGTTGTCTAAAAATGTAGACTACTGAGGAGTCGGACGGATGACACAGTCCGTCACATAATGTAATAAACAGTGGACATATATGTAGACGCTCCATTTATGTCTATAACACTAGACAGTAGACAATAGTATTCGGATTTCTTATAACTCGCCTACCGTAATATCAGCACTGTTGTAATAGGGTATCGTACAGAATGACTGAACACGTTTAACACACCACTGTACTCGAACACTCGTTTTATGCACCTGAATTTCCACAGTGCCTATCCAGTGTATGACGTAACAGTTAATGCGACTGTTCGCCACCAGTAACATGAGGTGGGACGGATAGTAATACCATCACGTCCACATGAGAGTAAGCAATGTACAGGACCTCAAGAATTGTATTCGAGCAGCATGTACAGCAAATACAGGCTAAATGCTGACGAATGCATTTAGGGCTACAGGTGAACGATGAGGACAGTGCTGTGCAATGGATGGCGGACATGTTAATTACGATGAATTTCGTAAGTACGTACAATCACGATAACAGCATATCAATTTCATGTCCGCCATTCCATTACCTCTACAAAATGAATCGAGACTTTATAGCCCACTGTGTGTAGGTGACACTTAATTCTCGCTTAAATAACCTTTTAGAGCTGAATATATCTCAAAACGAGTTAGGTCTACACAAATGTTGAACAAAACCGGTGAAATGAATGTTCAAATGATCTCGGAGTCTAAGGAGCTTTTCCCGACAATCATCTTCTCAGGATAAGAGAACACCAAGAAAAAGTATTATCGATCCATCTTACCAAACCAAAGTCTAGCTTTGCAGATCAGAGGGCTACCCTCATACTGTTTTTACTTCTGTTTCTTCTACTAGTAATCATCCTTTTCTAAATTATATGTTTTGTTATAAGAAATGTCGCCTGCTACATTCATCTCAAACTATTACGCTTCTGTGACGATAACATTTACAATAAAAATTCTGAGTAAAGTTCCGGGACCTATGCCCAAATAAAGGGAACATCGCTTTCTAGTAATTCATTACATCCTTAAGTTCCTCTCTTGAAAACCATGCTATGTTATGCAGTATCTTTTATCAAAGCGGCAACATACGTATTTATTGCAGATTCACAGCATGTAAGAGAAAAAAGTTCCAAACGAAAACTCACTTCATTGCAAAACTCTTTGAAGTTTACTCGGAAATACAGGGAAAAGCTGTGGTAGTTTTTAATTATTTCTAAGCTTCTTACTCCTTTATGATAGAACAGAGATAATGCGCAGTAGAAATCACGGTGGCAAATGGAGCAGCTTAATCACGTCAAGTGCTCACAGCAAACAGAATAATTATTATCCTTGGAAAGTTAAACCGCCTCAAATTACTGCTGACTATTACTCTTCTCAAAAGGAACATCAACAACGTTCGAAATAAAGAAAAAATTGTTATTCATGATAACTCATTCAAGTAAAGGTGGCAGGAAAAGCAGCATCACCAGCACAACTGTGTATGCGCGCTTTAGAATTTGGGCACAAATCTGTGAGGTGAAATCAGGAATGATGTGTCAACATTTGTATAAATGTTCTACCATTTACACTTGCAGGTTTAAAGATTTTACAATATTATAATTCACCTTATCAGAATATCTGATTATGTTTAATTACGAAATCATAGGTGATTCCCCATTTTCATACATAAATTAACCAAACGCTTAATTTATATACCTAATTGAATGGTATTTTTTTTCAAATTAGTTTCCAGTTCTGCTGTTTTTATTGTTTTCACTTGATTAAAGAACACATATACATATAAAGAAAATTCAACTTTGTATGTATTAGATTAACATCGGCATAATACCCTTCCTACAAAAAAAAAATCAGTTTGTACCTCCTTTTAATTTATCTTTCAGAAGATAACTGTAGACTACACATTCCGGTATAGGAGTGCGAGTTTTAAGTAAGGCAGAGATAGAGGGAGAGAAAGAGAGAGAGAGAGAGAGAGAGAGAGAGAGAGCTGGAAACGGAATTGGGCAAAATGTATTATCCTGGTCAAAAACCTTAGCAACCATGGCCCAGTGGAATTAGAGATGGAGAGAGAGAAAGAGGGAGAGAGAGATGAAAACGGAATTGGGCAGTTTTATCCCAGGCAAAGCTCTAGCAACTATGGCCTATGGAGATATAGACCGAGAGAGGAGAACTGAATTTGTCCATTTTTGTTATTTGAGGGTGAGGGAGAGAGTGCTGAAAAAGGAATCTAGTACTCCTTATAATTCTAACAAAAATCTCTATCGAACAGTGCATTGAGGAGAGGGATGGATAAAGACAGAACAGAAAAAGAAATTCAGCATTTGTAATCCCAGCGAAAAGCTCTATCGGGCATGTGCTGTAAGAAAAGAGAGAGGAAGGGAGAGCTGAAAAAGGAAATCAGCACTTTTTGTAATCCCAGCAAAAAGTTCTATCGACTGTCTTATAGGAAAAGAGAGGGAACGAGAGAAAAGCTCCTTCGACCATGTGCAGTAGAAAAAGAGAGACACAGAGAAAGAGAGGGTGAGTGAGACAGAAAGCTGAAAAAGGAATACACTGCTTGTAAACACTGTAAACAGCTTTATCGAACATGTATTATGGAGAGAGGGAGAGAGTGAGCGAGACAGACAGCTGAAAAAGGAATTCAGTAGTTCTTGTAATCCCAACGAAAAGCTCTATGGAACATGTACTATGGTGAGGGAGACAGAGAGAGAGAGAGAGAGAGAGAGACAGAGAGAGAGCTGAAAAAGGAATTCAGCATTTTTGTAATCCCGGAATAAAGCTATTGTCCATGTTCTTATGGGGAGAGAGAGGGAGAGGCAGAGACAGAGGGGGAGAGGGAGAGAGAGAGCTGAAATAGGAACTTAGCATTTTTCTAGTCCCAGCGTAAATCTCTACAGGCTCCGTCCTGTGGTGAGAGTGAGGATAGAGAAAGCGGGCTCAAAAAGGAATTTAGCACTATTTTAACCCCAGCAAAATCTCAATATTAATAGTGGCCAGTGCAGGAATGTAAAGGGAGATTGGCACGTATGTATAACTCGCCTGCGGTGCCGTATCTGGTAAAACCGGACGTTAAACACCATTTAAAAATACGCATATATAATGTACAAAATAGGTAGAGAAGGTATTGTGTTCCACCCAATAATTCGATACCGAGATAGCGCCGGTAATAACGTTTTGATAACACTTGAAGCAAAAGAAGCACCTTTAGAAACATATCCGCGCGCGGATGCGTGTGCGTGTTTCCGTGTGTGTAAGTGTGTGGACAGCATAACCCATAAACGAAAAGTCGGTTAAATAACAAAATTGGTTTATGAGTTTATCTTCCAAGGATGTGACACGAAGATTTGCCGTAAAAGCGTCCCACACCAAATTACTGTTTACATGGAGCCTTTTTCGAAATGTTCGACTTTCTAAATAAATGGTTCAAGAGATTTTGATTAAAGCACCATATCTTAAAAATGTTAATATGACAAATATAATATAAATCCTGAATTTCATGGAAGTAGCCCCTAAAGTTTTCCTCACTCTCAATGACTTTTGCAGCTATTTGCTTCAATTTTAAAATACTTTTCTCAAACGCGAAGTTCCCATCCGTTTCATGTCTCTTTTTATTTTACTGCTGGCCATGGAAAGCGAATCGAATTTCAATGATAATTGAACAGCGATAGCTTTTAAAACATTTGACTGTCTCTTTAGCCTATTGTATTCCCTTATTTCTTTCCACTGATAAGGAACTAAGTATTAAGACCCTTCTGGAATTTTTTTCTTGATTAGGATTCTGCGAATAAATGTTGTAAGGTGACCGCGCCGTGGCCGAGTGGTTAAACTACTCACCTCTCACCTAGATGGACAGGGTTCGATCCCAAGCGACCACATGTGAGATTTGTGGAGGACAAAGCGGTGCAGGGGCGGGTTTTCTCCGGGTTGTCTGGTTTCCCCCGCCATCGCAGTCCACATGTAATCCATCTTCATTTCCTGTCTCACCAGCATCATCGCCTATGATGTCACAAGTAGTAAAAGCGGGCGTTAAACACATCCCAAAAGTTTGTTTGCAGGACTGGTAGAGAGAATCATGTAAATGGATCGCAGCAGATTCATTCTACATATTTATTTGGAGTATACTACGTTTGTTAACTGTAATGTATTATACAGGATGTTAATGAACTACACAGATATATTTTCAGAGAATAAGGAGGTGTATTAAACAAGTAACTTGAGACAGGAGACATCTGGTTTCCCCGCTCAAATTTCGAGGTTACGGGTGTAAATTTCTAAAGCATCAGTCCGTTACTGGCTGATGATACAATTTGAGACCATAGCAATAAAAACGAAGGTCTGTTGGAGAGGGTACTTTACTGCATTAACTTTGCACAATAGATAGTATTTCTTTTGAGTTCAAATCTCCTCAATAACAGCACTTCTTCGTATGTATCTAAAAGAAAAATAAATAAATCAATAGCAGGAAACAAACCTATGACCTTCGGATCATCAGCTTTTGGCGTTACACATTAAAGCACTGGAGCAATTAAGTAAATGCTTCTAGATTATGGTACATAACGCAAGAAGGAAGTTAATCAATGGACATTGTAGCACTGTTACGTGAAATACTCGAGGTTTGAGCGAATTTATGGCAGTAAATGTTAAGAATGCGTATAACAAGTTGCTGAAAATAGATATTTTTGAACTCGCGTATCACTTTTAAGAACATTCAAAGCCCGGTTTTCATCTGACTTTGATTTAACATCGACTTATGTGCATGTGGAACCAATTTATTTAACACCTTACGGCTGCGTTATGTATAGCTGTGGACCATACATTTGCCTGTCCGAAATTACTTCGAATCAGACACGTCTATAATATGTTAAATTGTATCGGTGTAGTTCATTAACATCCTGTATAAGAAATAATAATTAAATTTCATCAGCCATAAACATCGCAGCGCTGTAGGTAAGCAAACATTAATTAATTAACCTTTAGTCGTTACATTTTCAAAGAAAAGTATTTAATTTTTGTAAAAAGAATCTACTCAATGTTTTCCTCGTCTACTACCTTAAATAACACGTTTCTTTTGGGCTTGCTACTGACAGTAACATGATTTTTCAGCACTTTTATATGCTGCTAGATACAGCTCTAGGTCTGCGGTATGATAAATTCCTCAGTAAGTTCTATAGGTGAAATACAGAACTTATGTTCTTAATAATACATTTTCAGACATGAAAAACTGCTATACGAGTAAACAATCATGCCCATTTATATATACCTATACAGAATGTCACAGAATTCAGCCGCGCAATTTGGTACGTTTGTAGTGGGGTCCAGGATAAATAGGTTGAGATAAGGAACTTATGGGCTATGGTTTCTAAATTCTTTGCTACAGGATAGAATATATTAAGGGTTAGTACGCCACTGATCAAGCTGCAGTGGACCGTGACATGAACACCCAGATTTCGGAAAGCATATATGTAGTGATATTATCTACTGCTATGTTTAGCGTGTGGGAATCTTGTTGAGGGCGTTGAAGGTTCAAGCCTCCGTAGGTACCTTTATTTTTATGTTGTCGCCTTTGTTTTCGTTTTACAATAAGCCGTTTTATAGTGTTTAACGCCCGCTTTTACTACCATGGCACCGCAGGTGATGACACTGATAATACATGGAATGAAGATGGAGCACCGGTGGAATGTGATGGCGGGGGAAACCGGAGAACCCGGAGAAAACCCACTTCTGCGCCATTTTATTCACCACAAATATCATATGTGCCTCTTTTGGGATCAAACCCGGGCCGTCTAAAATAAGCCGTTCATATTTTGCTGAGTTACGCAATATGATTTTATCGTACTGACAAATAAGGTAAATGTAATGTACGATTAGCATGTATGTGTGGCGGGAAAGGTTTCAATAATAATTCATATAACACTTCTTCATACCCCTCGAAGGAGTTTCTAAAATACACTGCATCATACATGTGTGTGTGTGTTATGTACGTAGCTTTACAATTGCAGGCACCACTCACAATTTACGGAACAATATTATCAGTGTTTTGAATGAATTTCAACTGAAACAAAGAGAAACGATTGTCATCAAATTAAAACAAGTACGTACATAAAACTAATTAGGAACTATGTATTGGTCAGGAAAGTGCATTTTACCTTTAAATGCACTTGTTCTACATGAAAGGCAAATAGAAAGAAACTTCGAGAAATAATACAATAACCGAAGCAAAAAATACAACAGGTTACCAGAGAAACTTTTTGACGTGACTACCTGCAACATCCCTGTGGAGACTGCACCTCGAAGAAGTGAACCTTACATTCCGCAAAATATTCCATAAGTGCGTTGAGCCTCATCACAAGTAGTTAAAACTCGTGTTACTACTTGCTCATCTGATTCAACAGACATATGGAAAGCCAAGCTCTCAAGCATGCGCAGTGGTACCAGTGGCACCAAAAAAAAAAATAAAAAATAAAATAAAAATAAAAAACAACAAACACATGTGCTCAGAAGTTCGCAGCTTAGATTATTTAAGGACGTAGTATGAACTCCGTTTCGCACCTAGTTGAACCAATTTATATCTTTACGCATAATGTGTATACCTTTACAATATCAAGACAATGTTTAGCAATTCATGATTCGTTTCATGGTTCTCACAGTGGTCACGTGTAGGCTCTAGACAAGATTTTCAGAAGCACACTCTTCCAGAATACTGTAGCTCAAATGATTAAATTGGCATAAATCCCACATACAGATAAAACCAAAGTACCACTGTTTGCATCTTAGTAATACCACAGTTTTGTTGGGTTTTTTTTTTTTTCACTGCTAAAATCATAGTTCAGTAACTACGTTTCAAAGCACTCATTACATAAATGTTTTAACAAACCTAATTGTTCTCTTGCTTTAATGGTCGCAGATTCCTTGATAATTACTACATTTAACATTGAACGCTACTTAAATATTATTCACAATCTTTGAAAGTAAATTTGTGCTGGAGAGTTTATCGTCTTGTCTTCAGAAATATTAGCTAAGCGTATAGCACTGCTCAAATTGTGTACCTCTTTGAGAAAAATTGGAGAATTAAAAAACGAAAGCTTCAGAGAGCAGTGCGATTTTTGTGGACTGGATTTCCTCGACCAGCGCTATGCCGACTCTCCCACCGGTATGTCATAGTGGAGCGCTCTAGCTAAGTACATATGATCTGAAATCTACCGAGCTGTTAACTTTGGTGTGCATACCCTCAAATAATAGGCAATTTTGCCAAAGTTGCAAATCCAATAATTTTAAATGTGGTACAGATTGCGCACCAACGCTGTATTCCTTCGACTACTGGCATACGCATAAGGCATTCTGCATGAAAATGTATCCCGTAGGTCCACATTCTTTTAATTTACGGCCATTGATGTGTGATCCAAACAAAACTTACCCTAACTTCGACATATGGCAAAAGAGACAGTGAGTTTCCTATCTCAAACTGCTTATCTAGGACCCTTCTATGATCCTGCCAATTTGTGTGGTTGAATTCTAGTTCATCCTGTAATATATATATCTTAATTCTTAATTTAAAATGCAACATTTTATTCCAAACCACATTGTGAAATATCTATTTTATTGCCTGTATATTCGTATTAACCTTTCGAGCTAAAATATTGGGGACAAACACAGTTAACATCAGTGATGGCAACAGATAACTAATTTCGATTTAGCAAACCGGAGAATAATGAAATGATTTTGTTTCTCCGGACATGTATAAACCCGGAGATGAAGGTTTTCAGTCCATTTCCCCTAGCACGGCTCCATCGGGCGTGCCATTATATAGAAAATGACCCGTAAATAGAAGTGCAAATAAATGCTAGGAATAATATTCTATTCCCATGATGTTCAAGTGTGACGTGTGATAATGGAGTAATATCAACGCAATAATCACCTTTTTCACCTCTTTTCGATTACTTATTTTTCACAAATCTCATTCATTAAAGCTTTTCATTCAGTACAGGTGAAAAATGACAAACGATTCCCACTGCGGTGGATAATATAGGTCGCTATAAATGCGTATTATTTTGGGTAATATATTATGCAACGTAAGATCATTTAAGAGCTGATGCAGATCGTTAGTCGATGAAGGTTTGAATTCGGAATGACCCGGCCACGCTTACATATTCATTATCTTCTTGGCGTGTTTCTTTTCTGCTTCGGTAATTAATGGCCTTCTTATCTGTAGCCATCCCAGAGGAAATCCGGGAAAATAATGGACGGCTTTCTTGCCGCTTGCCTCTTTGTATTTCTTTGCATGTCCGACACGAACGAGCTGAAAGCTAATGGATAAAAAGGGGGTAATGGTCAGGGATAGGTTTCCCACTCAGTCTTGCTTTAAGTAATTAAAGCTAATGCGATTCGTCATTAGCGGAAAGAAGCTGCAACTTGCTTTGTGAGATCGATAATTTCCTGAAATTTGGAATAAGAGCTAGATTTGTTTCCCGTAGAATTGTAAGCAATTTTCACGAAATTGCTTCTAATCTAATCGCTGACCTCACCGTTTACCATTTTGCTCGCCTAATTCAAAATCATAAAAGTTTAATGTACTTAAATTAAATTGGAAAGTGCACGTTATTAGCAATTATGAAGAGTAACCATTTTCAGATTTATTTAGGAAGTGCGAATTCGTTCCGGTAACAATGTATTCATTAAGCGAAACCAGTAAATTTAAAATTGCTAAACGAGAAGGTTTGAAGAAAAATACCTGAATGTTCTTATACCACAGTTCCATTTCAAACAAAATGTTTTAGAGATGGAGACTAGATAAATAATATTAATATATTTGTTGTAATGCTATATTATTTACTGTCTTGGATAATAAACCTTAAAAAATATTGCTGCTTTTAATAGGCATCTTTATCAGTTACCAGTTTTGCAGTTAGCGAATTGAATTCCATCCAATAATGTTTTATTGCAATTACTTAAGATCACTGTATCCAAACAAAAACAATGTACGACTATTGTATGTATGTGTGTCTTTTTTGTAAGCATGTGTATATGTGGTGTGCATTTGTGTAGATACGTGTATATGTATGTATGTGTGTGAGTATGAATGTATGTATTATGTGAGTGTATGTGTGTATGTATATATGTATGTATGTATGTATGTATGTATGTATGTATGTATGTATGTATGTATGTATGCATGTATGTATGTATGCATGTATGCATGTATGCATGTATGCATGTATGTATGTATGTATGTATGTATGTATGTATGTATGTATGTATGTATGTATGTATATGTGTGTATGTATGTATGCATGTATGTATGCATGTATGCATGCATGTATGTATATATGTATGTATGTATGTATGTATGTATGTATGTATGCATGTATGTATGCATGTATATGTGTGTATGTATGCATGTATGTATGCAGTATGTATGCATGTATGTATGCAGTATGTATGCATGTATGTATATGTGTGTATGTGTGTATGCATGTATGCATGTATGTATCTAGAGTATTAGTATATATTGTGTGTAAACATGCATACCTGTTTACGGTCGTGTAAGTATGTGTTTATGTGCAATGCAAAACCTGTGTATAGTATATATGAATGTATTTATGCATTTTGTGTATGTGTAATGTATCTATATATATGTTGTGGGTATTTGCGTATGCGTATTGTGTAAATGAGTAGGTGAATTTGTGTTCTGCATCATGTCGGAGTGTGTGTGTTATGTGTATGTGAATGTGTGTGCGTAGGCTCTATGAATTAGGGTGTTGTTTGTATACTGTGTGTGCTGTGCTGTGCGTGTATATTTGTTTATTTGTGTATGTTATGTTCTATGTTATTAATTGTTCCATTCATACCCCACCTTCAACTGCACTGGCCATATTGGTAGTCTTTTAACTTTACAACATGATTGCCTTTCGGCAATAGCGTTAACGCGGGTCTCATTGGTTTTTTATTTATTTAGGTTTTGGTACATGATATGACATACGTATTCACACTCTCGATCATGCTTTCAGACTCCGGGAAGGGTACGGAATAATCTTGGCTAGACCAGGAATCGAACCCTGAACCTGTCGCACAGCAGGCGGATGCTTCACTGAGATATGGTGCGTTGTGTGTGATGTGTAGGTATGTATTACTATTTGATGCTTAACTACCTTATTTTCTACTACAATACTAATTGCTTTAGAATCCACAGTCATAAACTCCTCTGTTTCGTGAGTTATTTTCTTTATTTCTTTCTATCTTTCTGTATTTATTTGGTCATGTTTATTTCTGTTATTATTGTTGTTCAGTTCGTTATTCTCGTTTGCTTGTTTTGTAAGTTTGTCTACAACTCATCATTGCCTTCAATTCATTCATGTCCCTTCATCCATATGAAATATACTCTTGAATTTTCTGATCTGTGTTTTCAATTAATACATTAAGTATGCTCCTATATTTAAGCGATTCCAATGTGACTTTGCTGTCTGTACGTATGACTATATTTCTATTAATACTCCTGTGGTCTAAAGAAGATTGCAGTTGCTCCAAATACAATCTTGAGATGGCTAACTGTTCAGCTTGATTATTTGAGCAGCGATCATATAATTTCCATTTATATGTGCCTACCAGTTATTTTCCAACAATACATATACAGTCGCTCCTGCTCCAGCAATGCCGAACAGTCATTTACCTCACTTATCTTTGCTGTCTGTGCTTGTTAAGATCGTTGATTAACTGCGCGTGTAAGTTCGCATTTCTTCTGCCTTTTTTCTTTCCTTATTTCTTTTTCATTTCTTTCTACTTTTCTCGACTCTATCTCTATTTACCCTCATCGTATGTAGGACTTTCCAACTCACAGGACTTACAGGTATAGGGACGCCTGTTGATGAGCAAAGGCTCTGGATCAGAAAGAAGCCAGGATGGGTAATCAGCCCGATGGCTTCTATGCAAGTGAGGAAGTAAACGACATGAAATGACGGTGAAATAAATGACAGGACAGATGACTGTGGAGCAATCGGTGGAATGACTGGCAGAGGAAACCAAATAACCCGCTTCATTTGATTCGCATGCTAGGTGCTTAATTTTACAGTTGCACACTATCGTCTATTACAATGTCTATTAGGAGCACTCAAGCTATTCCCCACGAAGCTTTGGATGAAAGCATCCTGTAAGCTTTTGCGTGTTAAATGTTTATCATTTTTCGGGCACTCTGTAGAATGTTTATTTTCTTATACCTAGTCCTCAGCTGCATATAACAGCCCACAAACAAGCAAACACGTGGATGCAAACCACTTAAAACATTTTTAAACCTATTTACGAACACTTGTTTGTAACGCGGTGGTAGCGGGTGTGTATCATATAAATGAGATCCCGAGTTTGCATCTCGGTTAAAGTGAGTTACCCGGAAAAAGCTTTTTTTCTTTTCTTTTCTTTATGCTGCTTATGACCATCACTTCACAATTTTATTGATAGTTCATACCAAGTTAAATCATATTAAAGAAAAGGCATAGACGTGTGTCTGCGGGTAAAGACACATGGCGCCAACAGTAATGCCGTTTATTTGAATTGCATGAGGATAAAATCAGGAAACAATTCAAAATTTTGGAAAATGAGGACTGAAAAGTATTGTCACCGATCGAGACATACTTGCATGCTTGTGGGATGCGTGAAATGAAATATACAGGATTAGGACAAACAAATTGATGCAATTGAAATCGTCTAAAAATAAGCGGCCGCTATTACAAAGCGTATGACGTTAGGGTAGGCATTGAATGTGTGAGCAACAGGACAGGGCAGGGAGGAAGCCAGTGTCTATAGTAGCGATAACACAGGTGCAGTTGTCATTTGTTCATATTGAACCACGTTACAGAAGCCAGCAATCTGACCATAACTTAAAATGTATTCTTCGTTTGTGCGTGAGTCAGAGCATAGTGTCTAATATTAAAAACAAACTATTGAAGCATAAAGGAATTAAAATATCTCGACGAAGTAGTACAGCTCTGAGTAAATCAACTGTGTATGCATTTTGAAAGAGGAACCCAGTTTCACAAGGACAAAGGAGTGACTTTTTAAATACAGTGATTAGGATTTAATCATCATTTCTAAGACACAATAGAGAATGTTGATCCATGAACAGTTTTCAATGATTCGAATGTGCAACTATAAAAACAGCATCATTTCAAATACGCATTCACAAATGATGACACCCTTATGAAACACCTTCAATGCCTACAGCACAATTGTTTAGTAAAACAGAAATTAAGCTTTTTAATATCAGATACATAAAGGACGAGGAAGGATGGGGAATAAAGAGATGGTTATACTATAGGCGGCTTTCATTTATTGTGTGTAAGTATAAAGCCTAGCACCTCTGAAGTAAAGCCTGGTGTTGGTGAGTGATCGATCACCTTTTGTCGGGCAAGTCCGAGCATGGGGATAGGACGTCCGCCTTGGCATAAGTCCTGACTGGACCAACAGATTGTGTGTAGGGATATCTCTAGTAATTGGATCGTGTGAGGTGGTCAGTGCCGCGCTCTGAATTGGATCTATGGTCTAATAGTCTCCACCGATCTTCATCAGAATTGGCGTGGCGTACATGATTAAATAAATTAACTGCTGCGGTTCTTAGCGTTCCATTATATAATGGACGTAAATGACCACTTAATATTGTTCAGAGGCATCTTCAACAGTCCTGAGGTTTTTTCTTTCTGTTTTTCGTGCCGTAAATTACGACACGGGACCAATAGCTTTACTCCTCTTCCAAAGGAAGCCAAGCGAAGGCTTTTTAGTCCGAAAAAAACCATCGTCCTCCGCCGGGTTTGAACCCGCAACTTTGGGAGCTAGAACTAGCATGTGACAGCTACACCACGGAGGAAGACGCGCACAGGGTTGGAATGGTGTTTGGGTAACGTCAGAAGATCTACCAAAAGGCAAGTTTTCTCGTCAGTGTTCTGGTGTGTACTTTGAATATATCATCTATTTGTTTATGGACATTGCATAAGCGGGAACCGTTTATGTAGATTACCACTTTGTCTAGTTGTTTGTTAGAGTGGTCTCAGGGTCTGAAAGAGTACGGTTACTTCCTGGATGTCCTCTAGAGTATGACTGGGGATTTCCTCCCACGTCGCAATACGCTCGATGAGGCTTTAAACAGTCTCCCTGAGTTCTTGAAGTGCGGATCCTTTGCCTGTTGTGTGACTATGGAAGTGGCAGAGTTCACCTTGCTCTCGTGAATGATGGTCTGAGGTTCGACGTCTTGGACAGGAGGAGGTTGTGGTTCAGGGAGGTGATGAATCTGTGTTCATGTCTGTGAAGCTCAGAGATGATGAGTTGGAGACTGCATGTAATCAGGGGTACACTGTTGGCGTGGATTTATCGGACACATTGCATATCCTATGGAGTAAGTAACTCAGTATTCGGAGAGACCAAAAGATAAGATTCAGGAAAAGGCCTTCATATTGCTGCTGATTGCTGACAATTTCTGGGCCGTTATCCCTCTCTAATCCATTGTCTTCAGTTCGTTTCACATACGGGTTGTTCTAATGGCTCCAACTTTGACCTCTGTTCACGTTCTCCAAGCAATGCCTCTTGGGAATAAAACAGAGTGCGGAGCGCAGTCCTGAAGTAGCTCTTGACAGGTTGACCGAATCGTCGACAACAGCTACAGTATGACTGGTTTTCTACAGAAGCTAAGAACACTCACAATAGTATAGACCATGGAAATCTACGCATCCACGTCTTATACAACCTGTTTTTCACACCAAACGAATATAACAGCCCTATAGCTTATGCTTGAACTAGTCCGAAATTTGACGTCGCAGATGCTTTGAAACTATTTTATGTATATTTTTATGTATCGTTGGAATTTGCATTATTTTGTGAAAATGGAAGTGGCGTTTTATTTATAGACGCTCTTTAACTGCTGTGGTTCTCAGTGTCCCATTCTATATTGGGCGTGAAAGGCTGCTTAATTTT
This sequence comes from Hymenopus coronatus, assembly GCA_030762935.1. Lineage (NCBI taxonomy): Eukaryota > Metazoa > Arthropoda > Insecta > Mantodea > Hymenopodidae > Hymenopus > Hymenopus coronatus. The sequence goes on from CM060900.1 coordinate 386,325,667, forward strand.
GCTCAGAGGCCTCTCTATCAGGCTTGAGGTTCTTTTACGTGCCGCAAATTTACGACACGGGACCCACGGCTTTACTTCCCTTCCGAAGGAAGTCATGCTAAGGATTTTTACGCCCGAAAAAATCCATCGTCCTCCACCGGGTTTGAACCCGCGACCTTGGGTATATGAAGCTAGCATGGTAGCCATTACACTACACTAGTCTGTGATACCCACATAATCCTAAGAGTGTGTTCTTGGCGAAAACGTGTCTTGAAAGCAAACAGCTTCTCCTTCGTTAATAGCAAACCTCTTCTAGCTTTCAGGAAAAGGGGCAAAGCGGAGTTACCTACGCAAAAGAGTATGATTAGGACTACATTGAGGTTGCTCTTGAATGTGAAACATACATATTTTTCCCTTAACACTTGTTAATTATGCTATAGTAAACGCTCAACAACTCGCTATAATAATATCAACAAAAACTTAAAGAGTACAAAAACTTAATTTAATATTACGAGTTAAAAACAGTAAAATAAACGCATTGTCTCCCTGCAAAAGGTATTTTTTAACTTTCTTCTCAATCCTTTGGTTGTGTCCTGATATTACTCTCATTTCTATTGCGTTTATCATTTCAAAATTCCTGCAAAAGTTAGTATTACTGGTAAAGGTGTTCCAGCTTATTTTCCCCTTCATTTCTTTTCATTCATTGTCTGCCATGATAAAACTGTATTTTGGCACAATGAACAAGTAACTAAAAGTATTGGTTCTATAGCTGGGTTTGGTTCGATGTCGTTTCGAAACATTCTGTACAGGTTCCCGTTTATATAAAACCAACGAGAATGCAATTAACCTCTTTAGTTTTTTGCATCAAACTCGGGATATACTTTACCTTATATGCGACATGCCAATATGTAAAGCACATAGCACTTTACTGAAAACGTTTTCTAGACACATTTGGCAAAATAAAATGAAAGGTATCATTTCATACACGATATACGAGGGAGACATGGTTGAGAAGAGGAGTCGGGCTGTATACGAAATTAACCCAGCATTTGACCAGCTATACGTGAAGATGTACTAAATTATATTGCTGTGCAGGGAATTTCCAGGAAACGTATCTTAGTTCTTTCAATTATTATTATTATTATTATTATTATTATTATTATTATTATTATTATTATTATTGGGCTTAAAAATCTTCAGACTGTCAAATAGCAGTTCAAACAGATACATATATAGCTTGATCATAAAAGTAAAATACACACTTAATTTGATCTAATCATCACTTTTGTTGCCTTATAGCGATATGACACGGTCAAATATTTTGGCCCAAAGCTTTTAGAACTAAAACTGAATCGTGAGACTTCGGATAAATTCGGAGATTCCCCAATAACTCGATCCAATTTGCAGTTGAAAGAGTTCTTGATAAACATATTTGACCGTGTGATCTCGTTATTACATTCTTAGCTTATATGCTGTTTATGTTTCTTCATACCTTAAAGAATACTAGACGTAATGGTGAAGAGTGCGTGTGTTCTTTTTTTTTTTATGTCGATTATAGAATAAAGCACACACATATAAAACACGTTTTTCTGTTATAGTTTAGTTAATTCTAGATCCCTCAATATGTGTATATGTCCGATGAAGCACCGACAGTTAAATTTCGAAAATAATCGTTCTGTGCGTTAGATAAATGTTACAGAAAATAAATTGAATCGAAACAACATAACTATTTTACTTTTAGAGCATGTTCAAGGAAGCTTTATTCTATTTGATAGAATCGGTCATAGGAATTTCTAAGCATTAACGTTAGGACGAAAGAGAATGAAGTTGGACTGTTACTGGACTTCACAGAGTGACGTCACAGGTGACAAAACATTACCATCTCTCGTGCCGCCTGCTATGACGGCAGACGGCACTCATCAGATCGTGTTTACCTGCCCGGCTGTGGCGCATGGTTACTTGTTTGCATTCCATTTATTAATAATTGGGTGAGTGCAGTTCACTCGAAGCCATCTGTTGAAGAATTTATTTGTCTACCGAGAATGAATGCCAATGGGTGTAATACACTGCCATGTGTATATGTATTCCTCTAAAAGTGGAAAGGCTAAATGGAGTAATAATGAAATGTTAAATGTTATTACGTAACTATATCTACAGATTCTTCTCTTAATTAATAGTTGCAGAGACCTCCCTCAACATCTATATCTGAAACTAATACAACAATAATAATAATAATAATAATAATAATAATAATAATAAATAAACATTAATAATAAGAAGAAGAATAGTGATAATAATAACAACAATATGTTATGTTCTCAAAACATAGTAATGCCTTCTAAAACCGAGATCAAATAATAAACAGCAGGTGGAATTTGCTATGAATAATGTAAATGACTAGAAAGGAGTTTTCATGTAACTGAAATGAAAGCACCACGAGGATATAGAAGATAGATGAGTGAAAATTTGTTTTTGACATTTCAAATGCTTGGGGACTTTTTCAGTATAATTCAAATGTTTGATTCCCTTAGTTATTTATAAGCTGAGCTTTGTTCTGCTGTGAGGACAGTGGAACAGTTTCAAAATGGCATGCTCCGTTTGACGCATGTGTGCAGTGGTCTAGCAAAGCCAATGCATAATTCAGTTTTGCCTGCAGAGAGAACTGACCTGTATCGACTGCGATCGACTTCTCGTCTGGAAATAATTAATGCCATTAATATTCAATGGTCATACGAATCGATCTAGCGTTAATCGACTGTTCACTAACCCTGTATGGGATTTATCTGATTTGAATGCAACGGAGAAGAGCTCAAATTTCATTAATACAATGAGGGAATGTGGTTATTTAAGTGATTAGAAATTTGTGGGCTCTATTATACCAGAGCCTCGTGCAAAATGTAAGACTTACATTGTAACGGCTTCTGAAGGGGCTAAAATGAATCCGTAAAACTTTGTTATAAAAATTTATGTTTACTATAGAACTTTATACTTACTTCTTTCCCCACCTGTAACTTTATAACCAACTCAGTAGCTCATGGAACTTCTACCTTCTCCTCCTCTCCGCTTGCTTGCAAACAACATACCATGTATAAGCCGGCCAAGGCCAGTGCAGTCCTGCAGTGGGTGCGGAGAGAAGACGAACTAACATGATGCGGCAATACGACCTCACGCATACGTCATGAAATGCTGTATTGTCTGGTTTACTTCACTAGCACGCCGCGTAGTATTCATTGATTGATGTAACGCAAAGCGTGTTATTTATGTTCATAAGATTTGTGACGACGAGAAAAAAGAAGCTCAGGAAAAACGTATTACAGATGCTCCTGAACTTATCACTTTTACCAGTTAGAATAAGAACAACGTAATATAAGATCAGAAATGAGAGCCGGTTTGAAGAAGGTTGGACGAGCAAAATTACATCACTTCAGAAGATTGGTAAACCTCTCGTAAACAAAGTCGTTTTGTGTGTCATTAGAAGAAAATCTCAGGAGTATTACGAGGTTAAAAAATTAACCCGACGCTGTGAAAATTATTGAATTTTGCAAGAAGGAGAATCATTTCTTTGGATGTAAAGAAAAGCTTAGGAAAATATTAAAACTTAAAAAGTGTAAAGATAAACGCAGTTTACTGATAGAACGCCCTGGCGTAGTGACTCAAATAGAATAACTTCTTAGAATGCTATGGGGTCAATAACAGCAAATGACTGGAACAACTCGGTTCAGAAGGTAAAACATGTTCAAGGAACATATTGAAATAGAGATGCACTAATGCAAGAAGAAATGGAAAGGATAGTAAGCAATCCAGTCTTCGGCAGTGAGCCCGTATTTACACGTCACCAAAAACGATGTAAATAAATAAGCACGATAAGATATATATATATTTATATAAATGATAACTAAAATCAATACTAATATTATAGAACGGACAGATATGTAATGAACAGACCTTTGAAATGTAAAATCAAAGAAAACCCAAGCTAGAGAGGCATGCTTAAAGTAACAGCAAATATTCATGCTTGGTTGACTTTGCCAGATAACGCGCTTAAGTGCATTCTTGAGCTGATGGCAATCACTCCAGAAGTAAGGAGTAGATACAGTTAGAAAATAGGGGTTTTGCCTTGAGGCCATGGGAGTGACAAGTAATGTCCGGGCCAATATTGAACACAAATAATATTTTTGGCAAATGAGAACCTTGTTCTGTAACAAGAAATTCGAGGCATTTCGGAAAAGATGTTGAGAGTGGGGGTGACTTTCAAGATGTCAGACTCTGCACTCCGACAGGGAGAACGGTTCAGCTCCTGCTATTGATAGGTGAAGTCCATGCCGGGTTTAGTTCCTTGTGGGACTTTGAAAAAGAACACACGCTTCAGCTTGTACATGTAGGGAAAATATGTTTCGGTGACCGCCCTCATGTGACTTCAAAATAGGCATAACCCCAAATAGTTGAAACCTTTTCTCGCATGGCGATACGGAGCGGTGAACGGAGTTTCATTATGAAACAACGTCCGATAAGAAACTGATAAGTGTGTCTCTGTTAGGTTTGGGCTGTAGGTCGGAACTATTTAAATAAAATCAGTGTTTGGTGAAAAAGTAAATAGTGAGTTTTTACTCAGTACCCAGGAACCTAATCCACAGGAAAGGCGTCGATGAGGATACTCCACCCCTGAGAAAGCAACAAACAAGACGTCCATTCTCTCGCCGAGCTACAGTGGGAGTGGAAATCAACATTAAGGTACGTGATGATCGGATTCCGTTTAAATTCCTATCACCCCTCGGAGATTTCACTCCCGATTCCGACCAAACAGGCACAGCAGCAATGCTGAATCAGGAGAAGAAACGACCACTGGATCAGAGACCGACACACCAAGTGAGGGAGACATCACGGTATAATACCAAGCACGCGATTGAGTGAAAGAGATGTACAAATTTATTGTATTGTAATGGATTTGAGAATATAACTGATTGCTGGTGATATGAATATATACACCATTTTAACACACACACACAACGAAAACGTCATCATGAGCTATCGCTCGCACTTTCCCAGCTGGACTGTACAGGCGGGCGGGGAAGCCATTACATCTACAAGGTATAGGACTTTACTCGCCTTGGCTGGCTTATACTAGAAATTAGCTTAACCTAAAGCCATGTCCGAAGCGTTCTGATTAGCCTGTTGGCTTGTTCACAGCAATCTCGAGACCAGATTTTATCCGCTGGCATTTGCTTATGGCCGCTGTTGTGCACTTGCGCTTTAAGTATTGGTAATAGTTTGACTGCAATAACTTGAGGTCCGTTACCTGAGAATTCGTTAGCCTGGTCATAACTAATCAACCTGCAGATTATAAGACTACGTGAAAATATCTTACCTTCTTCTTGTAGCATACATACTGTGATTATGTATTGAACATTTTAAATAGTTAAAAACATCTTCAAAAGCAATGAGTGGCCGTTAATATGAAAGAATGATAAGTCAGAAACCTTTGGTTGCAGTGCACCTCAGCACAGCTTCCGCATGGATAAATGGCTTAGCAGCCAATACACATTGGAAGTCTACTATAAGCCTCTTTGTCGTGATTTAATTATTTATTCAGTTTTTAATTTTTATCTCATGTACCAAAAAAAGAAGTGCAATTAAGTAATCAAGATAGCAATATTAGATAGGAAAAGGCAGTATTGGATAGCGCTGGAAAACAGGATTGGGGAGAAAGACTATACTTCCAAATAGAAAGAAGCAGAAAACATGTAGAAAGGATAAGACAATATGGAATTATTTAAAAGAAAGATGAAAGAAGGGGATGGGTACGTTTGAAGGAGGCGCCGGTATGGTGAGAGGAGGTGATGAGTTTGGGAGAGATGCCCAAAGGGAGATGGTAAGGCTAAGGAGAGAGAAGATACAGAAGTGGTTCTGCAGCAGCACAAGTAAGAGGCTGGATAGTGAAAATCTGGATGAATGAAGAAAATGTGGTTTTATGGTAATGATATTTAGTAGTGTAGTGCGAAGATGGCGTTAGTGGTTTAGTTATAAAACAGTATTAATTTTGTGTGTGAAAATGGTACGGCTTTTGCCTAAGATTCAAAGATGGTGACGTCCTATAGGCAACCCTTGCCCCCGCAGTGCTCCTTTTGGACCCGCACCAGGGAGGGGTAATCTAGATAGCGCACACTACACATCATCAAACTACCTAATCGCACAACGAAAGGTGATAAGGAATGAAATAGTGATGCATGAGGGACCGAAAGCATTTGTGGCACAGAAGCTTCCTGGCAACAACGGAAAACCAAGAAGAAGCACAAGTCGGAGTGGGTGGTCGACGGGGATTGCACCCACGACCTCCCAGAAGAAACCGCCTCAGCCATTCCGCTCGGTTAATATATACTGTTATAGCTATAAAGTATTAAAAGTTTTATTTAAATGAAACAAAATACTAAATTAGAAATTTTAAAAGCAAGAAAGGTAAATAATAATAATAATAATAATAATAATAATAATAATAATAATAATAATAATAACAATAATAATATTAAATTTATCATACATTTAGAAAATAGTTATAACATTAAATATAAGTTATAAAATAAAGGAATATATTAAAACTGTATGATAATGATAATAATATTAATAATAATAATAGTAATAATAATACTAATAATAATAACAATAATAACAATAATAATACAATGAAACAAAAGGAAGGCTTATAAGATAAAAATAAAGAAAGTAATATTAATAACTAATTTTAAATAGTACCTAAGTAATAATTACTGATTTTAGTAACTTACGAAACTGTGCAATTTTTCCAATTAACATTCGGAGGTGTGGGAATCATCACGACAACCTAACCATTGCTTTGCTCAAAGGTATGTTAAGGAGGGTGCACTATTTAGTTTTGATTGCAAAGTACTCTAATGCTTAGTCAAAGTAGAAAAGGGGATGTAAATGTATCCTGAAAAAGTAAAAACTGATGACCGTTTGCAATAAGTACTCTAAGTGAAAAGTGTGCTGCATACGGAGTATGCACAGCAAGAGAGCTGTTTCTTTATTCTAGATTATAGACCAAACCATATTTCTTGCATTGTCATACGATAATTGAATAATGTCCTACATAATTGAATTTCAAATCAATTTACCTAATAGCATTATTTTTGCATTTGCTCATTTTTCTGATCTGTGATTCTGTATTTGATGCAAAATAGATAAATTCTTAAAGAGGAAACCAGCATATCCATGTTTGGCAAACAAAAAACAGCGGCTCTAGGTGTGAATTATCGGGAGGGGTGTCTAATGCAGTACAAAATAATTACTTTCTTCACTTCATCTACAGTACATGTCACCCTTTTATGTGCCAGAATAGATATAAACTGTTCCCATCTCTCCCTTTTTCTTTATTCTATAAGTTTTGCTAGAAGGTGGTTGAAATCTACTATTAGCTCTAGGTCAATTTAAAAATGTTGAGTATTTGTTTACTCAAACCCATGGGTTGAGACAGTAACTCTTCTCGTATATCCGCTTAAACCATCGAAATTGTGTAACTAACAATAATATGTAAAAATAAGATGTATTGTGCAACGAACCGATAATGATCATTATACTTAATTAAATAGATAGCAGTTGTATATAGTAATGTCTTATTAATCATAGTAAGGGGAATAAGTTTTGCTTTAACCATTATTTTATTTGTCAATATTTGTATTTCGTTAGTGTTTTACACGCTAAGACGACAAGGTTTGAAACGTGGTTTTAACTGTAAATGCACAGCTTTCCGTTAGCAAAACCTTGAAGTATTGTTAGTGGCGCTTTCAAAAGGAAACATTCTAAAAAGGTTATTACTCTGTCATTTGTTTAACGTTGAGTGAATTTAAGGAATAGAGGCACAAGTACATTCAACCAATAGCAAGAAGGGACGCTATTCATACAGAAGGATGTTTAAGTTTAAAATTCACAACCGTTTTGGGCAGTTCTATGCCAGATTCCAAGGGCGACACTATGTCGGTCGCTGAAACAAAATCGCGTCGCATCGCTCACCGCGGTTGAAACCAAGAAGTCAGGGTTTTGCGTTCCCCAGATTTATAATCATCACCCACATGTTTGCAGGTGTCACCTGGTTGTCAACGGTTAGGGTTTATACAGTGTAATATAATACCATGCAATTTTCTTCAATAATATTTACGAACCAGTGGTTATTGTTATTTTCTTACTACCTCTTGTATTTCCTTCTGTATACCGAGGAATTCACGTTCGCCGATGAAGAAGAAAAACCTGAGCTAACACCGGAGCAGCAAAGACATCAAAAGATAGGGAAATGTCACTAGGTTCCACCCTAACTGGACCAACTGACCCACACAATAACGCCGACGCTACTTTGTCATTACCATTTAAATAATATTCACGACTAAGTCACAAATAGCAGTTGCAGGGTGCGGCCCTGAAATATAACCTTATACCTGAAAAATATGTACTGACCACAGCAGGGACTCGTTTTAACACGTCCCTTAAATATTTCACTTCCATTTCAATCTGAGGTGTAAATTTACTATCTATTATCTCCATTACTTTTTCTCTAGCTATTATAAGTTAGCATATAGTTCCTTTGATCTGTTGAATTTTCATGGAGAGTTTACTGGTCGTTTATCTACTTATTAACTCCCTCATTAGGTTTCACATCCTGCGAAGTACAATTCTACAATAAACTTGGGTCATAAAGTAAACCAGTCTTGCTTTGAGAGTGTGCTAAAAATAATATCTTTGTTGTTTCTTTGCATTTGTCAGGGTTGTTCTGAGAACAAAAAGAGCTTTATTAAATACCTCCGAAGTTCACTAGATTGCTAAAATAAATTTCTAACAGCACTGTCCATATTTTATGAAACATGCATTCATTTAACTATATGTACGTCTCATTTATTATACACCTCGGAAGTTCCTTGCTCTCTCGGCCGTAAGTTTTATTGGTAAGAATTAAAAATTTAAATCGCATTATTATTAAAATTATTATTATTATTATCATTATTATTATTAGTGTTATTATTATCATCATCATTATTATTAATACTATTATTATCATTATTATTATTATTATTATTATTAGTAGTAGTAGTAGTAGTAGTAGTAGTAGTAGTAGTGGTAGTAGTACTAGTAGTAGTGTATTATTATTATTATTATTATTATTATTATTATTATTATTAGTAGTAGTAGTAGTAGTAGTATTTTATTATTATTATTATTATTATTATTATTATTATTATTATTATTATTATTACGGCCTTTATAATCGCATACGCCTGAGTGAGATAAACCATACACACTACACTCGTATTTCCGGCATTTCTTCCTATTTTATTACACTTTGATGTATCTGGATCTCCTACAGAAAAAAAAAAAAAATGGTTATGTTTGCGTTATAAGAAATGCATTTATTTTTGAACACTTTGTCAGAGATTTCTTCCTATTAGTGGCTTGTCTTTCCGCAGTTTCAAACCGCAGTATTGTCCAATTGTTACTAATTTTATGAATATTAAAGTATACATCACATAGGTATTAACGACAGGGTAATCCAAAAAATAGGAGATTATTTTCACAGCTACTTTGTGCCTTTCGGGATATTTCTGTGTGTCAATTATTACTGTTTTCTTCTATTTACTCGCAAGTTAAAGACTTTTTTTTATATTTTTCACAGCAATCGTTTTGTAACATTGCTTTATATTGTATCACCTACTTCTCTATATCCCTGGTTCTATTTAAATGATAAAGCGAAATTGTACGTATATGTACATATATGAAGATTAATTGTGTATATTCCTTTGTAATAGCACTTTTTATTTAGTTTTAAACCAAAGTTTGATTAAAATTGTTATGCAGTTCCCGAGCAAGACATTAACAAACCTTCACACTTTAACATTGCTGAGATAAGACTTACCGCTTTACCTTCACCAACGAATGAACTCTTTACTTGGCAAATTAAACTAAAGTGCTAAGCAACAGGCCAGCGCATGGGATTTTTCTTTTGTTTGAATCGGCATTGCTGGCTGTTCTTGTAACAGGAATCACTTTACTCTCATAACAGAGATTATGATTGTCAGCAACCAGATTCACCTCCCAAGCTATCATAATATAATACCTATAAATTAGTTAATAGTTATGACATTGAAAAAACTGATAAATAGGTGTAATGCGAAATTATTGCAAACAAGTGTCCCTTTCTTCTATGGCTAAAATTATATCATGGATAGTTTGGGTGGATAGTTGTTTATTTCCATTTAATTATGCGCTACGTTCTTTTATTATCTTAAAGAAAGTAGTATTTTGAAAATACAGGGTGATTTATATAGAGCTGACACATTTCTTACATTAATTGTTTTAAAACGTGTTGTGCTAGCGATACCTTGTTATACCTAAATTGTAGAGGAATTTTGGGAGATTATTTACCTCTATAGCAATTGTTGAAAATGCCCTTCATCCTGCATGAGGCGCAACTCAACACATCGTTCCATGTTACTGGCCACTCGTTGGAGGAATCTGTTGTCAATAGCTTGAATCTCCTTTGTGATGTTGTACTTCAGATCGTCCTATGTCTGGCGACGTGTGGCGTAAACCCTGTCTTTTAAGTAAGCCCATAGAAAGAAGTCCGGCGATGTCAAATCCGGAGATCCCGGTGACCAAGGTTCCTGGAAATTATCCGGTCGTCAAAGAAACTTGCAATTAGGTTTATGGATTCATTTGATGTATGGCATGTAGCGACATCTTGCTGAAAATATCCTTGACTCAGTTCTACATCGTCCAGTTATCGTAAAAATAATTTAATATAAGTTCAACATCTTCGCATCTAGTGACAAGGAATCGAAACTCCAGGAATAAAACATAAACATCTGCGCATATAGTGGCAAGGAATCGAAACTTCAGAACATTCTTCTTAATTGGGTGCTAAAATTGGGTCATTGAATGAATTTCCAACGGAATAATTAAAGAAAGAAATGTGTCAGTTCTGCATAAATCACTCTGTATAAAGCAATTAGGAGTAACCACTTAAAAGCTGCCGCAGATAGTCTGCCTAGGTCTAAATTCAAACTGATTCCAGCTAGCTTTAATCATCTTACCAAGCAAAGAAATTCTCAAGTTGGCTTCAAGTTAGCTACCCTCATCATCACCAACACTTAGCACTACACAAGAGCGACCATGAATCACTGACGGCAGGTAAACCGCGGTCTTGTGTATGATCCGCAAACGCTAACAGAGATGGAGGGATTTTTTATGCAACGTAAAGTCCAGTAACGATTCAACACACACACATACACACAAACACACACACTAAAACACACACACACAAACACATTTTCGTCCTGGCTTTAGTACTTGGAGGTTCAGTAGCTGTTTCATTACTAACTCTATTATTTAATCACAAATGATATGGGCCATAACATGAAGTGCATGATCGTTCAAATATTATTCACTACCAATTACTTACGGCTGAGGAAATCTTGCATTTGACCAGAAATGAAAATACGAGCAGTACTTTCCAACATTTGACGCGAGTTCAATGGTTCACCAATGCACGTGCGCAAACAGACAAACGACCACGGCTGCCAACCCTGTCGCTTCTCGCATAGCAGTCAATATTCTCATCAATTTTAATCATCATAGCCAACCTCTGCAAATAATTCCCAGACATCTACACGACAAATAATATGAAAGGGATTAACAGCCTCTCATTTTTGAAAAGTCATCTCCTAGCCTTCTCTCGGGTTTTGTTGTTTTACAAATACATGAATGCAATCGAGCAGAATGTATTGCAGTTTTGAAAAGCGAGAGTCTATGTTCTGGGCAAAATTCTCGCAAATTATAACAATTTTAGAAATAGCTCCTTCGATTAATAAGACAGGCCTGTCGGTTTACCACAATGACACATAGGCCTTTCTTCAACAATTATTTGACGAGGCACTGCTGAGAACAACAATGTAAAGCTTTCGTGCACCTCATTAAAAGACGGGACTGCATATCTCGAGTTTTGCAGCAGGTAAGAGAGTGTTAAAATAGGCCCCTATTCTTATGAGTTGTTAAGAGTTACATAGTCTTACAGTTAGTGTAATTTACTGATGAACAAAAACTGTTGGCAGTATTGCGTTAAGTGATGCAAGATGGATAAATTGGCTGCACTGCATTTTTAGCATGGCTACATAAACAGAAAGTAAATAAAGAATTAGAAACCTTAAGTTAAGTTGAGAAAACGTTCTCCGGCATGAAATCCCAGTAGAAAGTGATTTTAAATGCATAATAGATACCAAGTCTCTCAAGCAGTACTTTGAAAAGATATTCCGCTCACGTTGGACTTAGAAACAATCGCGCATCACATTTTAGAAATTAGATCCAAAATACGGATATTTATTAAAAATGTAGGTTTTGAATTACCCTCTATAAAAACATATTCTCTCTGTGCGTTGTGTCAACAACATGAATCAGAAGTAAAAAGTCAGGCGCATTTCTAAATTCAGATTTGAAATAGCATTTTGCAAAGGCTCAAGTAGAAGAGCAAAGTACTTGTTCCATTCTGTGCTGTATAGTAATAATACCATATTTATTATGTTTCTCTCACAAAAGAATTTAACGTTTTGGATTAAAGTCTTTTAGATGTTTTCATGAAAATAAAATTTTAATCTTCATCCTTAAAAACCACTAGTAAACATACTTGATATCTGTTGAGCTTTATGTACTGCATAATCAATCAAAGTTAAGCGATATGGTTGATTAAAATTAAATTATTAGAATACTAACCATTTCAGAAATCGTTTAGTTACGATCGCTTAAATATTTCCACGTTTTTAGCAGCGTAATTTGAAATTTTAAGTGAACGTCCTTTGTACACAAAACATGTTTTATTACTACGCTGGCATTTAAATATCGACTTCATTTTCAAATTCTGAAGATGCTTTAGCTTTCAAAATCTATTTCCTTCTACTTCTTAACGGAACCAATTGTGTTGAATGTTTCTCGGTAAAAGACAAAGTACTTTTTATAGAATTAACATAGAATTGTTTTTGTTAAACGTGATGTTTGTTGTACATCTGATTTTTTCAGCGTGTTTAAATGGGAATCAACAAAAAAATGTACATATATTTACTGCTTCATAAAGAAAAGTTATTGGTTTGCCTAATTCCTAATTTTTTAAATTTGCGATTGTTTTTCGCACATATTTTGTTTTATGACTTCATCATTACAAACACATAACGCCAGAACGTCTGATTTAATATAAAGTAAAGCCTTAGCTGATTTCCCTTGTTTATCATCTTAATTAAAAAATAAAAAAGCAAATTAGCAGAACCACTGCAGCTTAATTTGAGAGTTAAATCTATAATTTGTCTCAGGCAATCAAATTAGTACCTAGGTGGAATTTAGCCAAACTTGACAACTATTCACGCTGTTTTGTGCACGTTTATTTATGTGTGTCTGTGTGTGTAAGAGAGTGAAAGAGAGGCGCGCTCGTGTGTGCGTGTGTGTGTGTGTGTGTGTGTGTACACGTAACACCTCATATTGGTGTACACAGGTTGTTTCGGAACGATGCCATAACGAATGTAACAACCTTAATCTTATAATTTAATATTGAAACGTCGAAATACATTTAGGGTTTTTTTTTTTTGTGGTAACACTGAAGGTTACACAATTTTGAGATTAGGCAGCTAGAGAAGCCCTTATTATGACGCCCACACCTCAGAGGGTGCTCTTTTCATGGAAACAAACGGGATTCTCCTTGTGCGTTATCAGCAAACCTGTCGCAGCCTTGAGACTAAAGGGCAGCTACCTGCTCAGAAGTTATGAGTCGGACAGTTTTGAGCTTGTAAAACGCGAAGCTTACGTATTTCGCCCCTATAATTAGTAGATATATTGTACTTATTACCTTCATAATTTTGTATTTATCCTAATAATAAACTTCAACATTCGCGGTAACAAAGCAGAACTTATTGTTAAATGTGCAAATGTTTTATTGAATAGTTCGAGTAAAAGAGAAAAAAAAAAACACACACACACAAACACAACAACGGGCGGAATACTACCAAGAATTGCAGATGAAGTTATAAACAAAAATAAATCCATTTTTCGCTGCAAAAGGGATTTATTTTTGTTTATAACCTCATCTGCAATTCTTGGTAGTATTCCGCCCGTTGTTGTGTTTGTGTGTGTGTGTTTTTTTTGTTGTTTTTTTTTGCGTGCATCCTGAAGATCAATATGTGAATTTTCGACCAAAATGGGTAAAAAATAGAAAGTATGTTTTTTTTTTTGTAGTAAATTAATATCGGAACCTTTGGGCGTCTATAATACTCAACATTTAAATAAACTATTTATAGAGCGTCAAATGCACCTGTTTCCTAGATACTATTTTATATAACGCAGCTTGCTGTTGTTTTTTGCCAAACTGCATTTTCGCACTTTCAAAAAGTTCAATGCGCCTCAATTTTTGTTTCAATTCCATTAAAATTTCCCAGAAAGTGCTTAACTATGTATAGTAACATTATGCGAGACAAAATACATTCTAATACCAATAATAGGTCATATTTCTTTGAAAACATGATTAATGTGGGATTAAATGTTCTTATGGGCTTTTAAATAAATTCACAGTTCGCTCATCGTATTTATTTAAAATATAATTTCATACTATTTCCGCTTGAGAGACAAAACTTCAATTGCAAAAATTACAACCAATGTTTTTCAAATTATAAGACGCATAGGCAATTTTGATTATGCGACTTATTTAAATAATGAACTCTTAAAATAATTTATAGCCCTAGGAGTATTTATCTAATACGAATGCACCTGGATAGACATATTAACTAAACAGCAGTGCAATCACAGTGACTTTTATAAAAATCCATTAAAAAACGTGGAACTTCGTCCCTTAAAATGAATGTAAAAAGTAGTACTAATCCCTGTTTATTTTCCCAGTAATTTTCTTTCATTAATTGTCTTTTATAAAATATGTTCGAAGAATAAACAAAATAACTAAAAGTACAGGGTCTTTGGTGGGGTTTGTAAGACAAGGAGCTTAACCTGAATTAACAGTTGTGCAGCCTCTTAGTTTGTTTTCTGAATACACTGTGAAAGCAAGTGACGCAGAGCTTTCCAAGCTAATCTGGTTACTTTCGGTAGCGGGACCAGGAACGCGACTTTGTTCCTGGATAATTGTCTAATCCTTGCCTACTATGAGAAGTTTTTTTAATGTAATTCTGTTGATTTTGAAAATTATATTTTCGTATCGCATAGGGCCAGAGCAGCAACATCTTAGCCTTGGTTCGGTGTGGTTTTAAAATGCCCTGTATTTACCTGGATTCTGCTATTATGTTTAAAGTATTCCGTAGGTTTCCTATTCAAACTCATAAAAACTGGCATATGATTTTGATAGTAGAGGCACGACTAAGAATGAACTATGAAGAAAGAAAGAAAATTCCATTTTAAAACGCACTTTCTGTCCTTTACTTTTTAATGCATTTGCTCCAGTGTGTTTTCTTTTTCTTTTTTTTTTTTTCTTTTTTTTCATTTTTGAAGGATCAAGATGAATGACAATTTTTCATAGAGTTAGTATATAATGAAAATAATGGCAATTTTGAAAACAAAATACTGAAAGTAAAAGAAATATATTTAAAAGATAAAAAGCAAATTATGGCCTCTGGTATTTTATCACTAGAGCTTGCTTTCAGTTATCAAAATAAGGTTATAATGCAAGTACAGAATTTACAGTAGCTTATATCCATGTGTCTTGAGTTTAAGTAAACAGGTTTCGAAAATGCTACTAGAACAGAATAAGATAGACATATAGGTTTATGGAGAAAGCATAAAATATATGTGAACAACCCAACTTCACGTTGCTTTACTCGCAAGAGGGTGCTGTCACATTTTTACCGTACGAGCTGAGATTTTTTATTGAAAGTAAATAAAAAATAAAAATACCTATGTCTTGGCTCTCTCTTACCTACCCCATGCTTGACAAAGAACAAATTATTTACAAATCAGAATAATTCATCAATATCTTAATTTCTTGCATATATTGCAGTTTATAAAGTATTAAACGACAGCAATTATAAAAGTTGCATGGCATAGTGGCAGACAGCTAATCATTGAGCCAAATAGAGCTAAATCTGCCGTTACGACTTAGAACTTCAAACTTTTGTTTCCACCGAATAGATATCCAATAGGTATAAAGCTGAGGCACGGGCATTTTCGCTATAAAATTGTAGGCAATCTGCGACACCAATATGACAATCGCTCATTGTCAGTCAGCCTGCCGTCATCAATATGTCGGCCAGCTCTGCTGAATATTCGCATTACCTGTAATCTACGATATATTTATACCACCCTGCCAGTTCAAGGCCAGTAGAAGCCATGTGAACATTCAGCAGAGCTAGTATGATAATCAATGAACCCACGTATTTAAGGCATACAGAGGCATAGTGTATAATTCGTATGAGAAGAAATCATGCTTTCCCTTTGACAGTATTATTCATAAATTATACAAGGAAGCAAACCTCTCCATAATTAGCTTCCAGCCTAATATTATAAACACTTCGAACCTAATGTAAACATAATTGACAGCAACTTCGACAAAACTTAAAATGTGAGTACAAATATACAGAAAAACGAATTAGTGTTACCAATTTGTATTTCCCTAGCACCTATTTATAATAAGTAGAGAAACTACAGTTTCATTCTATCCCAGAGTTCAATTTAGAGACTTCAGAAGAAATAATTTTTTGAAATTCGTGGAATCCGTATAGGCAACTGCACGTAATGAGGTGATATAGAGTGTTTGTTGTGTTTGTTTTTGTATTGCGTGTTTTGTGTGCTAAGCGGTGTGTGCTGGGTGATGGGTGTGTTGTGCGTGTTGGGTATTGTGTGTTTTATGTGATGGGTGTGGTGTTTATTGTATATGTTTCTCTTCTACATGTGTGGGTTAGTGTATCTTGGAGAGAGTTCAACCAATTGAAAAGTACCAGATTTTGATGGATTAAGGCTGTAAACTGTTTTTAATCCTGTGTATCTGGTTGTTTGCAGGGATTTATCTTGTCCATAAAACCAAATTTCAAACAAATTTCGTTGTATTTGAATGTTATAGGGCATTTTCAGCACTTTACTGCAACACGGAAAACTTTTAACATTTTCTAACCTAAAGAAGTAATGTTGGAGGCTTAAAATTCTTTATTGGAAGGAGGTACTTCATCTGGTACTCATATCATCCATTTTTCACTGACACTGAGATTTTTCACTAATGAGTAATATTTTATGATTTTTACACTTGAATATCATATACTGTAATAATATGCTTACATGCAGCATTTGATAGCATTATTATTAAACTGTATTTGCAATGATTAACGTACAAACACTCCCTCCTTGACTCTCAGGACGGAACTGTGTTTTACTTATAACTCCATGGCACGACAGCTCACGGGGAACCTTGGCCTACCGCCCGGCCGCTGCGTCCCCCATCTCGGTCCACTACAGACGTCATGGATGGGGTGCAGTATTGGAGGGTGAGACGTGGTCAGCGCCTCGAGCCCCTCCCGGCCGGTTAATGCGGTCCTCACGACCTGGAGCCGCTACTTCTCCATCAAGTAGCTCCTCAATTGGCCCCCCAGGGACCTCACGAGGCTGAGTGCACCCCGGTACTGGGGATCGAACCCAGGTCTCCCGCTTGGTAGGCAGCTGCGCTACCACCGCGCTAAGGAGATGATCGTTTTGTACTTATGCTATAGTATAAAGAAAAATTTTTGGCTTCCTCATAGGCCTAAAAACTACCTATATCATAGTTTCCACTTCTTAAGTGCAAATTTTCACTTGTACACGAATACAATTATACTATACTATCTGGCAAGAATCATATATCAGCGTACAAACTTCAAAATTATCCAGCCCTGTTTTTAACAATTTTATACTTCAATTTTGAATCCATTATAGACAAAATCTATATTATTTCCTCAACTAGGACTCAAATGCGTGCAAATGAGTTGAAGAACCTGGAATAATGTTAGAAAATCCATAACAACAACATAAAAAATAAGCCTGGCCATATTTTGAAACATTTATGTAAACTTTGACCAATCTGGATAAAGTTTTGACTCCTAGGCTTTAAGTACGAGTTAAGATTGTAGCCTACCGACGAATTCAATAATCAGTTTATAGTGCCTATGAACTTCTTGTACACTGTTCCAAAAAATTGGTGATGTAAGATATATAATTAACGGTGGAATGAAGTTAAGGAATCTTTATTATAGCAATGCCATCTATATTCGGATTCAGATCACACTGTCGCTGTCGGTCGCCAGAAACCCTCGTCACCTCCAGGCAAGTTTAATAACCATTAATTATGTTAATAATGCATGCCCTTTTCTATAAAGCAAGTTATTTTATATGCGGCGGAGACATACATTCTGTTGGAATATGATTAGGAAGGTTCGGGTTTCAAATACTTCATCACCATACAAAATGTAAATGAAGGGGAGCCGTTTTGTTTCCAGCTAGTATAAATTATAGTTGTATTGTTAAAGAGCAATGCACATAATGGGGCGACACTGAGAAATAAGTTATCACTCGTGTGTCAGTATAATGTGTTCACATATTTGTGAGTAATTAGTTCCCTGTTTTGATGAAGGTATTTCATTTATTAGCAGTTCAAGAGTTCTACACTCAACTTAGTAGGCTTTACCAGAGTATTTATTTACGCACTCGCCCCGAGACTTTACAGCAGTTAAGTTTTAAACTTTCTTAGTAATGGTTTTATTATCATTAATAACATTCAGGTCAATAACTTTGAGTTTATAAAAAAGGAGACTAGTTGAACATTTAATACTTAAAACAGGAAAAACTATTCTTATATTTGAAAAAGAAGATTAGAATATGTTAAACCGTACTTAAAAATAAGGCTCATAAAATATAAGCTAAGAATGTTATTTTAGATTTGAGCTCTAACAAACATATTTTGCTAAATTTAAGAGATAAGTATCAGCTTTTAACAGGAATTCCCCAAAGACTTGTGCTCAAAAATCAAAACAGACAGCAGTAAGAATTCATGAAAACGCTTTACAGGCTAGACCTTAGAACCCAAAAACATTACTAGAGCAAATATTGCCACCAATATGAGGCATAGATAGATGCAGCATTGTTGACAGGATTTTTGTAAGGTGTGCTTCCCACAGTTAGACAGATAGTCTGTCTTGCTCAATCGAAACCATTGAAGGTTCTCTGGCTCTGGCGACTTAAATGCCTTTTGGTTTCGGTGTATTATCTCACCACCACAAACATACATTTCATATAGTAAGTCTCAATGTCTCTGTCGTCCTCCGTGGTCTAAGGTTAAAAGAAAAAGGTTTGACTACGGGGTGGGGGGACAGCTCACGTATTCCAACCTATGGAGATATACTTCTCACCAAAACTCTCCAGGAAGGAGGGATACATTACAGGAACCACAGGCCGGGGCAGAGAGGCCAAAGAGACATGTGGAAGTCTGTAATTCAGTGGCTGAAAGTTCTTCATCCCTGCTCAAGGGTTCGTCGTGCAGCCGCCAACCACCGCGGTTTCCGGGTACCATCAATGTCTCAGTCCCGGAGTAGACAGCGACCACAAAACTGGCTCAAAGCGGAGCACAGCATTTACAGTGTGCAAGCACTCGTGCACCGCCTATCAACACTGCCACACAACACGAACCTAGAAGTACAGCTGAAAGATGGAAAGGAAATAGAATGATAGGGAAATGATGAAAAGGAAATCGTGGTGAACATGCACCCCAACATTCACCTATGTGATAAGGAATCAGAAAAAAGATCTCAATTCAGAGTGCGCGACCTCCTGAATGTGAGTCACTCACATTACCGCGGCGTGGGTATAGGGGTAACATGCTAGTCTCTGGCTTCCGAGGTCGTGGTATTGAACACGGCGGAGAGCTATGCATTTTTTTCGGGCGTACAAATCCATAGCGTACAGCCCTTCAGAAAGGAAGTAAAGCTGATGGTCCCATGTCGTAGATTTAAGGTACGAAAAGAACTTCAAGCTTGATTTGAGTAAAATTCAGCACTTTTCACGCCCAATACAGAATAGTTAGTTGAGAATCACAGCAGTTAAACAGAGTCCATAAATAAAAGAAAATAAACTCAATATCCCTGCTGAGGTCGGCTTCGACAAAGATTTAAGTTGGAGAAACAGGTAGTCGTCCACGTTTTTGTCATTTTTTAATGTTTTGTACTTAAAATGATGTTTACAAATGTATTGCTACACAATGTTCACAATTACAATGCAATAGCTACATTCAGAATGTTGAAAGTCGTTGATTTGTAGCTGCAGAACTTATTCCTAAATATTGATAAATAACTAGTAGACAATATTTTGACTTATTTAGTTTTTGGTCTACCGATACCGTTAAAAATGGAGGCATTCAACAAAAACGGCTCAGATTTTTCTACTTCGCAGCAAAATTGAAACTATTTTTTCAAAATATGCCGGTCACTGTAAGTGAAAATCAATATAGTTTAAATACAAAATGTATCTTTAACAGTGTCAGCTATTTAGAAACACACTCTCAATATCAAAAGAGTACACGTAGATTCATATGCACATAGATCTGAAAATCATTTATTGTTGAGTTACAATAAAAAGATTAAGGTTACAGAAAACTTCGAACTGGTTTTTTACCTGCTTCGGTGCACGAACATTTCATAGTATCTTGGGTATTTCGTATTTGAGCAAATTATGAGTGGATCCGGTACAAGAATTTAAATGTCCCCAGAATGCATTGGAGTCAAAACATAAGATCGGGCAGGCAATTCAATCAACTCCTCCTAACCAATCTCTTGATACACAAACTTGTTTTATGAACTATGCACTATCCGACTAAAGTGAACTGGTGCACCATCATATAACAACATTCTTCAGGTAACGTCCAGTGGCACATCATCAATTGACTTATGCAACTCATTTCTGAGAAACTGTAGAAACGCCTTTGCATTGATGTACGGAGTAAAAAAAATAGGAATCAATAAGGTGTACGTGAATTAGGACAGCCCAAACGTTTAGGCAGAGTCTCTGTTGATGTCTCCCTGTCGTAGTTCATGCGGGTTTTCTTAGTCCCAGTTATGAGAATTATGAAAATTAAGGATCCGCTTGCAAGTAAACCCTTATAAACACGGTGCACTTCTGTAACATGTGAAGCCAGAAAATTCTTTTTGACACAAATCCATCACGTTTAATCCTGGTACTCACTGAAAGTGGTAAAGGGTATAAAAGATATGCATGAAACATTCTCCAGATAGTTATGTAATTCTCTTCTGCAATGCAGCTTTGCTATCTGATGGGTTTACGTCCATAGCACGTAGAACTCATTCGTCACGGTCCCTCTGTCAAACATTGTACCTCTCTATAACGTTTTTCAAATAGGAAGAGTTTCACGCTGCAGCGAATGAGGTGCGTTATGCTCTGCGTTGCCAGGTAGCTCTTTTCATATTTCCTTCTCACTCGCACACTGAACATGCAAATGTGCTTGGCGACATAGTGTTTATTCACGTGTATTATGAAAACTATTTTAGCTAAAAATCTATGGTGTTTACATTTCTGCTATGAACACTACTCCCTATTGTCCTCGTGAATTATTTTTTGAAAAACTTAAATATTTTGTTCTATTATTTATAAGAGATTAATCACTTAGCCCGTTACTCCTCAGTTAAGCGCTAATGCAATATGTCGACAGAGCAGCGTTCCGATTGGCTGCCGGCCTGGTGGCGCTCAAGGAGAAACCTCATCCCGTTTGAAATTCACTATAGTTATCCCAGAATATCTCTCTCTCTCTCTCGCTCTCTCTCTCAAACATTGGTGAATTTATCAGAATGTTCGTGATTAAAATAGCCTGTCTGTGCTCTTAACGCATTCCCATCTGTAAGGTCATACATGTAATGTACATCGGTCTGTTCACTCATAGAATACATTTTCTACTGTCTTGCGTTCTCTACAACAATGAAATACAACAATCAATAAAACAAAACACTCAAAAAAGCAGTAGACCACAATTCATTTCAAGTAATTGTTAAATACTTGTTATACAACTAACAACAAAACAAAAAAGAATCAGCTATTGGAAAACACTTTAATTCAAGTAATTAGTATTGGTGTCAAATCTTTTATCAACCCTATGACAAACGTTGTTCAGAGCCATTTTAATAGGAACATCTAGTCCTCCATTTTAAACTGCTTCAGTTACGGCTATAAAACGTTGTTAATAGCTTAACTTCAGTATTCTGACTAGACCATATAAGTAATTCAAGACAATAAATGTCATTTCTTTTCCTGTTTTAATTGTGCCGTAATATAACCCGCCTTTAACCGCAATAGCCATATCAGTGGCTTTTACGTTTGGAACATACTGTTGTTGCTTTCGGCAGTGATATTAACTCGTGTACATTTCTTATTAGATTTTATTTCTTTGTTTTTTATTATTTTTATTTTCATTTTGCACGCCAGCTCACACACATATTTACACCCTCATTGATTTAATAGATGTGTTTATATGTATGTATGTATATATATATATATATATTGTAATACTCCCTGCTAACTAGAGGGATATAAGGCAACTCACTAGGCTAAAGCGATTGTCAAATATTTTAAAAGGCCGGTCGCTAGTACATAAATTTGGTATCTTCCAAGCGACACGAAGATTTACAAGAAAGTTCGCGTGGAATATTTTTCGAAATGTTCGACTTTCTAAAAAAATATTTTAACGATTTTGGCTCAAATGTCGTATATTGAAGCCATTAACATGGCAAATTAAATGTATGTATATCTTGAATTTCTTGCGAATAGATCCTGAAGTATTCTTCATTCTGTATGACTTTTGTGTAACTGGTAAGCCGTAAGGGATACACAGATACACAAAAAATGAATATCTCATTAAAACACAGAATTTATGTAATACAGTTTTCTTTATAGTGCTTACCATTTCAGAGATGCTTCCTGTTATTGGTTTTAATTTTAAAATACTTAAACTTTTCACAAACTGTAAGTCCTCAACCGTTTAACATCTCTTTTGTTTTACTGCTGGCCATGATAATCGCATTACGACAGTTTATTTATTAATTTTTTAAAGAGAGTTTCGTTTTACCTAACGTTGTATTTTTTTTATTGTTTCATTTATATAGCCTATTTAACATCTAAGGTCATATCGGGGGCTTTCCACTTGAAACAACTCGTTGTCTGTAGGTTCTTTTACGTAGGTTTAAATCATTTAGTTTTACTCAAACACGCGCACATTCGCACTCACATATGTAATGGTTACCATGCTAACTTCATATGCCCAAGGTCGCGGGTTCAAACCCGGCGGAGGACGATTTTTCGGGTGTAAAAATCCTTAGCATGGTTTCCTTCGGAAGGCAAGTAAAGCCGTTGGCCCCGTGTCGTAGATTTACGGCACATAAAAGAACCTCAAGGCCTCTGAGCAAAATTAAGGGGTCTTTCACGTCCAGTATAGAATGGGACGCTGAGAACCACAGCAGTTAAAGAGCGTCCATAAATAATATGCAATTTCCATTACGGATATGATTAAGACAAATATTCTCCGGGTCGTGCATATTGATGTCTTAAGACACTATGCAGAACGCGGTTGCTATGCCACAAAGGTGGAAGACATTAAAACCAGGCATAAACTTATCAGCAAGGCAGTCGCTCCACAATATTTTCCACAAAGTAGCAGGAAAGTGGTTTTCCTGGGGTTTAGTTTATAACACATTAAACATTGTTCAGGCGGTCAAGTTTAAACTACTGAGTCTAGATGCATTTCCAGGTGTACGTTTGGCGTGGTAGTAATGCAACTGAGTGCGCACATGCCCTAACTTCCTGTTTCCGGTTCCTGTATTAGCAATTAAACAACTATTATTTCCCTTAATTATTTATGAAATCGTTAATTTTGTAATTAAGTGATGGTGTTGGTAATTGCCTCTAATTGTCATAGAATTTAGGTAATAAAGTGTAATTCTGAAGCACCATAATTCTGCTGTCAATTTGGAGTTTCGATGAAAATGAGCATCATCATATCCGATAACTCATTTGTTTCTCAAGCATTTCAGGCGCTGAGACAGAAAAATGAATATGTATGTTGGTAAATGCCACAAGAATTACTCCAACAATGGAGTGTAGTGAGTACTGTTGAAGGGAAATCTGGCATGTTTTCTACCTTTGAACTTTCTAGCAGCTTTCTTAATTAAGCTAATGCAACTGTAAAATTTGGTAAATCTACAGTATGTAAGATAAGTTATTGAAATGTATAAGTTATTATACACATTAATTGACATATTTTGCCATGCACAAAAGTTCTAGCCCACATGGTTATTTATATAATACTTTTATTGACTAAATTAAATTTGAGATGCATTTTAAAAAATATTCTCATGAAAAACTCTAATTTTGCAATGAACCAGGTTTAAAATAGATGCATTATGTCATAGGTTTTACATTATTCTTAATTGTTGCAGAAAAATAATTACTTTATGAACTCTCCAAAACTCCTTATTTTGCAAAATGTAATAATTTATTTCCCCGAAATTGCATGAAATAAAATGAAGTTTTATTTATGGACGCTCTTTAACTACAGTAGCTGTTAGTATCCCAATCTTATGTTTGCTCAAAGGCCTCTTTATCAGGCTTGGGGTTCCTTTACGTGCTGCGGGACCAACGGCATTTCTTCTCTTCCGAAGGTAGCCATGCTAAGAATTTTTACGCCCGAAAAAATCTATCGGCCCCCACCTGTTTTGAACCCTTGACCTTGGGTCTATGAAGCTAGCATAGGCGCCACTATACCACGGAGGGCGACCCAAAATTTGCAGCATTATATCGAAAAGGATTACTACTTTTTTCTTTAATATACCTTTGTCAGGAAAATAAAAGTTTTGAAACACATTTGTACAAAATTGTATCGTCTGAAGAATTATCAGTATGGAATTGTGTTGTAAATGGTTTGGTAGAAAACAAGGTTTAAATTTGGACGTGCCCATTAATAAGCATGCGACACCCCATAAACCTATGTACACTAATTGAGAAAGCGATATACTGTTCCCTTAAACATTAGACTGCATATGATTCTGTTGAGAAAAAGTGATTAATTAATTTTTCACAATTTTAGGTGACATTTCACTAATGCATCGCTTTTAAAAAAGGAATTAATTGTTAAAACTTTTGTTTTCCACTCGGTTGTTGCAAAAGCATTTTTGGATAAATAACTTCCTTAAGCCCATTTCACCAAGTTCAAAGGATATAAATGTTATTGAGTATAAGACGAAATGGTCATGTGACCTATAGTACCTC
Organism: Hymenopus coronatus; assembly: GCA_030762935.1. Lineage (NCBI taxonomy): Eukaryota > Metazoa > Arthropoda > Insecta > Mantodea > Hymenopodidae > Hymenopus > Hymenopus coronatus. The sequence continues at coordinate 386,350,954 of CM060900.1, forward strand.
ATACTTTGAAGTATACTACGACAAAGTTTTACAAAAAATTGATTTCGACTCCCGTTGAAATTTTCTGAAGACGTTGTGTTTGAAGAATTTGTTGGAATCCTGAGAATTAGAGAAGAAAACAATTTTTACCTCAAGTTTAGGACTGCCTGTGAACCGATGAGCGTTTTAAAGTTTCCCGACTGTTCATTGTTAAGCACAGTAGTAAGATTTAATATAGAATTCACTGACGAATAGTTATTTGGTAACACCGTGGTAATTTTGAAATAGGTAATAATTTTGGGCTTAAAGATGAAAACCAGTTACTAATGCATTACCAATTTCATATCCGGCGCTACATATTTTTTGGAAACGATTTTTTCTTATACATATCCATAGTTACTATTTTAATCAATTTCAAAGTGATTTAAAATTCATCTGGCAATATCTATTCCACACAGGCATTGTTCAAAATTCTACCATTTCACCCTATTTAGAAAACCGTTGACATAGTCCACTCTGTGAGGTTCAAGCGTCACCGACTCGCTTGATTTGGTGTTACAGCAAGCAGGCCTGCTCCGTGCGTGCAATGGGTAAGCCCGTGACAGTAGAGATTTCTCTCCTCGTACAGTGTGCCGTTTGTCAGTTTATTATGTAGGGAACAGAAAGCAATCCAATATTCAAGGCATTGATTCATACGTTTATGCCTGCCTAGGAGGATCTTTCTTACTTATAGAAAGTGACGGAATATGTATTTAGTTTTTGACCAAGTTCTGTACCCAGAATGTTTAATTCGCAGCGTCGTTACGCAACATGCAAGTGAGAACGACAAGACGTTTCTTTTCAATTGCGTTAGATACCAAATAATTGCCAAGATGCCTGTGCATTTTCAATGCTATAAATGCTAAAGTTTTTCGTTACAAATAATTAATTCTCATGATGGCGTTACAGTGCGGTTACATGGTATTAATAAAGTTAAAGAATTTGTTATTTTATACGTTAGTACTAATACTTGTCATTACTTTTGCAATGTTATGTTATGACTACCAATTACCAACGCATCTATGGAAATTTGTAAATGCTCATATCTGAAGTACCGAATGTCTCAAATGCAAATGTGTATCCGCAGTGAGGTGAATGCGCTAGCATGCTCACTAATTACAGTTCGGTTGGTAACGCATTGCACTAGTTATTTTTGGAAATGAAGGTGAACTGAAACTGAGATGATGGAAATACCGCCCTCATTCATGTAGGTAGCGCTCAACTGCTTTGCCCTTATTTCGGACAATTTAGGTAGGGTTTCCCGCGTAAATTTGTGATTTCCTTTAATTCTTTATGTATATTTCGGGATAACTGTACATTTATAGGGATGCAGTTTCATTTCCTTACTAACGAAAATTACTACATCCCTATAAATGTACAGCTGTCCTGTAATAAAAATGATGGACTAAAGGACGAGAAATTGCATGACGTCCTCATCTTTTGTTACGGAATAAACGAGTGCCGCATTTCTCATTTTTGGACTGTACGCTTATCCACACAGGCACTGAGCATATGGCTATGCACACGCAACCTGACGACAAACTACATGACGTCCTCATTTTTAGACATCCCCAAAACAGTGGCATGCTTTTAAATTGTGTACAGGCCTTTATTTCCGTTTCGCCGTAATGTTCACGATATCTTCCGTTTCTTGCACTTAAATCGGCACCCAGATTCTGACGTCAAGTTGATTAGTGACGTAGGATCATCTCAGGTATACATCACTTTATCTTTGATTTTTTAGCCTTAAATAGTTATTTTATTTCATTGTTTCTTTACTTTGTTGTTATTATTTTATGTACTTATGTTCATTTTAGACTTTTTTCCTTGGCAGAGGTGGGAAGATCTCAAAATAAATAAAACAGAAGTCTCTACTGCTTACGAATGCTAAGTAGAGGAAGTGTTTTTATAACACCCAAAATATTCGACCGCGAAAATATCACAGGAAATCCACTTACAGCAGGCGCCTGAACCGAATGGAACTTATGTACTAAAACTTCTTTGTATATGATTTTTTGTCTATGTATTTATGTGTACTCTGTGTAAGTGTTTGAGTGCGGAGGGTGAGGCGTGGAAGAGAGAATAGGAAAACGCAAAATAAACATTATAATTAATACTTAATTTCGTATTTCAATCCAGCTACTTTCAAGGATACAATACAGATATTTTCTCAATCCCCCCAACTTAGACTACATTTACCAGAACATTTCTTATATACCTTTTGGTCTCAAAAAGCAGCCAAATTTTTTCGAATAAACTATTATACCTATGAGATGTATACATAAATAATAAACTGCATGCCTTGAATTTTGTGTAAATAACACTTGAAGTTTTCTTCGTTGTGATGGATCTTTGTATAACTAGAATACCATTATCAATAGATAAAAATATAGAAAGAAAAAATGCACAATAAAATATATGATTTTTAACAGTTCGTAGAGTTCGATGTTGTCGAAAATTATTCTAAATTTCATGTTTATAAGTTATAGTATAACTTTTTTTTCTCTTTCGCATCAGTTCGATATTGCTACTTATGCTATAAACACAGGAATGCTGTATGAATAAGTAAGCCTATATTATTTACGCTGAAAGCATTTCTAAGAAACGTTTATTCGGAATAAGCATAGCTTGAACGTGAGAATAATTTTTTAGTCTGAATAAGCTAATTTATAATGTATAAATGCAATATGCACTGGTGACATTTGCACATAAGAATGTTTTATTTTTGCAGGTAGATGAAGTCTCAACGCAATGGAATGAATTAAATGAAACATGTCGGCCAGCTTTAAACGCAGCTGAAGGCATCACTCTTATTACTTGTAACTGCTGCTTTGTGTACAAAGACTCAAACATAAACATTTTCATTACTCTGTCCTGATGTTATATAATTATCTTTATAAATACATTAAAGGTGCATTTAAGCCTAATATTTTTAATTAATTTGCACTTGTGTACACCAGTTCATAAAGGCAGAAAAATCCCAATTAATTTCAGTGAAACAGAATGGCTGGGTGAAAATTTAAAAAATAAATAAACAAAGAAATAAAAATAAATAAAAATAAATAAAAATAAAAAGAAATCAAAATTAAGGCAATGTTTTGTAAATCAAGAAGTTAGGAAATATATTACCTGTTACTTAAGAGACACTCAGAATGAAATTTTGACTGCAATGGGTCAAAAAATCGAGAATCGCTTCTCATAGCAAGTGGTTGTTGGAACATTTCTGCAGTCACGTAGAATCCATAGTCATACTGTACACACCTGTGTTATTAGCATACTATTTTGTAAAACAGCGTTTTTGTTAAAATTACACTTTCATACTTTAAAAATATTACACGCGTCTCAATCTTTCTTTAAATACAACAAAATGTGCAAAGTTATCTGTGATAATGTTACAGAAGACAACGTATGCTAACGCCAACAGTAAGCTTGAAAATATATATATTTTTATGAAAAAATCACTAAGTTTAGAAATTACAATTTCTAACTTTTTATAAACGTATTATCATACATTAATCATAGTCTTTGAAATATTGCCACGTAAAGGTTTTTGGTGGACCAAATCTCCAATACAAATTTTGCAAGTTTTGAGGTGCGTGGAACTTTTTGATTTGGGATATAGTTACATAATAATACGTATGAAATAAATGGATAATCAGATTTGAATAAAATTTGATATTAATATAGCATCAAAGCAAATCACAGTAAACCTTTTAGAAACATCAACACAAAATATAGAAATTCGAAATTTCACTCCTAGTGTCCCTTTAGGTAGCTCATCTGAGTCGTTGCTTTATTTCGTCATAACTGTAAACAATAACTTCTAGTACCTGCCCCTATTGGAGGCTACTGCTGAGAGATGCAATGAACTATGAACCAATTTGTGGTACAAGTGTTTCCTGCCATGGACACCCTACCTTCTGGCTGCCAGTTTGGATCAAACAACGGTTGAGTTCAGTTCGGTCATTATGAGCGATTCTTTGTTTCTTTCTTTTGTGTGCTCAATGGTGGGGTAACTTATTCCCCAGTATGATTTCTACCGTATGACGTTTAATTAGATATAATTTAAATATGCGAACTTGGTTCATCGAGTTTCAAAGCATGTTGATATCGTAATTTCTGTCTTATTACATTAATAATTATTTTATGATGAAATAATGGAGAAACAGATAAATAACTGCGATAAATAATTGCATTTATTAAAATCAACCAATATAAAACTGCGTACGCTATAACTATGTTTTAAGTTAGTCATTAGTGACGTATAATGTTAAAATAGTGCAAGTTAGAATGTTGTTACCATGTAAAAGTCATTATAATACCAAATTTAGTTAGAGAAAGCAATTAGCTCGAAATCATAGTAAGGAAGGTAATTAAATTCAGGGAAACTCAGTAATTAAGAATTCCGTTACCATCAAGGGTCAATTCCTGGGCAGTCAGTCAGTTCTGAAATCTAAAAGTTATTGAAAAATTGCTTGGGATTGTGCATTCAAAGAGAACAAAAAGTGTGTCTCAGATGCTAATAAGAGTTGTAAAATTTGGCACATAGGTTATAAAAGAACATACATAGCTAAAATCTAGTTACACTCCAACGCTTATTGGGGTTCTAGTTACTGTTTCTATAGCTTTACCATTTTCGGAAGTATTACTGTGGTCATATGCAAGCGTATGGCTTAGCACAAAATTAGCGGTGATGGGTAAGGAATTCGCCATATAGTAGTTAACGAGTCACGGTAACTTAAACTATTTACTTCACCACGGAAAAAGGTTTTGCTTAAAACGTAATGTTTCAATACTCTGGAAGTTAGCAGAAGTAATACGACGCAACGACAACTCCTTTTGTGTAGATTCGAGAACAGTTTAAATGCATTAATGTTCATTTTTATCTGAATAGATTCTGCGACCCGTTCCAAAAAGATCACTTACTAGCCCACGTCATATGTTCTCATAAAGCTTAACTGGAGCTATCCATTCTCGGCACACACAGACGCATACCCTGATAGAAAAACCTCACATCCTACCATTGAAGCAGCTAGCCTGCAGCAGAAAAAAAAAAACACTATGAAGTTATGTATAGAGCGCACCTACGTGAATTAGTACAGATTTATGGATTCTTAAATGGAAGTCAAGATTTTAGAATTAAGGGGTGAGAATATAATAAAGAAGGTATAAAGCTGTAATAATTTGATCTATTAATATGAGTTTTCAGCTGAACGACCTCTAACTCATGTTAAGGGACAGTGTGAGTGAAGCTTCAAACCTCTATATTTCTGTATACATATTTCTGAAATTTTTACTTTGATTGTATTACTGTTTGCTATTATGGATGCCAAATTTAATTAAAATTGGATACATATTATCTAATATAAATTACTTTATAAATTAAATGATTTATTTTTTATAAAATATTTTGATTACTATTCATGTAGAATAATTTTATCGCGGATAATATCACAATAGATATTACTGCACACTCTAGAAAACGTTAGTTGTAATTAACAAAAACTGTGACGCTTGGAACATGTTGAGGGCATGAAAATATATTTTGAGATAATCATTGTTTTATAAAGTACTATGTTTTAGCTTATTATATTTAAATACATGCAGAGTCCGAAGCAAGTGAAGGCAGCTAAATGTTGTTTCCCTATGCTTGTCCAAAGGCTCCAAAGGCTATCTACTATAAAAACAGTTTTCGATTTTTTTCAATAATTATTCACCACTGGATAACATTATAATCTTCGTGAAATTGTGTTAATTGCGCTATTTACCCATTTTACTATAGAACTGTACCGCAATTCCTACAAAAATCATTCGATATCGGAATTTGAAAGAGTGCTGATTTGAGTTTTAGAGAAATATCTTTTATATTTTAGGTGAAACTAAATATACATTTTCTCATATAACATCTGTTTTGTCTAGTCTCATTGTTTTTTCTCTTTCACTGAAATTCTTTCTTTTAAGAGAAATCAGAATACCCGAGTGCTACGAAACACCAGTCTGAATACGCAGTCGTCACCACCGATACCAGAGATTCCGATAGAAAAGACACTCTTTTCTTTCAGCTAATCTTTATTCGCAGAAAACGGTTGCATTACCTTTCCACTGTGTGTATGTGTGTGTGTGATGTTGGAGGGGATTCCGCACTGCAGCCAGTGGCTTGTACGTCAGACACCAGGAGAATGGGATGAGATGAGAATAATTTCAAAGGGCAGCCGAAACCGGGCAGCGGGGAAGAGCCATCGTGTAGGATCCCTAACATAGTTCAGGTAGCTTATTTCAATGCGGAGAGCACTAGGAACCCGCGCCCCAGGTCTAACCAAATTCCCTGAGGCAGCAGGTGACTTCCAAAGCCATCCCACCACCACAGGAGGCCGCCACAGCCGCAGTTCTCGCCGACACTTAAAACCCTAAAAAAGACGGTTGGATGAAATGGAGATGAAATGAAAGGACAGGAATGAAGAAACTTCCCCAGCATTTCTCTAGTGACCCGGGAAAACCCTGAGAAAAACTATGGATAAGAGACGTTGACCGCCGAAAACGATCCCAGGACCTCACGAATATCAGTCACAAACGAAACGCCTGAGCTCCCTGGTTCGATTTTCTACTATGTTATAATGAATCTAACCTTAAAATGTACTGATTCACCTTACATTTACATAAATGAATGAAAACACGTCCACTATATGTAGGACGCGCTTGAACCTGTATAATTAAGCATGTCTGTGTATATATGTGTATTTTATAATTATTTAATTTTTATTACGTAGTAGACGTATAGATTTATGTCTGTGGTGAACAAATGACGCTCAGGTTAAACACCAAGAATTATAAGGAAATTACAGGAGCACTTAGAGACCATATATATATACCAAAATACGCGGCTCTAAAACTCTAGCTAATTCTACGAAAAAGGAGGGCAAAATATTTTGAGGCGCGCTATGGTTAGCATTAAGGTACCTTTGAAACAGCTTGTGACTACCTCTTCCTGTGAGTTATCGAGGGCGTGTCAAAGTTATCGTAACCGCTGTTGGTACTGATGGTGTCTAGGCTGCTAAGCTGAAAAAAGGGCCAATAAACACTATAGAATTTTTAACACCAACCTTGGTCCCTTCAAAACTCTCCATTACAGGATCCTAGGAAAAACATGCAGTTCTTCACCGGCTTACCGGAGGTTGCCTGTTTACCGTTGTTTCAGTTAACCATGGTCCTCCGGCAGCTGTCGATCCATAACTACTCCAAGACCATTTAAACGACTGAAAAACTTCCATGAGTTAGCATTTGTGTGGACGCCATTCGTTTTCTAATTCCTTTCTAGCATAATGCACGAAGAACCTCTGTAAATAAAAAAAAAAATGTATTGTAGAGCTTTTTAAATGTTTGGTAGTTTAAAGGGACCCCAAAGTAATAAAACTGATTTTCTAAAGTATTAAGCTAGAGAGTATTTTTTTCTACCGGCATTACTGGTAACAAAATAAGTACTCATACCAAGTTTCATTCAAATATGTGTTTTTATACTGAATATGAATTAAGTGGATTTAATCAGAATCTATCTTTTCCTATACATATTGAGCTACATGCACTATTTTTTAAAATTTCACACTCTAATAGCTTTGTAACAACTTGATTAGAATTTTCCTTTCGTGGACAGTACTTTTTTTTAATAAGTTATATTACAAAGTGGGAAAAAAAATGCACCGTTATGCTAATTAATTTTAAATACGAATTTAGCATCAGTTCGAAATTCAAATTAGACACTTCGTTACACACATTGTGCACTGCTTTGGGAAACTTTTCAGACCTCATAAAAGAATATATATATTTGTTTTTTAAAAAATATATATATAATATTAAAATCTCTTCTGTGTCCTTTTAAGAGTTAAATTATTGAATTTTTGAATTTGCCCGTCTGGGCAGTGTGGTGGTAGCGTGTCTGCCTCACATTCAACAATTCGAATCTGTTTAAGGGTAATAAGTTTTTTGGGGGGTTTTCCCTTATCCTGAGCAGATGAATGTCGAGTAACTTTAAGCTCCATGCCAGGCCTCATGGCCGCGTTTGCTAAAGTGCCTAGCTTTGGTGCTTCGTGGCGCGGGAGATCGTAGGTTCGAGTCCCGCCTTGGGGATGGGTGTTTGTTTGTTTGTAAATGTGTATATATGGCTGTGTATGTGTAAGAAAATGAAAACGGTAAAATAAAATAGGTAAACAAAGAAACTATAGGAAACTTGAAAACAGAGAAAAAAGAAAAAAAGTGTGTTTTACTGGAAGACACAAAAGAGGTTACAGTGCCACTCCTCACCAAAGCAACGCTGAACTCGGATTGGTAATGTACACATCACAACTTCTGCATCATAAACTCATTTCCAGAGCACATCTAATGAAGGTTGCTTATATCTCTCATTACGATCGTTCCTGTTTGCTTACGTGCTGCTGTCAGGATACCGAACCATAAAAGAAGCCGATTTGAATTATAAGATGCTCAGACGTTACAGCGCTCGTTAAGCCAGTGGTGTTAACTCTACCGTACGCAGTGGAATTTAATTTACTCCTCATGTTATTCAAGGAAAGCAGTTACAGCAACCTCGTTCATAAATGCATGAAGCCTTCCTCACATGCTTCTTAAAGCATGACTCCTGGTCTTCTATATTCTAGTTATTAGTTTGCATACTTTAATGTTCTGTTGACTAAAGAAATGTGAAATATGAGAGAAACATTCAGGAGTCAGACTTAAATGCTACAGCCAGAATTTGAACCATGTATTTCTTAGTCTCCAAATAGATGCTCTTAACAACTGGGCTACCATGGTAACGTAACTGACTCTTTTTTAACCGGTAAACTACAAGGAGATCATAAATAACTTAGAGATGGCATACCCAAATGGCGACTTACAATGTGGAAGAAATAATTCACAATAATGACCTAGCATTGGTTAAACTTAAAGTATACGACATCGTAAGTCGTCATTATGATATGACATCTCAAAATAATTTTGGTCCTCTTTAAGGTTCACCACGAAAAAAAAGCAAGTAAGTTGGGGAATTTACTGCCATAGTAACTCAGTGGTTAGCGCAACTAGACATAGGCTAGGATATCCGTAATTCTAATCCCCGCTAATGACATTGAATTTCTACTTTCTCTAGCATGCATGTAATGCACATAGTGGATAGAGAAGGTAGTATATTCCACCAATAATTCAATGACAAGATTTCACCGGAAATACATGTTTGGGGCCCCTAACTCCAAAAATATAATTTTTAGAAAACTGTTCATGTGTGTGTCTTATGTATGTGCCTGAGGATAGCATAACTCAAAAACGAAAAGGAGGATAAATACCAACCTTAGAAATTAGGTTAATACCTGCCAAGGATACTACGACAAAAAGGTTTTTAAGAATATTCCCCTGTCCCAAATTACCCTACACATGTAGCATTTTTCGAAAGCTTTTATTTTCTCAAAATTACTCTAAAATGTTTTATTTATAACATTAGTTTAAGACATTTTTATGACAAATAAAATGTTAATCTTGAAGTTTCTGGGAATAGCCTCTGAATATCTCTACATTCTAGAAGACTTTTGAATAACTCATAAGAGATAGACAAGGACTTACTGCACAAAAAAGATAGATCTCAAGAACAAAATTTATGTCATATGCGCCTTCTGTAGAGCTAGCCGTTTCCGAGGTATTCCTTGTTAATTGTTTCAGTTTTAATCCACTTAAACGTTTCTCAAGCGAAAAGTCAACTTTATTTCATATATGTTTTGTTTTACTCCCGGAAATGCAACAGAAAACTGAAATTCAATTGTTTCACACATCGATGAGCTTTTAAGAGATTTGAGTATCGCTTATTTCCCTTCTACTTACGATAAAGCAAGCACTAAACCATTCTGCCTTGTTTGTCTCGATTAGCATCAGGTGAATCAAAGATAATATTGTGTAAAACGTTTGTGGAACAACCGGAGAAAGTCATGTGAAGGGAATACTTCAGATTTTTAATTCTGACTTTACATTCCCAACTCCTGTCCTATACACGGCTTGTGTGTAAGAAACAATTTCTTCACAAAAACGTACAGTCTGCTAAATCTAAACTTATTCATGAGAATCTCCATTTAGGAGGTTTTCAAAACAGATACATTAGATTGGTGCAGCCGATTATGATTTGGTGTCTGTATCCTAAACAAGCATAGGTAATAGCTATCCAATGTGACTATGAGCAACATTAATAGGGCAAATTAATATTATATCACATTACAGTGCTTACTTTCATAAAAACAAGTAGGTATAGTATCAAACAGAAATGTAAGTTAACGTTGTATCAAGTGACATAACGCAACACTAAAAGATCGATTGCTGATGAATGTGGAATAGCAAAATCTAAAATTTGATTATTACAAACACACTAACAACAGAACGAAATGGATTTAACATTAGACAAAATTATAACTTTTACTGATAATATATAACCATAAAATAACTTTCATTAGCTTACGTAATATTTTAAGGGAATTTGCGTAAGTAATTTCTCGGTAAATTGCCGTTCATTGCTGATCAACCATGTGAAAATTAGCAGTTAAGACTCACTGTAAGCATAAAATAGGTTTCTATTTTATGTTAGAAAAGAAGTTAATCTTTAGGACTTCGAATTACACTTTCGTAATTACAGACATTATATGCATGTTTTCTTATTTGACACTGAATTTAATTTAATAGTTTACAAAAACACTAGTTTAGTTTCATTAAAAGAGTCAACCTCCGTGGTGTAGTGGTTAACATGCTAACTTCATATACACAAGGTCGCGGGTTCAAACCTGGCGGAGGACGATGGATTTTTTCGGGCTTAAAAATCCTTAGCATGGCTTTCTTCGGAAGGGAAGTAAAGCCGTTGTCCCGTGTCGTAGATTTGCGGCGCCTAAAAGAACCTCAAGAGGTCTCTGAGCAAAACTAAGCAATCTTTCACGCCCAGTATGGAATGGGACGCTGAGAACCGCAGCAGTTAAAGAGCGTCCATAAATAAAACACAATTTCATTTCTCTTATTTGACCCTGAATTTAATTTAATAGTTTACAGAAACACTAGCTTCATCACAAGATTCCTTTCCTGGGGAGCATCGGAGTAATTGGACTACGGTATTTACTGTCTTTCACCAGAGTGATCCTGCAATTATCCATCATTTGCCGCCGTTTACTAGAATTATTCTTCCATGTTTACAAGCAAAGCCACTTTTCGCACGAGTTTCTCTGCCTGATCTGCAAACAACTATTGTTAAAGATATTATTATTTTATCTACATCATGCTAATCCAGTTACACATCAGCGAAGTTGTTTCATAACTTACTTTCTTGTAAGTAGAAGGAAAACAAGGGAATACAAGGCTAAAGCGAGAGTAAAATCCTTTAAAAATCAGTTAGTATGTGTAGCAATTGAAATTTGGTTAGCTTTGAGTGGCCAGCAGTAAAACAAAATAGAAAACAAAAGAATACTCTAAACAGTTTAAAATTCGATCCAATAACTAAACATATCTTGGAAAGGTTTAACTCTTTAAAAAAGTATGAGACATAAATTGTGAATTTATACATTTTTGTGAAGAAAGTTTTTGTCTGTATATTACGGTTTACCAGTTATAAAAAGTTCATTCTGAGTGAAAAGGACTTAAGAGGCTATTCCCAGAAAATACAAGATATCATTTCGTTGGTTATGAAAATATTTTAAACATATGATACTTTAATACAAAACCTTAAAGCCATTTTTGAGCAAAAAAAAAAAAAAATCGAAAAAATTAAGGGGCATTAGGGGGTCGAAGTATTTTCCTGAAAAGCTTTATGTCGCAACTTGGAAGATACTGAATTTAAATATGAAGTTTGGTATTTAAACGGCTTTTCGTTTTTGAGTTATGTTATCCACAGACACACACAGACATGGACTTTTTTCTAAAAATGTCTTTTTTTATTCAGGGATCTTCAAGGTATATATTTCCGGTGAAATCTCGGTATAAAATTTTTGGTTGGAATAGAGCACCTTCTCTGCCTACTATGTACATTGTGCATAACTGCTTGAGAATGTCATACGTACTAGTTCAACTAGATGGGTAATTTGTTGATTGTCTCCCTAGGGGGACAAAGATCTACTTTAAAATAAGAAAAAATGAAAACCATTTCGTTTAAAGAGACATCATAAATAGACATTTAAAGCTGAAACAAATAATAATTAATCGGCAGTCTCTCTAATCAATGTTTACTATTAAATCGAGGCAAAATTAGATTAGCGAGTGTGTGTGTGTGTTTGTATGTATGTGTGAGAGTGAGAGGCAGAGAGAAGTATAAGATAAAGCTTTATTTTAAAAACAGTGTTTTTCATGGTAAAGTTATAACTAGGTCTTATGTTACTGAAATACAAGCTTCAACAATTAACATTAAAATAGTGAAACAAATCTTAATTTATAAATTAATTAAGAAGAAAGAAATGAAAAGGACCGGTACACTTAATACGTATTTGAAACTCACTCCAACGAATGCCTTACCACAGCACTTTATCGGCATTGGCTTACTAATGGAAATTTAAGAATTTATAGCATGTCAAAATTAGTGCAATACTTTTAAAAATATGTGGTTGGCTGTTTTTTATAACTAGGATTTCTTGTTGTTGTTTTTTTTGTTTGTTTTGTTACTGGTGTTCAATTGTCTTGCATTACATGGTTATTCCAGTGACAAAAGCACTGTTTCACACCGACTACGATGTTGGCTTGGATAAAATATGTGACTGTATATATAATAATAGAGTTTTTCTGATAAAATCTAAGTTAAGTTGTTGGACACGGATCTAAGGGAGTTATGCTTTTATTTTTATGCGTAAAATCAATGAAACCCTTAGATATGGCGTAACTCCCTAAGTTTGAGCAAGACAAGCTATTGGTTTTTTAGAATTATTTGCGATTTTTAGAAATTCTTCAGTGTATTTTAAGTAAAATACTAAAAATAAAACACATTTTTACAATAATTTATTCTTATTCATTTCCTGAAGGTTGACTGGCTTGACTTACAGATAGCTGATGAATTTGGAGCTTACTTCAAAATTGTTAAACACACATTGGTTTCAATTATAACCCCAAAGGGGGGCTCATCCAATAAAATACATTAAACGAAACAATGATATAATTCGATGACACCTGGTCAGCAAAAACCGAATAACAGTTGTTTTGGAAACCACAAATCCGGGATGTCTGAGAGATTGGCAACAACCAAAGTGTGTTTGTGCGCTGCAGGGTTTCCGACAGACTCCCTAGCGTTTTGTGGCTCTATTTATATCCCGCTGTGAGCCTTGTCATCGACAGCGATTGCATTATTTGTTTCTTTTATAAGCCATTATTTTTTAAATTTACTACATGGAAATTACCCACATATGAAATATCATGGAGTAGTAAAAATCCTAAGGGTGCTTAAAATGCGATCGTAAACGAAGATCCAATGTTCAGTTAACCATCAGAGGTTGTAGGCTCGTCAGTTAATTAACACGGCACAAATAACCGGGTTTCGGTAAAGGGGTGATCACATCCTGGTGGAGCTGTCACACTTTACTGAACAATATCAAAGAAGTTGCTAAAAGCACGAAATATGATGCAAATTAGAATAAAATTAGCTATATACGTTACACGTATACCTGTCTAAATTGTTACACTAGCCCAAAGTAATTATTTGTTAGTAAACGCAATAAAATGCCTACGAACATTAATCAGGCAAATATACCCTAAATAATATCGTTGCATAGCAATTTTTCTCTTTTATGTAGACGATCGTTTTTAAATTCATCTCCCATTTACGTTTGATTTAATTTCTAATGCATGTAGAAAGACTTTCCTTCGACGAAATACTGATTTAACTGAATGTGAATTACAACAGAACCTTTATTTGTTTCTCTGTAATTCTATTTTTGTTGATGTCGGTTTTTAACCTAGTTTTTTTATTTGTTGTATTGTAACGTAGCTCACTGGACGATAGTCTATTCCTCATAGTCTTCTGTGTATTTCATGCAGGCTTGCGGTGCTCCTTGTGGGTGATAATTTCAATACCGCTTTTGTCTTCTATCAGCAACACTGTGCTCAACCAAGCGGAATAGCTTAAGAGGCAACGTCTGCGGTTCGCATTCCAGAGGTCCATGGTTCGATTCCTAGCGATCGCCCATTCTGATCCTTGGGTTTTTCGTGGTTTCCCCAAGTCGGCTGACGAATGCTGTGTTGCTTCATCTTCTACCCTGACTTTCCTGTCAATTATTAATGTATGTGTCAATTTCTTGTCATGTGTTTCAGGGTCGAAGGACCAGGCGACGGCGGCGAGTTAAGGCTGCGGGTCCCTCACTATCAGGGATCACGTAATTCGCAAATGGTTCAAATTTACTAGGAAGACCACCATTCAGTTAACGTGAATTTGGATTGCTATACTTCGATATTGCGCAACTTCCTATCTCCAGAACTCTACACTTTGATTCTTGAACTTTGGTTCCAACAAGATGGAGCCTCTGCACATGCAACTAAGACTTCAAAATTAGTTCTGTATTATAAATATCCAGAAATGTCATATTCAAGCATACCGTGGACAGGTTATGCGCCCTATGTTATTGTCTGTGACTTGTCTTTGAGGTTACTTTAAAGCAAAGTTCTATTACGTCAAAGCAATATGTTTACAAACACCGAAGTATTAATGATCTGAAAGAAGGAATTTGTCGAGAGGTTTACGCAGTATTGCAAGGCAGGGTACAGTGTGCAATTATGAACCTTAAAGGCATGCTCCTGAGAGAGTCAGAAGAAATTGAAGACATTTAGATGATATACTTTTCAAAACTTAAGTTTGTTGCTGTTGTGTCAGTAATCACAGCCTCTTTTATGAAATGATGAAAGACAATCTACACTTTAATGTAAAAATTTAACTTCATTTCCAAAACCGTCAGATAAATTTGGCATACTCTCTAGAAGTATCCTCACGTCACATTCAACTATCAATATATCATCGATTACGTGCTATTTCTTATAATGTTTCCCTCCGTAGTACCCTCCTCACAGAATGCTGAACGGGGGCTTTTCACATTTGAAATCTTTTATTACAGAAAGCGTTGGAAAGTTTTTTGGCTTTTTTATGTAATAATTTCTGCCGCTTTCATTCCACTATTCTGGGTCCCACTACACTAACGTAAAACTCAGCATAAGGCTTAAATATTGATCCAATAAAGGATTTTGTCCAAATAAGACAGTGAAAAACTCTGATTGGTCTCTACCTCTTTAATTGCATACAGAACAACTATATGTTTGCGTACACAAAACAAATTCTTTTATATAACATAAAACATGCTTAGAAACTGCTTCGTAGCCTAATAAACGCTATCACGACTATCTCCTAACTAGACTCACTATTTATGCAGGGGTAAATATTGAAAGTAGCCTTAGAGTACCTACAGAAATAGCTATTAGTTTTAGACAAAATTATGTACTGCTTCTTAGTTTAAAACCCAAAACTGTGCTTAACAAATTCAATTCTCTTATGCAGCTGATTTTTTTTTTTCATAAAGCAGCCAAACGCTTCTAGATGTCAAGTGACATGAGTAAAATCACTGTAAAGATAATTTTAGTTAACGTGAGGTTTTATATTATAAAGGAGGATATAATAGCTTTCTGGGAAACAAAAATACTGTCATTTGTATTATTTTTCAAATTACACCAGTTTTTTTGTGGAAACACTCAAATATTCATTTTATAGAGTGTAATTTTAAACCTGTTTTTATTTGAATAGCGAATGATCTACGTAAACTGCACCAAGACTGTCAGCTCTTATTGATAACAGCAGGGTTCAGAAATATAAGAGAAAGGTTGCAAGAGAGAAGAAACTATAGGTTCCCCTTCAC
Source organism: Hymenopus coronatus (assembly GCA_030762935.1). Taxonomy (NCBI): domain Eukaryota; kingdom Metazoa; phylum Arthropoda; class Insecta; order Mantodea; family Hymenopodidae; genus Hymenopus; species Hymenopus coronatus. Next base: position 386,366,850 of record CM060900.1, read on the forward strand.
GACAGACTATAACTTCAATGTCACTTTAATTACGTATTACAATCTCTATGAACGACAGACTCCTAACAGGAGGAACTTGCTTGCACCGTAATACGCAAATATACGTAACTTTTTTTCTCCAAAACTGCTGAAGGATTTTTGCGTTCAATTCATGTGTACATTTACCTAATATTGGGATGAATAAATATTCGCATAAAACAATATTATCAGCGAGTAACACTTTGCATGAGGAATTGAATTTTATATTTAAATATTTTTGAATAACTTCAAAAGCAAATGTACGGGGAGTAGAACGCCGTTAGTCAACAACCGCCTGCACCTTGAGTGTAACATGGCCAGTGGTAGAATCAATAAATTATAATTATAACTTAAACTCCGCAAGCAGTGACATTGTGTTTCACACTGTTGCAGGTTTGCACTATCCAAATTAGAGGCGATTAGTGATTGTCTTGGTATGCTTTAAACCAGCGAAATGCCACAGATTTTCTAACGCGTTAAGAACACCAAACCTAAACATATTGAACGTTAACCTCCGAGCCAGGTATGCATATTAACTCATTTGTGTGTTAACCAAGAACATAGGTTACGACATTCATTCCCACCCTAAACACCACAATAAAAGGTGTGCCACTTTTAGGGTCTGGAGTTGGTGATTTCCTTGTTCATGTAAGCAAATACTTCATAGTTTGCACTATGAACTCATATCTGTATCTATTTCCCATGCGTCCTTTATAGTTCTCAGAAAAATCTGCATTACGTCGTTACAGATATGTTTGCTGGGTGCAGTGCAGTGTCTTCAAAACCACGGTTTATAACCAGTCTTTACACGAAATGTATCAGTGCAATCCCATAAAATATGCGTCTACTTGTACAATTTGTAAAATTAATCGCTTAAATTCTTCTGATTAAAAGGAGTACATATCTGTGTAGAAAAGCAGTACCTACATTTATATGCTTTATGTATTTTGATTAAGAAACAGCACAAAACTCATCATTCATTGCGATAACTCTTCACCCATTATTACAACATATAATCTCACAAAAAGACTTGCAAAGAAACCTCCTAAAAGCATCAAAGGTCTGAAGCGCAAAGCATAATACGATTGGGTTGATTCAACCACCACTCCAGGCTGGCACCGTAAAATAACAAGCTACCGCCCCTTAAAACCATGGTTACAATGTTCAGTCTGTCCTCCAATTCTTTAAACGGCAGTACTTTCCAGGCACTTCCAATGGTAGCTAAAAAAGGAAGAGCTGAGCGCTTAGGCCGCCACTCGTAAAGAAAGAAGAAATGGAAGACCGAAAAACATCGTATTTTTTACGGCACCTTAAAAGTCCTGCACTGGACATATCGAACGACTTCCTACGGAATATATGTACAAGCCGTATACCATCAGATATACAGACCATTATCGTCTGTCAAATAGTTTTGATGCTGTTTCACATCTGGTAGACAATGTCCACGAGAAGACGCCTTCACCTCACTGCGACAACACTTCTTCCGAACTTATCATGCTCCTTCAGAGTGTTGAAGAGATATTCAAGCAAATTATAGATTCGACAAACCATCCAACAGGTCAGAGTTTGCATTCTTGCACCCTCCAGCAAAGAAGTCAGTCAAAACGCCCCTCACGCAACTCATCGGGGGTTTGGAGCTAATGTTGGTACCACCGTCGGTTTGTTGATATTCTCCGAAAGTATATGTCACAGTACCACTACAACCCGGAAAACGAAAGCAGCAGCCTTAGTGACGGCACATTATTTTATCTATTCATCACCAACCACCACCTCTTTATTCTTATCAACACAAGGTTACACAGATTCTTTAGAGGTAACGTTTCACAGCTCATTAGGTCTACGAGAATATCCACAACTGTGTACCAGATTGTCCAAAATATCAAAACAGCGCCCGTTCCATCTGTTTCTTATCCTCCTCGTCTACTTATCTCTGAGCCCCTCAATATCGCTAAGTCTATTTCGAAACATTTATGAGAGCATTTGGCTTTAGCACTTCTTTTGGGACACAAGAAAGACATTTGGCACCCTTGTGGCGATTATAGCTCCCTTGACGCCAGCAACATTACTGATGAATCCCTTTGTAGCACACCTACATTTATTAACGCCATATTTGCGGCTCTTCCATATTCATCAGAATAGATCTCGCCCGAGCCTATAATCAGCTCCCATAGACCCATATGTCTTACCAAAAATATCCATATCTACTCCTTTTGACACCTTTAACTAAGTTTTATGTAACTTGGCTTAGAAAAGTAGTCCAAACTTTCAAATCTTTAAGGTCTAAGATTTTCGCAGACTGGATAGCTATTTCGCCTCGTTCGACGATATTCCATTTTTTACTAGGCTTTGGAATAGATTTTCTCCAGTATCATCGACAACGACGTCAGGCCACGAGTAATCTGGCATATCATTAACCTGCCGATTGGACCTTTAAAGTACTGGAGGTTGTCTTCAGCCCATGGCATCTCAACTGAAGGTTCTTGTTTCCGGACTAAGTGAATGCCTTATCCCAGACCATTCAGCTACTGAGAAACTTCTTAAGAATGATAAGATAATTTTTATCTCATTTCTATCCAAATGCTAATGCATTTCAGGTACCACCTCACGCAATTCTCTGCTTTCTTGTCCTAGTTCTGATCTTGTGGTCAGGAAACTTGAGTTACTCCATGCTTTAATTTCTCAAAGGCAACTACTATGATCCATCCAGATAGTTCTGTCATCTTTATCTGGTCGCAGGGGCTTCCAATTCCACTCAGAGAAGTTCTTCAGCATGGGATAAACGGAAAATGGTAATCACTCGGTTTCTTTCTAAGAGGCTCGGATCCCAGCAACAGAAGTGCAACGGCTATGACAGAGAACCTCTGGCTGTCTACAAACCTTTTAATCACTTTCGGCACATGAACATTTTACCGCCTTATACTCCAACCCTAACCGCATCCACAAAATGATCTGAATTACCATAAAAAGCATAGCTGTTTCATTGATTTCAGCTGATTCCATGAATGCAGCTTTCATTCTCACAGATACCTTAGCACCTGAAACTTGACCTTTTACCACGCCAACACCGATGTTAGAGACGTATCCGCATTTTACAGTCTGTGTTATCTGCCATTGGCACAGCTCTCTTATTCGGGCTGATATGGTGGTCAACCACCAGTGTCAAATTTGCGACCAAAAAAGCACTAAAATGAGAGAGCTAGAACCAGTTGCTACAATTCTGGGTACAGCTTTCAATGATGGTCACTTTTTCGATGGGCAGCACCTTTCAGGCTTTGTCAGTTTTAGTGTCGAAGGAGCAGACTACTGCTTAAGCCACCGAGCAACTTTTGCTGGAAACAATAACGGCAAGGCAAGTAAACGGCTGTAGAGCTGTCCATCGAACGAGTTTTCGTTATTAGTTTGTGTCATTTATGCTTTCAAATACAAATAACTCGTGTATGTGAACAATTTGGGATAGCCAGAACTGCAACAGTGGTTCGCTCTTAGTTCATTTTGCTTTGTATACCAAAGAAGTATAAATCACATTTAGTGTCCAAAGGACAGTTTGACCAGACTCATAGGGAAGGCTCATTCTATTTGCTTCAGTGGTGTAGTTGCCGCATTATGTCTTGTTCACTTCCAGAGTTCGCATGATGTACCCGACATGAAGTCAAGCGGTATAAGTTTTTCTTAAAATGTCCTTAAATTTAATTTTCCTAAAATCCAATGAAGTTTACTATTATTGTAAAAAACTGAAAAAGCTATTTATGATAGCGCCAGGGATTCTGTTGACCAACCGCATATTATTAATATAATAATAATAATAATAATAATAATAAAAGTAATAATAATTATAATATTAGTAATAATAATAAGAAGAAGTGATGAAATTTACACTTAAAACGACCTTTGGATCACTTTCTCTACCACGTACACATTGGCTAGAGAAGGCGTGCATTTCACATGAATTTTCGATACCGAGATTTCACCAGAAATATATGAGTTGAGAATCTCTGAATGAATAAAAAAAGTAATAATAAACAAAATATGTTTATCTTCTCTACTATGTACATTATAGGTAGAGAAGATATTACCTATACACGACCTATAAGTTCAATGCAGAGGTTTCACCTGAAATACAATTTTGAGGCACCTTGAATACAAAGAAAGGCATTCTTAGAAATAGGATCGTGTGCATGTGTTTATGCACGTATGTCAGTCCGTCTACCTGTCTGTGGGTGCCTGTAAATAGCAAAACTCAAAACCGAAAAGTCGAATAATCATTAAACTTTGTGCTTAAGTTCCGTATCCTTCAAAATACGACCCAAAGACTTGCAAAAACATACCTTACTTCTATACACTTTTCATAGAACATGTTTAAAATTTTCTTTATCTCTCCATTACATGCAAAACAATATGAATATCGTGAGTTTTCTCGAATAGTGTTTGAAGTTGTCCTCCTTTGATAGATTTTGTAAATTTTTCCGCAACTAGCATACGTTAAGTGATAGACAAAACTCACTACATACAAAAAAGTTCAGATCTTTCTAAAACACTCCATTTATTTCAAATAACCTTTTTTGTGAAATACGCTATTTTTCAGATATCGTTTATAATGTAATGACCAACATCTTTGTCACTGTTTTAAAGTCCTGTCGATTTCAGCTGTTTATCGAATAGTTAAAACAATTTTTGGATTAATTAATCTTAATCTGTCTTAAAGGCTGGTAGAAACATATTAACTCTAAATGCCTCCGTAAATTATGGATTGTGAACAGTAATTGATATTTAATTTAATGTAATATATACTTTCAAATGTGTATTTAACTGATTGTTTATCATATAGTGACTTTTTTTGTCTCAGTAATTCTGTTATCGTGTAATACGTTTACTTTGGCAGAAATGGCAAAATCGACAAAATGGAATTTTGTAACATAATGTGGTAAAAGAGGGTTTGAGCTAACAATAGGTACAAAGAAATTCGAATACATAGTAACAAATCATATGATAATTGTCATTCATTTGCCTTAACGCACGAAGCCAATACTTGCAACATGCTATGATGTGAACTTCGAACAAGTAAATGCCCATTTCCCACAAGAGGGCATATTATGAACCAGTAGCTCGATCATAGTTCGGTATGCCTAGTAGCTTTTCGAACGATTTACCCTCGAAAAAATGGCCAACTGACACCAAGTCTGATGTGCACAATCTACCTTGGGCGTGTGTGTTTGTATTCTTGCAAATGTGTGTGTGTACCTATTAAAAAAAACGAAAAATTAATAGGAAAATGAATAGGAGACGTAGGAAATAGAAAAAAAGACAATGAACGAGTAATGCGCATATCTTTGAAAACTCTAATCGAGAGTTCTGACTGATTTTGTGCCGCTGGATAATATTTTAAGTACATGATGCCCTTTGAGTAAAGCAAAGAAGCAAATTTCTTGATGCTCCTGGGAATGGTTTACTGTGTACTGCGCGATCAACTGCAAGGAAAGCAACAATAGATGCTTCCTTCAATGCTGCGGCATTATGCAACATTTTGCGTTTAAAATACGTAATGCATCCTTTATAAATCAAGGCACCTACTGTAGGTCGATGATTAGTAGAGCAATTGCTCTATTATGTCCTTTGCATTAGTATATATACTTCGGACTTGAACATATGCATATATTTTCTTAGGTTTGGTTCTAATTGGTGGTCATACCTTAAATAATTGCAATAAAATAATGACAATTATTACAGAATTAACTTGGTAAAACAGCAAGCCCCAGAGATTGGTTAGTATGATTGTATTCGCATTGTATCAACAACAGTATGAGAATTCATTTAAAACGAACAAGTTTCACATTTATAGCATTGAAATATTTTGGTAATTAATTGGCATGCAACACAATAACCATAGTACTGATTTACATGGGTTGTGTAACGGCGCTTCATATTAAATTTTCTGAGTGCAAAACTTTTCCGAAAACTAAATACTTATAGTGTCTCATTTTTATAAATAAGAAAGGTTCTTCCTTGGCAGGGATAAACGTAGGAGTCGATGGATTGCTGTCTGATTGCTATCTGTTTTCATCATTAGGTATATATTGGCACACGACACACTACAGAAGCAGGTTTGCCCACGGTATGCACGGGGCAAATCTGTTGCTGCGGTACATTATCAAGCGAGTTGGTGACGCCTGCCCTAACATTATTATTGTGAATGCACAGAAGTCAGCTGTGAATAAATAGTTAATGTAGCTCATACGTGTACTATTTTACTTAGATAGTATTAATGGATTTATAATTACTTTCTCCACTATATATTTAGAGTAAGTGGAGGAAGTGCTGCAGGTATTCTCCTCAAAATTTCGATACAAAATTTGTCCGAGATTACACATTCTTCCTAACCCAAAAAGCAGTTTAGGAAAACGCGTGCTGTCGCGCGCGCTTTTGTTTGAATGCGTGTTTCAAAAACGAAAAGCCGGTTAAATACCAAATTTGGTATTGAAGTTCAGTTTCTGCCTAGGACACCACACGGGGACTTTCAATAAAATCTCCCCGAACCAAACTACCCTTTACATGAAAAAAAGAAAAAAAAAACCTACAAACATGGTGAATTTTTCGTAACCGGCTTTAACAATTTTAATTAAAGCACCAAATTTCTCAGATATTTTTATACAAAGTAAAATGTATCTATATCCTGGTTTTTCCGCGAAGAGGAATTGAAGCACACGCTAATTTGAATTGCTTCATAATTAGTAAACCGTAGGATTTACAAAAGCTTATTACACAAAAGATGTAGATCTCGTTATATATTAGAAACGGTTAAATGCTTAAATTGCCTGATATAAATTGAGGTTTTATCAAAAATACTCGATAATGTAGGTTACAACATTTTGCACAAGCATAATTGTAGATAAAAACACGTTTTGAAAGACAAGGTTTTAAAAAGTTGGGGTTTAAGCACTTTAAAATTACCTTATTTATACAGCATTTTGTAGGAACGTAGATGTGAATTGGAGGACGTGGTTTTAAAATTGTGTTGTTTATACAATATTTTGTAGGAACATAGATCTGAAAAGAGGACGCTGAGGTTTTGCACTTTTGCTGCAGAATATTTCAATATATATCATTAATAACACAAAAACATGAAACTTTTATGTGCAAATGGATGCAACATACAATTATTTGAAACCTCTTATTTACACCCAGCATTTAATGCAGAATAATTGACTACGTTTCAAGCTCCTCAGGACAGCAATACCACTTTTGGGAATGAGGAGGTTTTCATGGGAATAATGGACGTTTACATTTTCCAAGAGGAGAAATAAGTAAGAACTAAAATTCAGTGATTAGTGGCTCACTTTACCGCCAACAAATGACCCTGTAACCCCTTTCAACACCAAGTCATTTATACCAACCCCAAAGTTAAATAACAGAAACAAAGTACAGACATCTACGGGAACTTAAAATACTAATTCCAAAAACATGTGGGATCTTTATGACAATCTTCCTCATTAGCAATCTATTACGGAAAAGCGATAATTTCTTATGATATCAGTGCTGCACTATTAACTACGTAAGAATTACATTTTAGACGTATCAAATTCTCATTTATATTAATAAAATATAATAGTAATATTAAGGTTGCTAATAATGAAAGAGTCAATATTACCCTGTTCTAATTTTAAGTATCCATATTGATATACTTTCTTTAATGTGAAGTTTTATATTAAATATGAATATGTGAGCTTTGACTTGAACTTGCGTTGTATGTGTGTTTGTCAATATGGGTTAGGTACAGTCAAAATTAACTAGAAGGTATACACCAAAGGCCCATACGATTATGTAAATGTGTTAAATCAAACCTACGTAAACAATTCTTGTACATCTTGATTCTTTGCTCAAGTTGCTAAGGCAATGCAGAATTACTGAAGCACTGAATTTCTTTGTGTATAAGAAAATGAACATCCTAAAACTAAACTAAAGTAGTACTGTGTTTTAGCAATGTAAGATTAAGTTCTCTCCAATGATACTTCTTTGTAACTAACCTTGAATACTTTTGTTACTGTTTAAACAACTGAGTGAATGCATACCGTTCAGGTAATGAAACTGGCCTGATGCGACGCCATCAGTGGAGGGGAAAAAGCATCGTAATTATACAGTCATATTTACGCTTCCATACCTCCGTGTGTGGCTTTATTTCTTGTCGAGAGGAATAATTTAGCTCAGGTGACTTATTTTGCATAGTAATCATGCAGCGAGCATAACTACATGTATAACATCCTACATTTTTAAAAACAGTAATTTATGAACAGTTTTTGTTTTCTCCTGTAAAATTTAATTTTCAACGCTTACGATATTTTCCATGTTTTGCCATCGTAATTATTTATATTACGGCTACCACATCTATTAAAATTTTCTACAAATAAACTTACAATAGGTACATTAGCTTATAAAAAGGTTTGATAAATTCAAATGATGATCTTCGTAATGAAGTGTTGGTTAATAAACTACTATTCCTAAATAAGTTTAAATTTAAGTAAAATAATAGTGCAAGAAGATAAAACCACGAACCCTACACTATTTATTTCACTATTAAGCGCAAGAACAGGCTAAGTCCATCACTTAGATGGTAAAGTCAAGTCAAGCGAATCTGTGAAAGTTGGATTACATATTTTAAACGCAAAATGTTGCACACTGCAACTGCATTGAAGGAACTTTCTGCTCCTGCTTTCTGCGCAGATGTGACGCGTGCACAGAACAAAGTTGCTCTCTATGTTTTACTCAATAAGCAAACAGTTGGTGATGCCGTATTAAATTATTAAAACCCTAATTCTAAAACTATTCAGTATACCAATAAAAGTGTTTTAAATATTTTATTCTCCTTCAAAAAAATATAATTAATTTTTAAGCAAATATAGAACAATTGTATAAAGCGGCACATCCGTTCACTCATTTAAAACTCATGTTTGTTTGTTTGTTTAAGTGGCCAGAGGTGTAATTTGACGCTAATACTGCAATATCAGGCTTTCTCCCTATTAAAGTTTCAAAACAAGGAAGTTTGTTCTTCAGTATGGAGAACCCTTAACTCCAGGGTTTTACTAGGAACCCTTTGTACAATGCATTCTTGTGATATACTAGCGGTTGCGATAGTACTGCGTTGAATCTCGCTGGACAATAACTCGGAAGATCACAGCAGAGGTAATCGGTTTATGCGCGGCCTTTCGATTGTGTTTAACAATACAATAACCGAGGCACGAAAAGAATTCCTAGTGCAAGGAAAGTGCCTATCATGCGATGACCGAAGTATAAGCATTCAGATTATATGTCAGACATTTTCTTTTCAAAATGGGAGCAAGTGGAACGCCGCACTTCATCCTCCTTGCTTTCAATTTGTAGCCAGACATTTTCTGATCCCCTGTCAAAGCGTCATATCCTCATCGTGACATAAGCACGATGTGGTATTGGAGGTAAACGAGTAACCTGGTATTCATCCTACATTGAGTCTGGTAATTTTGCAGAGTCATTCACAAAGCCGAAGATCTTGCCGGTGTACCTGTGAACAGAGCTCACACTATTGGAAACAATGCAAATGTTACTTACAAATATAATGATATTTTGAAGTTCGTAAACTATAATTCGGATGCAGCTGCCAAAATTTAGTGGCTTAAAGTACTTTCCAGAGCCTTACAGAATAAAATGTTGAAATACAGCTAGCAAGAAGAATGCAAATTTGATTATGTCATCAGCCAAACCAGGGACGGTTCGTCAATTTGTGTACTGTCGCACGTGAACCCCTAGTAAAACTGTTTTTTGCAACATTTTCTTATCCAAAATGTATACGCATTTTAAGTCATTAAAGTTAGAGAAATTATTTCAAAATGGCTTCAAATACAGCGCTTTCCTTAAGGGTACAAGAATACAAAAGCCATTCACAAGATTACAGTTATGCACGTTAGGTGCCATTTGCATTCACACCCTTTCGCTCGCACTTGCGAACGAACAAGCTACGAGCTTGCAAATATGGGCACCAAGATGGATGGTGATGGTGGGTGTTTAATTGTCATAAAGACCTGTGTCGCACAATCTAGAAGTGCTCTAACTGAGCTCTGAGGCAAGAGTGAGTTGCGTTGCTTTGTTGCACTTTTGTCTTTGTTCGTTCTGTATTTTGTATCCAGTTTACTGGTTTGTATTGCGTTTAGTAAGTATTTTGTTTTTACAATAGAATATGGCTTTAAGTTGATAAAAAGACACGGAACTAGAGTTTTCACATTGGAAAACAAGGGAGAAATAAAAATCAGCAGACCAACGAATCCAGTGTCTCAATTTTTCGGTCATTTTACAAAATAAATAGCCATAGAATTAATTAAAATCACAATTTATTTACTTTGTTAATTATTAATGCCTCTTTATATTGAACCAATCTGCTTTTGATGAATTATGAATTCGTATACGTTAAATGGCATCTTTCAATATTTCATTCGATTCTGCTCACTGGTATTTTAAACAGATTCTATTGTGATCCCCCATATTATTACTCATGGGGCACCACTCAACCATACCCTATTTCATACGGCAAAACACAGAGTGTTCCAAGTAGCATTTGACCTTTTTTAAGATTAAGAACTTGGCACCTAATCTTATAAAGTTATTTTACCCATACCCCCACGAAGGGGCTCCTGGGAGGGAGGTTTGTGGAGAGAGGGTGGCCGGAAACAGGAGTAACGTCACAGTAATGGTCCCTAGAGTTTCCAGTTCGAGGCACCCCAACAGTTGGACAGGGGACTCCGCCCCAAACAGGGTTCAACGCTAGGGGCGGTTCTCGTACCGGCAAGCAGCCGAAATGGGGGATGGAGAGTCACAATGAGCATTCTTCTTCTCTGCCACACTGCACCAAGCACTGATGGAAATCAACGGGATAAAGGACGAATCAAATTACAATGGAAACGACATGAAAGGACAGGAAGACAAGCTTTAATAATAACAATTTCATCTCCGTTCATTTGCACATTACCTAAAAGGCATGCTTTTAGGAGGGTCCCAATGCAAGTCGTGCTTAATTTTTTCCCTGATTTGACCAAATTTGCCATCTGTCATCTATGTTATGCAAATTTGCCCCCCCCCCACACACACACACACATATTTAAACATATACGTTCACACTCAAACAAACGTATTCTATTACAGCCGCAGTAATAGCAGTCTGGCAATAATTCCATTACGCATAGAAAATATGTAAGCAGACAGAAAAACAGACTGCGCCGTAGCCGAGTGGTTAGACCACTCGCCTATCACCTACCCGGCTCGGGTTCGATCCTAAGCGACCGAATGTGAGGCGGAGGGGCGGTTTTTCTCCGGGTCCTCAGGTTTTCCCGCCATCACATTTCACCGGTGCTCCATCTTTATTCCATGTATCATCAGTGTCATCGCCTGCGGTGCCATAGCAGTAAAAGCGGGCCTTAAACACTACAAAAAGAGAGAAACAACACTAATATTCACTCAGCAGTAGAGTATGCACCAAAAGATACTAACAAATTCTCTTGCCAGAACTGATTCCTCGCTGAGCCCTAAACTACCTATTCAATTCGCATATAAATGACTCCAATCACATATTTGGTTAAGCAACTGTCTAATAAAGCTCCCAATCAGATAAAATGAGCACTATGAAACACAAACAAGTTTATTTTGAAGGTATAAAGGGTATGGGAATATCTTTGTAGAGGAGAATGAACGACGTGCTTAAAATGGCCGTTCTATTTTTTGTGCAGTCTTATTAATTGTAATTTTCTCTCTTAGCATTCTAGACGCAGTACTATATGCAGCATCTTCCATTTTTGCCTGTGAATTCTGCAGCAGCTCACAGAAAAAAAATCATACTCCTACAGAGAGGTGTCTTCTGTTACCTCAGTTGATATTTTGTCCTAAAAGTTGGTATTACTGTTAATTAAGGCAGCTTCAGCGTGCTCAAGAATTGTGGTTTAATTTCTTTCTAAAATACGCGAGGTTTGCTTTTCATTTGTGTTGAACAGTTTTTCCTTTCTTTTCTTCTTTTTTTTTTTTTTTTTTGTTTGTTTGTTTGTGAATGACACTTCTAGTACAACCGGCTCGCTTTCTTAGTAAATAGTTAAAATAACTAAATTACGTTTTAGTAGATGTTTAAACAGAACATCTCAGTACTTTCACGCTTTATTGTTTAAAATTGGTAATAAAAGTAAAAAAAAAAAAAAAAATATGCTATAACCATAGGCAAGAGTTCTTGTTTTTAACGATAATGGAGAAAGCTGTTGAACTAATAAAAATGCTTTATATTAATTTGACACAATTTTTAAATGATGCGCAAGTTTACTTTTTCGACATTTTGAGAACTTTTCTTGTTTTCAAGAGAAACAGGATACAGCACGGCTATTGCGATCACGGGACTATTCCACCTGGGATAAGAAATATGGCAACAGTGTGTTAGTTCTCTCAGAGTCAATGTTGTTTTTCCTTTAGTGTGTGCCCTGTCTCTTTGTCGCAGCATGAGGTTATAGTAAGGGTGTTTTATGTTACGCTATATAAAGGAGAGGAAAACAAGCTTAGAGGAAACCGAATTATGATGCATTATTTCCGTAGCTAAAGAATAGATACAATCTAACAAATTAAAGTGCACAATGTGCAATTTTGTTATTTTTTTAAACTGTTATTGCTGTCGTATAATAACAGAAAGTATGCTGAGTGTCAAACAACAAATTACTGAACTTCTTTCACTTTAGCTCATCTTTCGGAATGCCTGCACTTGGACTATTCGTTCTAAACACGTGCTTACTTTCCCTCAGTAAACATATGAGCTTTAGTTGATATTTTAAAACGAACATGTTTTATTAGTTTTTATCAGATGATTCGTAAATGCAAAAGGAAAAGGCCAAGCCCTTTAAACCCTAACATATTCCAGCAGAAAAGTTTCTTCCCTCAGTTCATTTCCAGGCACAAGCTTTCAGTTCGCCAGAGATTCCTCAATATTCCAAGCTAAACCCTGAGTTCCCTTCCTCTGGATCCTGAAACCGTTTTTATCAATCAGAAAGGCATGATAATAACTAGAACTAATAATCAAAGATAATAATTAATATAATTAAATTAATGATGTTAAATACTATTATTATTAATATTATTATTATTATTATTTAAGTGAAACATATAGCTATAGGGTTAGAGGAGAAAACTAAAAGTTTATATTTCGGGAAAGGAAATGGTCAGACGAACAATGTTCACTCCTCGCCAGATGCAGGTGGGATTGACTGTTTGTTAATAACAGGTTTTACCTGCATACCTGGGTATTGTATGAATGTCCCAGGCAGTACTCGGCACAACAGTGCGGATGTAAGACAGTGGTCGCTTACAGGGTAGTGCAGTTGTCGCTTACAAAAGATAGTGCAATTTTTTAAAACACGTTCACCACGCTACGGTAACAACATTTCTAAATGGAAACTAGTATTTTTATATTCGCCCAGAAACGTAGACCTTAAAAGTGTGGCTCTGCTCTGGCAACGGACTGCCGGTCTCAATAAGGATCAAAATAATCAGCGATTACAGGAAATTATAAGTGTTCACAGTGTCTGTATGTGGAAAACCCAAATCCCAAAATAAACTTACAGCTTGCGTGAACGGGATGTGCACCGCGCCCTGAGAAGTACGACGTTCGAGATCTCATGCTCCAGAGACCAGCAGAGGGATGAAAGTTGGGTGAAGGTACGTGAAGGCGGACATCATTTGTTCCTCAGATTCACCCATCCCAATTCCGACAAGGCGGGCTCAATCCTCTTCCTCCGTTCGTCAGAAGGCTTCTCTTTCAATGCAATCAATCTCAGCCCAGCAAAACGTTTGCCCGAAATGAAGAACAAAAAAGTATCGGAACCAAGACTTTTACCTCAGACACGAACTACAAAGTGACTTAGGCCAAATGCAGACTGAAAGTGAAAATTAAAGCAAGATAATGCAAGCAAGAAACGTCATCAGTTGAGTGAATCAGGTGATAACTGACAACCAACTGAAATTGAAGATGCTGATGACAACAGCCCTTGGGCATTTTGCGGTCTGATGTTTTATTCGCCAGAATCGGTCAAAAAGGGAGACTGCATAAAGTTCCAGCAATGTGCTGCTTGATTTCACAAAGTGTGCGTGGATGCATGATGAACATTTGCTAATGGTAAATGCTTATGTTGTTGTCACTTAAATATTTTGGGGGGAACAGCTTCTTGACTGTGCGGAATTGACCCATTAACTACTTACATATTTGATTTCTGCATTCAGATATTTGTTTAACACTTTATTCGTGTAAAGGAATGTCAACATTTGAAATATTGGCATTCACGCATAATTAAAATATCACACTTGCATAACATTGGCAGATTAAAAAAAAAATAATTATATCTTATTTTGTAGCGTTTAAAGTTAAAATGAGCGCAAGAACTCTGCTATCCCTATAGTTTTTAGCAATAAATGATAAATATGTGCTCACTTACTTGGTTTCAGATGCTGGTGCCATAAATTCAATTTATTCAATGAAGTACAAGGTAAAAAGCTGCCTCGCATTTGACGTGAACAAATATCCTTTCCTGCGTTAAAAGAGTTGCAGAACTATTTCAAGCTAATCGCCTTCAGCGGAAAGGGGTCTTACCCCGCGTTTCCGCTGATAAGCAAGACGGGTAAAGTAAAGGCCGCTGAGCCAGTTGTCCACCGGCGGGTATTAACTTGAAATAATCCCGTTGAGTTCTTAAACTCTTTTAACACACGAATAGAACGGGCCACCCAGTATGTCAGAACGATTTGAAGCTCTTAAACAGTGTTGCCCCAGGGCTTATGAATATATTCCGAAATACACTAAAGTAAAAAAGATGATGATGATAATAATAATAATAATAATAATAATAATAATAATAATAATAATAATAATAATATCACAGAAAACCACCGAACTTTTGGATGCTAAACTGTTCCCCTGTACAGAGACAATGATCTAGATGCTTTAATTCATTAGTCTGCCTTGGTGACTGATTTAATCAATTGTTGATTTCTTTTCTAAAATATCTGTTGTATTCCATTCACATGACTCTTTCTAGCTGTCCCACAAGCAAACTTTCTTTACAAAAGTTATTTTTATTTATATTATAATAATACACATAAACAGTAGCAGAGTTCGACTGTTTTCTTGCTCCCTTGTAAGTAGAAGGGAAATAAATAAGTATATCAAGCTAAAGCGATAGTGAAATCTTTTAAAAGCTCATCGCTATGTAAAACACTTTAAATTCGTTCTCTTTTGCATACCCGGGAGTAAAACTAAAGAGATAAAACAAAAGTTCACTTCCCGCTTGAGAGAAGTTTAAGTATTTTACAATTGAAATTAATAACAAGGAATACCTCGGAAACGGTTAACTCTACGAAAAAGAAGTATATGACATACATTCTGTGTTTTAATGAGATCAAAGTGTTTTGAGTAGTCAGTTTTTGTCTATTACTTACGGTTTAAGTGGTTTGCGGTGTTAAATCAACCCTCGCTGTTGCCAAGTTTTTCACCTACTGGTCCCTTAACTGAGGCGGGAGTCTTCGAGTCTTGAGGAAACGGAGATTTTACTACGTTGCCTCTCACCCCTAGTACAGGCTCGTCTTTTGTTTGCTAATGGTTATTGCCCTGTGGTAGAGGGACGGACTCGTTTGAAGGCTATCATGTTTTGGAGAAAACTATTCGTGCTAGCGAAAGTAAAAAGAAAAGCTTTCACTTCCCACGCAAAATTTGTTAAATGATCGTTTTAACGATGTCAAGTGCTGTAAAGTTGTGGAGATATAGACAACATTTGTTTCAGAAAATTGTAGTTGCTAACAAAACTAATTTTATATTTTCAATCTAACCAAAAAACCTATAGCTCACCCTGTTTTATTCTGAATTAACCAGATGAGTGCCAAACGTGGAATATTAGAGTGGTCACTTTGGAAACAGATAAAGTGCACTTGCAGAAACATATATACCAACTTGCAGATACCATTGAGACAGTGGAAGACAATTTAAAGTTTTCTGTCATATGATTTGGTCTAAATTGGATTCCATTAATGGCGAAAATGCTGATGAATTCAATAACAATAAGCTTTAGATCATTTGTTTGAGATTTCAAGGTTATTAAATTAAATATTGGGCGATTCAAATAATATAACGGCAGCACTTAACTAAGTTAATGCATTTAAAACTAGTTGTCTTAATTCTGATTTGCTTCTTTGTTACAAAGAACTTTGTGCCATTGTTAAACAGCTAAGCCATAGTGGTTACGGTAACAAATTAGATGTAGTAACAGAATTCTAGGATTTGAAAGCTAAAGGTGAGTCCTATCATGTTTTCTGTAAAAAGTCCCTTAATAGTCTTTCCCTACCGATATAAAATAGAAACTCTTCTACGTGTATAGCTTAATTGTCAGTGACAGGACAACTATAAAAACGAAAATGCAACAATTTCTATATTGCAGTCTGGGGATGTTTGATCTGATGCTTCACTCTTTTCATGAGATCAGGTAGTTTTACATCAATGCCGCCTCAGTAACCTGTTTATTTTAATTTAAGTCATGTCAATACTTAGTTCTGATCGAAAATTTGAAGGAATTTAATACGAATTTATGCTATAATATTCAATAAAGAACACCACTAATTAAAATTGTTAATGTGATACTCCGATTTTTTTTTAAATTTAGTCCAAAATACTTCCTATGGGTATAATTACTAACACAATTATAACTTAATACAGAACATTGCTAAATAACTGCAAATTCGTGAACTTAAGGCATACAAGGTTTTAGTCTGATATCTTGAATAGTTTCTAGTAAGATAGTATTATTTAGCACGGTTATCATTGACGAGTTAGGACTTTTATCTGCCCTTAAGACACAATTTTAATTGAGTTTAACAAAGTAGTATTAATGGGATGAATCATATTTATAAATTGTATATATATAGCAACATACTTTAGGTCCGACTTATAAAATAGGCTACTGACGGTGTGCTAAATTATTTCCTAGTCGGGTCAGAAGTACTCTAAACGGCACAAAATCAATGTTTCTGAAAAATCTTGCTACTTAAAAAAATTCAATAACAGGACTGTTTAAAAAGTTGTAGATGCCAATTTTTTGTTTTATTATATGTGCACTTAAATGGGTGGAAGCATAAGGCTACCTGAATACAATCACTATTTAGAATAAGGAAAAGTTACAATTTGTGTAACCCTAAACCTTTTCATGTTTGTGAGTTGGGTAAAATAGACAAGAAGTTTTACTGTCGGCTTTTAAAGCACCGTATCAAACTATGTTGCAGAAGAAAAATGGCAGGTCAGGGCGGTAAGAGCTAGAAAATAGAAAAGAAGAAACAAACAACTAGAGGGAAGAAAAAAGAGAAAGAGGGACGGTTTTAGAGGATGGAGTGGGAGAGGAAATTAGATAAATCTGAGGAGACTGTGAGCACTAACGCCATAAATGTGTGAACTGCTACGGATTCTGAAGTTAGACAGTAAAGAAGTCGTGTAATTAGAGAATCGCCCATCTTTAAATACACTTGGAGCACCAAATTAGATGTAACGCTTAAAGAATTAATAGCTATATACGCATACACAATACGTTCCAAAGCATACGACGCTTATCCGGCAGTGAAATTGTTTCTCATTATTTTCCACCTGTCTCAAATGTAACCAAAATGAATAAGTGACATTATTTATAGGAAATCGAAGAGCGAAATGGTTCTCAAATATATAGTATGCTAGTCAGTGTCGTCAGCGCTATTTTATACAGAACGGTACTTATCTTTAATTTATATTTTAGCTATATTCTTCACAGATATATACAGAGTCACATACATGCGGATTTTGTGTACCACAGAGTATTAACTTATACTGAAACCTCAATGTCTAACTTGGGACCGAGTTCTTCCTCTATCTAGAAAACAATAAAAGCATAAATTTCGTTCTAATAACAAAGAAACAATACCTTTGTCAATTCTTCTCTTTTATAAAACAAGAAATATGCTTTCAGAAGCCACCTTAAAAACAATTTTGTCATCTTTTTGTTGTGGGGCTGTCAATCTTTGGCTTGAAATGAGGCAAGTTTTATTAAAAAACAGCGACATATATATTTAATATATAATATTAATAACATATTTTAACAAAATTCACGTTTTACCTACGGTTAGCCAAATGAATACCCTGTGAGGTCGCCGAACAAGGTCCTTCTGGCTCTCGGTTCTCAGCTGGGAACTCAGAAGCGTAGAGCGCATGTCACAATGGGGAAAGACGAAGTCATTGTCAAAGAAGCACTAGAGGAAGATGGTTAAAGTCAAAGAGAGCTAACTATGCACTTGACAGCTATTTAATAACCGTGTGAATCACTCACTTGCGAAGGAGGCTCCCGCTATCTCATTTAATCCTGTTATAAACGCATTTTGCAACGAGAGGAGGAACGTCCTTGTTGCAACATCTTTATTGCTTTCCTTGCCTGCAACGTTCACCGCTTGTAGGGATATTGTTTTGTGATTTTTAGAATAAAATTTATGTATTAGCTTCTCTGGAGGGAATGAGCGAATTATATTAAATAAGTTTACCACTGTATGTTTCAGCATTTTATTGCATAGATGTCGGAGTTCGGTGGTTTCGATAGATTGGGAGCGCAGCTGTTGGGCATGGATGATAGTGAGTGACCAAAGTGGCAATAGTGTGTTAAAGTGACCACGAGGCATATTTAATTCTCCAAGACTGTATTCTTATTACACTTTATACCTGTGCGGTTGTAAGATACAAAGCTTGCACCTAACTTTCCGTCCTACCCGTTACTTGTGAATTCCCGAAACGCCAAAAGAATGTGATATATCAACGAATGAAAAGTATTTTCGTAATTGAATTGACCGATTCTGCCATATTACGCTTTTAACTATTCATTTCTCTGAAGTAGCAGTCAGGAATGAAAGTAGTTTGCATGCTTTTTACAGAACATTAAAGAAATATGTGCTTTCATTCATTAATTAAATCAATTACAGTTTGAGGTAGCCACACTTCAGCTAAATCTATTTTCTCCTCTAACCTAACTTCTAGACATACTGTGCTGAATTGTCCTGGTATTCACGTGTTTTCGGTTGAGGCATATAATTAAACCGTTGAAAAGTCTAAAAGAGAAATATACAATATGCGTAAAATAAAATAAATACTTTTCCAATAGTAATCGTGTTTCCTAACTCTTCGATATACGCAGGACTAAAATCCTACGTAGGACTAAAAACCTACCAAGTAAATAGATGGTCGCCCTCCGTGGTGTAGTGGTTACCATACTAGCTTCTAAAACCTAAGATTGCAGGCTCAAACCTGGTGGGTAGTAATGGACCTTTCGGACCTAAAACCCCTTAGCATGGCTTCCTTCAGAAGGGTGGTAAAGCCAGTGGTCCCATGTAATGTTTATTTGTACGTAAAAGAACCCAATACCCTGAAAGAAGAAGGCTCCTGGGCAAAATGTTTCGCCATTTCGCAATAGCAAGTCGTGATTCTGTCCTCCAGTGCCATCTGTGGGCGACAAGCTGATCCTTCATCACCATGGCGCATATTGGCGAAATGACGAACTATAAATTCAAATATGATCCTAGAAACATCGTAGCTGTATCCTTTGTTCCAGTAAGGAGATACAGAAATATAAAACAAAACAAAAACAGGTAAATAGATGGAAAATATCTTATTAAATAGTATATTTTAAAAAGACCTACGACAAAAGCATACTTTTCCGATCAGTTTATTTTTTGCTACACTTCAACAGAGTTCACAGGCAAGGAATTATACAGATATTCTTTTAATGTTCATCTCTGTATTTGTATACGTAGACTTTAGCTAATACATGAAGTATTATTGTGTATTATTCTAGAGCTAGAACACTAACAGCCCTGGTTACTATGAGCAGCAGTGTTACTATGAATATGGATAGAGATTAAACCTATACTTATTTTATTCACCCTATTCATATTGGTTTATTATTTGAATACCTGTATTATTGTTATTAATATTATTATTAGTGGTAGAAGTAGTTGCAGTAGTAGTAGTAGTAGTAGTAGTAGTAGTAGTAGTTGTTGTTGTTGTATTAATAGCAGTAGCAGTGGTAGTAGCAATAGCAGTAGCAGTGGTAGTAGTAGTACTTGTAGTAGTACTAGCAGAGTAGTAGTACCGGTGGTGGTGGTATTCAACGCATTTTAACTGTGCATGTCTGTCAGATAAGGAATAGCATATTTGCACAAATGAGCTAGGGGAGCTAAACCGGTCTAATAGGTAAAAGTGTTAAATACCTAGTGGCCCAACTGCTCCGTGTTTGACCTGTGCCGATATCCCTTCGTGGTTTAAAAGAATTGTAGAACTCAACGGGGCGATTAAAGTTAAAACTAGGCAGTGAAGAACGACAAGGGCGACCTCATTTTTATCATTCTCAATGACCGTTGCCCACTCACCGTCTCTACTGATAAGCAACAGGGGTAAAACGGAGGTCCTTCAGCCAATTCCCAACAGTTCTGAGAATGGCACACCTGACTATATGAAGGAGTAAAAACCAGACGAGTAATTTATGACGAATGAATGAACGATAGTTACGCGTGTCAACCAGATGTTAAAACTTTTGAATAAAGGAGCCATATGTCGCCATTTCAATGGCCATAAAATGAACCAGAAAGGGGACAAGTGAATTATGCAGGTACTATAAACGACAGAAGTTCCGAATAAGGTCATTTTTCACCAGTTTGGTAACAGAAAAATCGGAATATCTCTGATCGCGATTTTAGCAGAAATACATATTCTGAGGCACATTGCGTGCACAAAATTTTGCATCTATAAATAATGCTCAAAGTTTTTTATACACCCTTATACACTCTAGACCCATGATAAAGTCTACAAGTAAGGATTCTTGACATAATGGATTTAAAGCACTTTGAATTTCAGCCTGGGAATATATCGCTGGAAATGTTCACTTTGGTATCTTTTCTGGGTACGCAGACCAACACTCACTCACTCTCTCTCTCTCTCTCTCTCTCTCTCTCTCTCTCTCTCTCTCTCTCTCTCTCTCTCTCTCTCTCTCTCCCCCTTAAGCCACACTGCACAGTGAAATAGCAGTGGGTATCTAATACTGTTTTCTCCAAAACATGATAGCCCTCTAAACCGAACTGCTTCCCCCTGCCATTGGACATTAACATTACCACTAAACCATTAACAAACAAAAGACGACCCTCAACTAGGGGACAGAGACAACGCAATAAAATCTCTGTTCAGTTTCCTGGTAGTACGTGTCGAAACCAGTGTGTTACTGCACATGTTAAGGGGCCAGGAAGTGGACTACCTGGCAATTGCAAGGGTTGGTTTCCAGCCGCAAACCACGTAATCCCAAATTTGAACGTAACGCCGCATTTGGCAGTGCAGTGGGGCAGGGCTATCATGTAATGAAAATTACTGTACTACAGTAGTTTGACATATAAATATTCAGCTGCATTTTAAATTGAGATGTTTGGTTAAATTAATAAATATAATAGTATATCCTTATAATCTTATGTACTTGAAGGTCAAACCTCCTACGAAATGTTGAGTAATATACTCAACTTACCATGAAAGCACCTATGGTATTTGGATTTTCGGTACGATAAGCTGAGTTCTTACAGGTCTTATTTTCCTGATTTACCTCATCGAATTGAGCAACGAGGATGTTTAAACTGGACTGTTGAATCTATTATGTAGCCTTTGGAGCTGTTTTGAAAGCAATTATATCTGTTCTGGTGAGATGTTGTTAACCTCCAGTCTATGGACTTCTTCATATACTTTAAACTAGTTATTCCTTAATTATTTTGAGACGTAAGAGCTTATGGTATGCTGTCGGATGTTTCACAATAGTTCTCCCCGTCGACAAGACCCCAGGACATGCGCAAGTAAGCTGAGAGAGCCGAAGGACCTCCCTGTCAACTGGGTAACCTCCTCTCGTTTATCCCGCCGGGAGGAGGTAGTATTAGCTCTGCTACGACTTGGCCACTGTATTTTTACTAACAGTTATCTTTTTAAACGCGAACCTGCTCCTGTCTGTGCGCACTGTGGAGAGGCACAGTCAGTTCGCCATGAGTTGCTGGAGTGTGGTCACCTGGCACACATTCGATCATCTCTGGGCATGCCGGCCTCTCTTGCCGAGATCCTGGCAGATGATCCAAGAACACTGGACAAAGTTTTTAGATTCTTAGCACACGTTTCTTTTACATTGAGGTTTTAGTGCCGTAGCAGACTTTTTAACTTTTAAATAGCTCGTTTTTAATCTTTTGGTTTTAATGTAGCAGTTTTAGACAGAGTTTTATCTCCAGCTCTGGTTACAGGGCTGGACAGTTCTTTTACTTCGGTTGTATGCTCTTTTAGCTCTACTTTTACCTGTGTTTTATTTTGAAATGGTGTTTCATTACTAATTATTGCCAAGTTTTAATCCTAAGGGAGCTAATGACCTCGGCAGTTGAGCGCCCTTAAACACCATCATCATCATCATCATCATCATCACCATCACATGCACAAGAGCTTTTGTCACTTCGTGTCAATGCCAGCAGAGGTGGTTGTCCAGTGATCTGCCCGGAACATAACAGTGAATGCTTAACGTGTCATGTTATCATACCCCTCCACTCGCTACACAATAATTCAATATGATTTTTCATCTAGGAGGTTGCTGGAGTCGTTAGAAGGTTCCATTCCTGTTTCTTTTTAGAAGGGATGTATACCAAGAGACGAATTCATATTTTCTTAGTTTTGCTTTGTTTTACATCATAAAACCATTTTTACCATCTCAAGCAACGTATGTACATACAATGCACATAGTAGCTACAGAAGGTATTGTATTACACCCAAAAATTCGATGTCAAGATTTAATTGGAAATATAAGTTTTGGGGATCTCGTAAGAAAAAAAAAAAAAAAAGGCCCGTGTATGTCTATGTTTCTGTGGGCAACAGAGCTGAAAAACGAAAGCACAAGGATGGGATACAAAGATTTTAATGAAAATCCCCCACACCAAACTACCCTTTTACATAGATTTTTTTTTTTTTTTTTTTTTTTTGTCTTTTACAATAACTGTAATGATTTTGATTAAAATACTGTATAGTAAACATACATACATTATAAATAAAATGAATATATTTAATTTTCTGGGAATAGCCACTAAAGAGCTGTTCATAATCAATGGATTTTGCTGAATTTTGCATAACTGGTAAACCGTAAAATATAGGCAAAAACTTACCACATAAAAATGTAGGTTTTGTTAAAACACATTATTTATGTCATATACGTATTTATGTAAAGTTGGCCAGGTCTGAGACATTCCTTTCTATGGTTTCAATCTTAAACTACTTAACTTTTCTCAAAAAGGAGGTTTTTTTACTGTTGGTCATGCAAAGCGAGCCGAACTTGAATTGTTTCATATCACGACCAGCTTTTAAAGGATTTGACTATTGCTTTAACCTAGTGTATTCCCTTATTTCCTTTCTACAAGCAAGTAATAAGACAATTTCTGCTTATGTTTACCTAGATTGACATAATGTAGAGAGAAGAACAAAATTTTGTTCGAATGTGGAACGGCTAGAGAAAGTTATGCGAATGGAACACATCATATTTTATTAGTAGTATTTTCTTATAATCAATGTCAGAAATGTAAGCATACTTGACTTTCTATACATGGATCTCTGGAGGCTAAAGTGAATGTATTGTTAGATTTATGTGTATAAGCTGCCATTGGTAGGCTGAAGAAACGCCTAATAGGAAGCACTAAAGTGTCCAAGAATGTTGCATTTATTTATTTAATTGTTTTACTACTTTCCACTTTATAATTATTTTTTTGCAATGTATAATTATATTTTGCAAGCTGTAGGATCTTCTTGTTTGCCCATTAGTCGTATTATCACTATTAGACAGCAACTTTTACGGAATTTTCTTATAATTGATTTAGTTCGTGTATTCAAGATAAGGGCCCTGCGCCGTGGACAGAGCATATTGCTCTGATTCCCAGCTAGGAATATGCCCGATTTCGATGCTACCCATGGGGATGCGGATTTTAATTCCTGTATATGGGACCGGTGCCCACTCGGTATCGCGAAGAATTGTGATAGGCAACATTCCCTGACAAGAAAGTCAACTTATCGACTGGAGAAAGCGTGATGGTGGCCACAATATCTCCCCGTATCACCTAGATGATCGCTCACCTCTGCCTGGGTACGGTGGGTGTAAGACTGGCAGTTGAGTAGGATATCTCTAGTTCCAAACGGACTATAGCGCCATGGGACCTACATATTTATAATCTAGATGAGGACTGAAGAAAGGAACAATCCTGCTGATTAGAACCTTTAACCAGTCTTCATTTAAATTAGAAATGGTGGTCTGACTACTCCACTAACTTTAGCTAACCATAAATCCAAGAAATACCATAATTAGTTGTTCACAATCCTGCAATGGTATGAATATATCTGCTTCCAGATCACTTATCTCCAGTTACCAATTGTGGGTATTTCTCACTACTGTGTTGAGGACTTTCCAATAAATGAGAACTGTTCTTCTATAAGCGTAACGAAGCTTTATCCTGGTCCAATTTATTCCTTGCTATGAAAATTATTCCGCCGTAAAATGGCACGCAGAGTACCATTGCTTTGAAGTTTGATTTGCAAAGGTAGTGGTGCCTCCAATGTGAGGGCACTGACATATCTTTTGTAATAGCCCAAATGTAATTCCTTGTTTAGTTTTTTGGGACGGTAAATTGATAATGGATTACACTAGTAGTATTACCAAAACAGCACTTTGCGTTCCATACTCCACACAGGATCATATCCTTGCTTCTTTTTTTCCTAGAAAATCAGAATTGGAATTCCTTACCTATTATTGTCAACTTTATAAATACAGGTATAAACTGAACACACAGTGCCCTATAAAGAAACTGACACGTGCGTGATTTATGGACAGCCGCAAAGTTTATCAAGCCTGTGTGGCCACGTTCGCGAAGTTCCTGGCGGACCGGGTCACTGTGAGTATCTAACGTCCTCCTAATAGCCGCCTTGATTGTTAGCGAGTTTGGCCGAGTCAAGTGTTTTGTAGGAATTTTAATAATCATTTCTTGCACTGATGTCAGGTGTGGAAATGAAACCATGATGAAGGAAATAGCTGAAAAGAAGACCATGACAACTTGAATGGAGTGTATGAACTCTGGAACGGCGAATATGGAAGAGATAATGAGACCTTGAGGCAGAAAATGGAGGGAAAAGTAAAATCCATTGTTTAGAGTGTGCAGACACAAGTTTATAAAATAAAGAACTGACGAAACACTAAGCAGAGTGAAGAAAGATGTGGAGGCTAATGCAAAACACCCTGGAGTCGATGGCAGTGCCTAGGAACTGAGCGCCATGAATGACAAGTGCTGGGCGGAGTACGTGAGCGATAATATTCTAAGATGAGTCAAAAAACTCAGAGCGCGTGAGGCTATCAAAATAATATGAAACGTCGACTTTTGAAGTTATCAGCCAATATTCCCAGCTATCGTCACCCACAACCGAGAGTCAGCACAGGAAGGAGCTCTTTAGCGGATGGCCAGTCTCCAGGGACGGCAGCAAAAGCTCTTACTGCCATTTTGAGATTGGCGTTTTCTAGAAATATCTGGAGACCTTCAAAACCTCACTTGTCCATAATCTATCATAGTTCAAGTCAAGGCTGCAACAGAATGGTAGCCGATGCAGTATTTCGCCCTGGCTGGTGAAATTGCCGCCCAGATACGTATCCCAGGAAATTGTCGACTACTTTTTGGATAGGGAACCTGACACCGAGGTATGACAGCATCTGAAACTCGACGCGTAAAATTCCAGCAATGAGGCGCCAACAGCCGCTCCCACTTAGAGAACAAGGGGTATTCGATACGACGGAGAGGATCAGCCTAGAGACTACGATGACAAGGACCTTCAAGCGGTGTGTGGTGGGGATGTGATTGACTACGACATCTAGTGAAGAACTGCACACGAGCCAAAAAATAATGAAAAACGAATAAATGTTGACGAATGAAATATCTGGGCAATCTACTTTACCTTCTCTAGTAGCGCCCAGTGCCTTGGACTGAATATTGAGTGATAGCCTCTTTGATGTCAGCTATGGATGCACAGAAAGCTTTGCCGGATACTAGTGGCTACAGGTGCATTCGTGACTTTAAAGAACCTGACTCGCCTGCGGAGCAATTGCAGTAAAAGTGGGCGTTAAACACAATCAAATCACAGCAAAAAAAAAAAAAGAACTGACGAAGAGCTTGTTATCCAGGAAACCGAATCGGTCTTACCATCTTCTGACTGAATTGATCGATACCTACCCTCTGGATGAGACTCTACTGGAGTTTTTTTTTTTTTTCTGGGGCGAAGAATTGCGAACCTCTGAGTGACCGTCGGCAGGGTAACTGAGGGTGTGTTACTAGGACTTAAAACCGTTAGGAGCCACGACGTAACGGTCAACATCTGCGGGACAGGTATTACAACTTGGCCGGACGAGGTGACGCTCAGGAGCCACGGCGAACATACGAAGATCAGTCAAATGGAGGATTTGTTGTACCCACAAGAATCGAAGTGGTTTTTAAGGCGGGTCTGGAAGAACAGTTGTCTATAAAACCGGTTTCGGACAGGAAGGCACCATTATAGGGAATAATGCGTTGCAAAACATTGCTACCTTGCCGGATAAAGTGCCTGTGACACAGCTGAATCAAATGGATACCGATCCAGGATGGAACGAAGTTGGGGGAATGCGAGCTACCTGGGAGCATATCGTCGTATAAGGATCCGAGGAGCCATTTGCATCGCAAGATTTGGAGACGGTGGCAGACGGTCTGTCTACGACACAGTTGGAAAGTGTCCAGCATCTACTCAAATGATACCAGTCTATCTTCAGCCGGTGACTACATCAGTACCAATTGACTACTTCACTATGTCGATACCAGAGACGCCCGACCCATCACACTGGCAGCAAAGTACTCCTGGAGCCCAGGCATCAGACCCAATACCAGACACCAAAAGAACCAAAACGCCGTATATTATGACTGATGGTTACATTTCCCAGCGGGAGCTACCGAAATTGTTAGGAAATGTGGAGGTTGTACACAGTTGGGGTAAAAAAATCAACTTTTTACTTATCAACTTATAACTTAGTTTTACATCATGAGAATATCATCCTATAGTTTCAAGGTTAACTGTGGTAAAATGCGTTTGCTAAAGGACTGCACGGTGTTCTTTCCCATTTGGATCGGCAGACTTTCGATATTTAATTGAAGGAGGTGATTGCAAAATGTTCATTAGTAATCATATGTGCACCATCTATTACATTGAATTCATGGGAAAACACGAAAGTTAACAACAGTTAATTTGGAGAAGTTGTCCAAAAGCAGTTTTGTATCTTTCAAGATTGTCAAGATTGCTGCAAATGACGCCTGCATAATATTTAATAATGGCAATATAGCAGGATTTAAGAAGCTTGCACGACTGGCATTCAGTACTGGCGTATATACTACATAGCTACTCAAGAAAATTGCTCACCAACAAATTGCTGCAACTGATGTGTCGGTGGATTTTCAGATGAAGAAGGCTCGACCGCAAAAATTTAAGAGGGAGGCTACACAGGATGCAGGCAATGGGCAGGAGTATAGTTAAGATTAGCATTATTGACGAGATCCCTAGGACTCTGGGGCAGAGCATAGGAGTATACCCTTGTCACCCTTTGCCACTTACAACACACCAGGGAGGGATGGATGAGGGGTTACCCGAAGGATGACCACATCCGAATGAAAACGGGTGCAAACATGATTGCAGTTCCAATCAGTTACAGTTGGAATCTTTCCTATGCCGTCCTCACTTGCTCACATTAAACGATTTTTTTCCCGCATATATAAATGATTTCAATTTTCTTTTTCAGTTTTCCAAACCTTACACTTTCATTATATATAGTGCATGTTTCTTCTAAATTATTGAAAGTTCTGAAACTTTGCAAAGTTGTTCTTGATAAACAAATGCATTTTTTTTGTGGAATATAATTTTTTTCAGTTTTTTTAGTTTTTATATAAGGAATTTATTCAGAAAAGGTTGTGATAGAAGAAGAATAATTTTTTTCTTTCCTTCTCTGTTTGACCTCTTCGTATAGGACCCCCACCCAGGCCTTACAAGCCAGCGCTAGGGGTCAGACGCCTGCTGAGGAGCAGAGACTTTAAATTCGAGAGAAGAAACGATGGTGTTCAGCCCGATGCCTAGTATGAAATTGGAGAATTGGATGATATGAAATACCGGAAAGGAATGACAGGAAAGATGATTTATGGGGCATTTGTTGAAATGAATGCCAAGAGAAATCGCCTAACCCGGAGAAAACTCGCCCAGATGTCGCTTCGTCAAGCACAAATGCACATGCGGTCACATGGGATTGACGGCAGGCCGCCTAGCTGTGAGACAAGCTGTCCAACTATCCGCTAAAATGTATTAAAATAAAATATCTCATAACAATACATCAGATATTTTTAAGATTTCTCTCCCATAGTTTTTTTTTGTTTTGTTTTTTGTTTTAACTTTTCTGTTAGTGGTGTCTGAAATGAATTGCGTCAATAGTTTTAAACAAAAGCGTAGCTTAATTAGAAACTGTATTTTCTATTTTTTAATATTAACAAATTGCATATAAATTAATAATTTGCTTTCAAACTATCTGATTCACTCTACTCTACAGGCATTCGTGTAGCATAGGCATATTTTACACAGAAATGAAGTTATTTTAATATTTTAAGGAGACTACATTTCCACATATGGCCTCCTTTACAGTAATAGTGTGCGAACACCACAATTTGTAATGGATAATAGAAGCTCTGTATCCCTATAAAAAGCATCTGTTTTATTACGTGTTGTTTTGTTGACATGTTTACATAAACAAATGGTAGGTTCTTTCAAAAGGCTTTTCTAGTGATAGAAATTACGAGTAACAATGATTTTTATGAACTGGACTTGGGCTGAACTAGAACAAACTGTGGAGGTACTTCCCAAAACAGACTGTGAAGCTGAAACATGACATGATATCGAAGATCGAAGTTATAAGGAACCAAAGGATTGTTTTCCATTAATCTAGAGAAAATATAAGTAGGAACATTAAAGAAGGGATGTTGAATACTGTTATGGGACCAGGTTGCAAAAGTGAACCCAAAAATATGGAAACCAAGATGGGACCTTTTTTGAGGGTAAAAACAATACACCACTGAAAAAATGGGAATCGTAGCTGTACTTACTGTATGCCCAAGAAATGTGGTTTCATCGCCTTAGTCTTCCAAAATTTAGGACGTCTGCATCAGCAAAGCTATTTGCAATACATTGTTCATATCTTGACACAAAAATATTTGGAATTATAGAGATGAATTGTTTATAAAGAATCTTTGAAATCACAATTTACTGCACAAAGTAGTGATTTTGTATTCCTTTATATAGAATTAGAAGGTTTATGCTGATAGCAAATCTGTGGCATACAGCCTCATATTAAACGATACCCTTACATGAACCACACGTGCATGTTACACCTGCCTTCTAAATCCACGTTGTGTCTATGGATAAAAACGTTGGCAAACGATAATCATATATCTTTCTTTCTCTGACAGATCTTATTGTTTAAGCCATTATTATTAAAGATATGGCACATACATTTTCAAACGTGTTCTCTTTTTTATTATTATTATTGCTGCAAGATTTTTATACTTCATTTATCAGTAAGTACAGTAATTGTGACCCCGTTTTGGACACATGGGTTTACCTGCCGATTTTCTTGACTTTTACATTGTTCTACAGTTTGTAAGCAATCATTTAAAAGATAAAGAACTAGATTTTACAGGAAGGAATGTGTGAGCCCGATGACGGTATTGTAGCCCAGTGTTATCTGTGACAGATGAGGATCCAAATTTTCATCTACAGCATTCGGTTTTCCGATGACAGCTATATTCACTTTGATGTCAACATCAACAAACAACTCGTTTGTTAGGTTTTCAACGGCTTGATATCATTATATAGAAATATTTGCACTCTGCGTGAGTACGTTTGAAACCCTTGTTCAGTAATGGATTATAGGGTCCTTATGTTTCTTAGAATGCTGCACAGAACCTCCGAACATTGATCCAGAAGGCTATTCAGAGCTCATTCTTCGTGCGGAATTTGCATCTTTTTTTTATGTCAGAAACGTATCCCTCCAAGGAAGCGGCGATTCAGAAACTTATATTGACCAACATGTTCAATAATCTTCAGAAACGTTATAAACAATACGTATTCTCTGATTGTACAACATTCTGAACATATTCTGTGTCAGTGACTTAAATAATATTTCAGTGTCACTTATTTTGCCGCATAGCATTAGTGAAAATTTCAATCTCGGAGAAATGGTATCTTAAATTATTACTTTGAGTATCCAGCATGATGGAATTTCTGAGGAAAAATACCACCTTTCTCCCAATAAGCCCGATTTTATTAAGCTTCGTACGCACAACTTCTGGTATTTCAGAACCACTCTTCGGTTTATAGAATAATTAAGAACCTAAAGAATATGATTCTAAAACAGACAGTTAGGAATATCAAGCATGAAGAATCTCAGAGAAAGATGTAATCTCGCTCCCAATAGGGCAGACTTTAGCAATTCTGAGTGAACAGCTTCCGGTATTTTAGAACAACTCTTCTCTTTATCTAATTAGTGAAGTTTACCATCTAGAGATCTGACTCTTAAACAGATAATAAAATAATTATCATTATGGAATGTCCGCATCAGTGAACATTACTATCTAAGGTATGTATATTTCTAAGCGGATTATTTCTAAGAATACACTAAATTATTTAAATGCATAACGGAAATGAGTGTTACGCAATGACAGTGCGAACGAATGAGTTCAAAGAAGAGCAAAAGTTCTGGTGTCTTGATGTTACAGTATTGCTAGAATTCTTGAATGTGTATTACGGACATTAGGATAATATTTCAGTGTTTAATGATAAGTAGAACGTTCCCCTCATTCAAAATGAAAGTGAAATGGCCTGTTATTTATGGACGCTCTTTAACTGCTTTGGTTCTCAGCGTCCCATTCTATATTGGGCGTGAAAGATCGCTTAATTTTACTCAGAGGTCTCTCTTATCAGGCTTGAGGTTCTTTTACGTGCCGTAAATCTACGACACGGGACCCACAGCTTTACTTCCCTTCCGAAGGAAGCCATGCTAAGGAGTTTTACGCCCGAAAAAATCCATCGTCCTCCGCCGGGTTTGAACCCGCGATCTTGGGTATATGTAGTTAGCATTTCCCCTTATTCACTAAGGAGGTAAACATAAGTGACAAGTTTCAAATTTTATATGTAGCACTCCATTTTCTCGAGAGTAATATTAAGCATCTAAATTGCATTTTATGGTGACCACCTCCAGAGATTTATTTACTCAACGATAATCTATTTTAAAACTTCTAAATTACTTTTACACCACTTTTAAGTCACAACAATGCTAGAGATTTGGATGGTACATCACGCTGTCAGGAACACAAAAGAGCCGTGAAAAGTTTCTACTTGGAAAATGTCAACAGAAGCAGGGAGTTGAAGCTACAGAGATGCGGCTATTAAGACCTGTAGGCAAGGATATTTGAATTGAGGTCTGTAGTTTGTTAGATAATGGGACAAATTATTATTATTATTATCATCATTATTAATATTACCATGGCTATTATTATTGCTGTTGTTATTATTATAAATAGTATTATTATATTTTTCTTGAGTTAATTATTTCTGTTACACCAGCCTTGTGCAGGACAAGATATGGAAAGGTAGAGTCAGACTGAAAAATGCAATGCCATAGCTAGGATGTGAACCACAGAACCCCCGCTTTATAAAGTAAAAGAAATTAGGTGATAGGCAACTCTAATTATTTTAGTTTACTTTTCGATGTTGTATAACTTTAATTACGATTCTTTGCATATTTTCCAAAAGTGCTTGTTTAAAAATGAATAAAACTCACACCATAGTGGAAGTAAGTAAAGATTGTAATGCTAATATTAGCAATGTTAGGGAAATACGAAAATCCCAGTCTTAATTTTCTTCATTTTCTTAGTTATTCATATTTATTTCTCAAAAATAAAAAAAAAATCTTTAAATAATTATATTACGTTATCAATTGTTTACATTCATTCTATTATCTATCCCACGTGAAACTTACAAAAGTTTGAATTTTGTAGAAATGTTTTGCCTAACGTTAAGGATTATAGCGTGTGAAACGGAATAGTAATAAATCGGCTACACATGATTGTCAAACATTTAACGTGGGAAAAATAAACAGAATTGTTAAGCCCAATGATCACAGTCAAATTTGGAAGCATCCTTAGTTTACAAGCAAAGCCCTAGGGAGGGACTGAAAGTTCCCCAGGGGATATAAATTCGCATTCGTATTCACTTCGTAATAAATACGATGCTGATCAATTTCTTTTCAGTACAGTACCGTCATATAGCAGATTTAATTTGTCCTTTTCATTTTTCCTAAGCTCCTCCAACCCCTCCCTAAGCCGGTTCGTCTCCCCCATTTCTCGCTCTCACTCTTTTTGCACCGTCAGTCCTTTATTAATTATTTTCCAATTTCCTCCCCCTCATAGCCTTATCCCAGACTTCTTCTCGTTTGACTGTTCCTAATATCGGATTATAGCTGACGCTGTGTGAGAAACTGGAGCGGGGTTGACGTTTTCATTTTTCCGTTTCTTAAAAGGGAGGATCATTGAAAATGCTTTTCAGAACCGGGGTGAAAATCCTCATTTTCTAAGCTAATAATGCCCATATATTACGAAGCTCAATGAAACTCGACAAGTTTATTTATGAATGTTATCCACAGAAATAAAGTATTCAATAAACTTTACCAATATGCGAAGTATATCCCAGTTCCTTCATAAAGGGCACCTATTCTTGTAAACTCAGAATACTGATGTATTGTTTCCAACAGTCATCTTTTTCAATGCTTTCCATTACTTACCTTCTATTGCGTGTTACTGTACTAGTATGAAAGTAAGAAAGACATTTCATGTACGTCACTGGTAGCATTTAATATGCTAATGATGGCGCAAATTTGAAAATGAAAATAAACTGAGGAGACCACACAGATATTCCTGTCCTTTAACCATCCCCCATCACGATCAAAAGTTAGGAGTTCATTGGAATGCAAGTACACGATTAAAATGATTTAAATTGGTTTTGAAATCGGTTTAAGATAAATCATTTATACGTTTAATCTAGTTTGGTAAAAGATAAAGGAGCGGGCGAAGGATGGGGTCCAGCAGCAGAGGCAGAGCACCGCACGTACGCTTCCGGCTCTTTGTGCTCCTACTGTGGGAGGGAGCGATGAGCGGAGTGACCCGAAGGGCTGTCAGTTCCGGATGGTGAGTGCAAGCACAACGAATTCCTAACATTTCGAACGCATCCGAACCCATTCACAAGCGCCTAACCCCCATCTGCCTCTATCTGCAAGGGGCCCCACGTCCTCTTCTGTGATTTAGGAGTAAAAAGCTTGCATCTGGCTCCTAAGGTTGCGGATACAAACCTGGAGGAAGGAGATGGATATTTTTCGGGCGTAAAAATCCGTAAAGCCGGAGGTCCAGTGTCGTAGATTTGCGGCACTTTAAAAGAACCTCAAGTCTGAAAAGGAGCCTCTGAGCAAAATTAAGCGATATTTCTCACCCAATATAGAATGGGACGCTAAGAACCATAGCAGTTAAAGAGCGTACTTAATTAAAACTCAATTTAATTATAGAGGGCCCTTCTAAGGTGAGTCCTAACTGAGTGGTCCCAAACGCGCCAGGGAAGAAATACATACAAAGCACATATCCACCAACCAGTCGCAACCTGCCGAACACCGTCCCCGGGTCCTACATGACTGGAAGAGATGACAATGACGGGAATCATGGGTTCAGGAAATGAGGGACAGGAAATTCGTGGTATGAGAGGAACTAAGCCACCATGAACTTACCGATTTTTAGAAGCCACGAAAAACCCATGAAATGATGGTCGCCGGGAATCGAACACGGGACTCCCTAAATGAAAGTTCCACAAATTACGCGGCGGCACCCAAAGCTCCCTACGGACAAGGCTGTAACATTGAAATGTGTTTGGCTTCTGACGTCACAATCAGTAGTCCCACAATGTGTACACTTTAAAAGCTACATAGGTGAATGAAAATTTAGGTCGACATATAAAACGCTACGCAAATGCTATATTAACAAATTTGTAAGAGAAATTGCTGTTTTGGGCAGAAAGTAACTATGTTTAAGTTTCCATTAAATGAAAATCTAAGAAAAAAACGCACCTACGCTGTTCACCCCTATAATTTCATTTCTACAGTATTCACTGTGGTAGGCCTTTTTTTTTTTTTTTTTTTTTAATAAAGCCACTATATGGCTAGGTATATTATTGACAACTATTTTTCTTTTTGTTGATTTCGTGTGAAATTTCACTTTGGTAATATATTTTTGTAGAATGTTTAAAGTAAAATGTGCGCGCACATGTATAGTAGCATTAAATTGTTTCTCACTTTATATATTGAAAGGAATTTTGCTTTTATAAGCTTTTTAAAAATATTTTCAATTTTAAGAGATAGATGGAAGTGTATCATTTACGATAATAAGACTGGAAACCACCTGAAAATTTCATTAAACCTTATACATCTAAAAATTTATTTCAAAACGTCAGTTTCTTTTTTTCATTCTCTCTGCCCTTAATAAATTTCATTCAGGCCGAAACATAATTACTTAGTAATAAATGAGTAATATGTGTTAAGCAAATGCATACCTATTTTATATCCATCACCATACATAAACTTAGGTATCTACCATATCAATTTGTGTGTGTTAACATTAACCAGAAAATATTTATGTTGCTGGTAAGAAGCAAGTTAGCATTTTCCATTAAGGACATGATGAAATATGAGCTGCCTTAATGATACAAACATACAGTTTGTCACCATAATCTGCATTGGATTGTTGGGCTTTATACCTACCATCCCACATCTTCCTTTAATTCTTGTCAATAGAAGAAAGAGAAATGTACAATTTTGATATACGCAACTTAGCGCACCAAGTGGTCCAACTGCCCCGTATTGACATTTGGGCATTAAAAGAGCTGCAGAACTCAACGGAGCTATTTAAAGTTAAAACCGGTCAGTAATGAACTGGCGTGAGTAACCTTACACAATGAGCGCACAGTCTCCACTGATAAGCGTTGTGGGTTGAAAAGGCTTTACTCCGTATTTCAACGTGTAACATACACCTCGTTATTTTGACAATGCTGAGCTGGTTATGCTTCAATTTGTGGGATTTTGCAAAACCGAAAGCAATAAGCATAAACATTTGTATTTTGTTATCCATAAAATATATATACAGGGTGTATATATATATATATATATATATATATATGTGTGTGTATGTGTGTGTGTGTGTGTGTTTTCTATCCTTTGAATAGAAACGGTGTGTAAGTGACTGAGTTGGAGGTAAACAGGTGTAAGTGCATACAGGCTTCTAAAAACTAAAAGTCCTTATGCTGAGGGTAATAATTGCTACGTATTACTTAAGGGGAGTCGAAATGGGATTTTCATTTTTTTTTTCTATTTTCATGTTTTAATTGCATATGAAAGCTTTGAATGTCCCGCTCATTTTGGTATAACTTTCATAGAGGTACGCTAATTGTAAATAGCTTAAAAATATTGTTGAAAATAATCCTGCGTAGTAGCTTTTAAGAACATTTTAGTACACTCACTTGGTAAAACATTAGTAACTTTATAAATATTAGTGTTGGAGAAGAGATCCCTTTTATTTTGATGATCGGATAGTTTTACTTTAGCTATTGGCAGCATTGGCATCTCAATCATATTTCCTTCATCTTTCCGAAGTCCTGTGAAGTTGTGTTTGGAAAGTTAGGTTACTTTTTTTTTTTTAATTTTATGTTTAAAAGCACTTTCTTAAGAAGTAAAATTTTCCATACAAATGCCCCATTACCTCAGAAACTGAACTGAACTGAAATTTTTACCACACATTTGCACCTAAATAGGTTTTATTTTAATGAAAAGTTGTTATGCATATGAATTGGTTATTTTTTTCTAAATTTAAGAATCATGATTCTTCAATTAAATTTTAAGAGCTTTATTTAAAAAGTAATACATTTCCTTTTAATGAACAGAAATATTCCATTTTTCATCAATAAACAGCAATGATATTGCTGAATAAAACTCGAAAAATTTAGCTCAGTATCTTAAATAGTTGCTGAGATAATGTGTCAAACTTTAACATAGGAAAAATTGGGTATTCCAACTCCCATTAAGACATCACATATAATTGGACGACACTATATATAAGAAAGATATAGCAATAACTTTTTGATTAAGGTGCACCAGAATTTACAATAGGATCCGAACTTTGCAGTTCTTTTACTCAAAATTATACTTTTGCTTTTTCTACACGTACCATGCATATAGTAAGTGGAGAAGGTACTGTATTCCATCCAAAAATTCGATGCCGATGTAACTATAACCTATAATTTTACCGGATTCTATAGTGTAAGTACACAACATTACGGCTGTATACGCAAAAAAAGTATAAAATTGTATTTATGGAGTTAAAATAGAGGTAAGTGTATTGTGATTATTAATTTCTATACAGATCTAAACCCAAAGTGTACAGATCTTAATAAAATTTACTCCAAAACACTTCTAGATGGAGTTATTCAAGCATATCACAGAAAAAGTCGTTGATATCACACATGGTAAACAACTTATCTCCCAATAAAATATTTAATTTGAAATATTTTCCGTCCCATTTTGCCTTTATCTTTAAAAAACGTCCATGACGGAAAGATTATCTGAGTAGAAAATAAAACTAAAAACATCAATTTGTTTTCTTTAAATATTCTACAATCTTTATCAGTCGGAAAGAGTAGGAATTATAAACGGTGAAACGATCATCAAATACTAAACTTAGCTCTTTATCAGGTTAGCAAGGGCATGAGTAATTGTTACGTTTCTTTTCCTGCCTGAATGACAGGTTCATTTGCTTGATACCCTCTGGACTAATTTTAGAAATTGGAATTTTAAACTTGGGCTTTTCATGAACATATTCTCAACCCTTATAACACCTTCAGTGGGTACAGCGCTTATATGTGAAGGAATTTTAATCAAGAGGAACTTTCTACCATTGCATGTTGTGCATAGTGTAGAATAGTGTTATCCATGTTTAAGCATTTCTTAGCATACATCTTGTTCACGGATGAGGCTGGTTTGTTCGCGATTGTCATAATATTCATAATACCCTTAACATAAAATCCCCATGAGGTAGGGAAGGACAGACATCTAAACGTTTGTTTTGGACATGATTCACGATCGCCTTACTGGCACCTATTTCTTTCCTCTGCGCTTGAATGCAGAGACATATCTAGAGTTTCTCAGAGAAGAGTTGCATTATTTAATTGATGACTGCCTCTGACAAAGAATATTACTCTATCATGATGGCACGCCAGCTCATTTCAGTTTAATAGCACTTAATATCTCGAATGATACATTTCGACATATACCAGGTGGCCCAACAACGCCGTATTTCATGTATTAGATCACCCTTCGTGCGTTATAAAAACTGCAGAACCCCTCGAGGCAAATCTAAGCATACGCTGGTCAGTTTCGTTGTAGGCGGTGAAGGATTCTCGCTCATTGAGAGAAGGTCCCGAGGCGTGTACTAGAGTCCGTGATGATATACAAGATCAGCGTAAACACATGGAGAAAATTAACATGTTTTCCATTTCAATTAGACCTTTTATTTTGTAGAGAATAGGGTTTTAGATTTACAAATATTTAAACAGTTTATTTGAACTGTAAATATCCGCCAATAGTTAGTTTTGGAATACTTATTTTTTCACACAACCCGTGTTTAGGACAGGAGTTGGATAGGTAGAGTCAAACTGAAAAATTCAATGCCGTAGCCGGGATTTGAAGCACGGATCTCCCGATCTCTAGCCTGTTGTTCTGCCACTGAACTACCATGGCAACATGAGATCCGTGGTTCAAATCCCGGCTATGGTATTGAATTTTTCAGTCTGACTACCTATCCAACTCCTGTCCTACACACGGCTTGTGTGAAAAAAAGAATTATTCCATACAAATTGAACATAATAGGTGGCCATACTATGAATCCCGGTTCTAAAGTTCTTGCAGCATTGTAAGTCGCCATTGGGGTTGTCATCTCAAAATGAATTTGAGATCACCTGGTGGTTTACCGGGAAAACATACGGGTCAGTCGAGAAATTCAATGCTAAGCCGGCATATTGTCATGGTAGCTCAGTGGCAGTGCAACCGGCTTGAAATCGGGAGATCTGTGGTTCAAATCCCGGCTATGGCATTGAACTTTTCAATCTGACTCTACCTATCCAATAGCTAATTTTGTTTATTACGCTGTTCTTATTTAACATTAGAGACTAGGCCCACTGTAGGATTAAATAAAAGCATTATTATTATTATTATTGTTATTTTAATTGTTATTGTTATTGTTGTTGTTATTATTGTTGTTGTTATTTTTATTATTGTTATTGTTATTATTGTTGTTATTTTTATTATTGTTATTGTTGTTATTGTTATTATGGTTGTTATTGTTATTATTGTTATTGTTGTTATTGTTATTGTTGTTGTTATTACTGTTGCTATTGTTGTTGTTATTGTTGTTGCTGTTATTGTTGTTGTTATTGTTGCTATTGTTATTATTGTTATTGTTTTTATTATTTTTATTATTATTATTATTATCATCATTATGATTATCACTATCATAATCATTATTATTATTATTGTTATTATTACACATTATGTACTGGCGAGAAATAAAAGGATCAAAGCGTTGTAACGGAAACATGCAAACACGAAGGCAGTTTAAGTTTAACTGTACTACGTGCTCTTATCGTTGAATAATCTTCGTTATGAATATTTGTTGATTTATTTTTAATCAGCGAATAAGATTAATGACGATGCTAAATCATTAATAATAATAATAATAATAATAATAATAATAATAATCATAGTAAAGAAATACAGGAATCACTATATGTTCTCATGTATGGTTATTGTCACTGCGCCTTAATCTGTGGATTTAACCCTACAGAGGGTCCAGTCTCTAATGCTAAATGGGAACGGCGTATTATAGTATTACAAAACTAGTTATTGGCTAATATTGAATGGTGAAATTGAGTTTTTAGTTACTTGTGCACCTAAAAGGATGACCTTATTCTCTAAAAAATAGAGGCTCTGTAGTTCAAGTGGAAATCCTGTTAACTTTCTCCGTGTGTTAACACTGTTCTTGCATATCATCATGGACTCAAGTACAAGCCTCGGAACCTCTCTCAATGAGCGTGAAACCTTCACCGTTTACGCTGATATACAAGAGGAGAAGAACGAAGGAAATTTTCACATACAACGCCACTAACCGGTGCATGCTTGGATTTACCTCGTGGATTTATGAAATCTTATAAAGCTTGAAGGTTTATCTGCACACGCAAAATACGGCGTTGTTGGAGTACCTGGAATGCAGTATTTGAGGGGGATTGATTGAATAATCTGGTCGATCTCCTGGTTTGCATCCAATGAATTTCTTCTTATAGTCCCCGGCTTATGCAGCTCCTGTACGAGACTCTGAGGGAACGTATCCACAGTGGAATGCTAAACATTCCACGAGCTTGCAACAGAGTACCCAAGCGCATCGAGCTCAGCTTTAGGGCAGGCATCGAAACAGGAGAAAACCATTTCAAGGAAGCTTCTGTACCCTTTTTACTGTTTTGATGTTGTAAAGGCGTCACCAAAATATTTGATTCTAATAAAGATGCACCTGTATAATTATGATAAACTTATTTTACAGAAAATAATTAATTAGTTTGCAAATAGCAGACTGGCCTACACATAGTATGAAGTCAAAAAAAAAAAAAAAAAAAAATGGAATGACCGCTCATGTTGAAGTTTCTTTAAAATGTTACGAATTTTATACGGACAATACTTCTGACAAGGTATGCAGTTAAATCAGTTGTTCTATAATATTATTAAGGCTATAAAATGTTATAATGAAAACAACAAGACCTTGGTAGTACAACAGACGTATTGAGGACGCAGAAATTCGATATTCTTAAAATCTTTCAACTTACAATTATAATTATTAACAGTCACGGCAAAATAATTTTATTGCTGGTTTTCAAATATGAGGTGTACTTGTACAGAGGGCTTA
The DNA here is from genome assembly GCA_030762935.1 of Hymenopus coronatus. NCBI lineage: Eukaryota > Metazoa > Arthropoda > Insecta > Mantodea > Hymenopodidae > Hymenopus > Hymenopus coronatus. Next base: position 386,407,119 of record CM060900.1, read on the forward strand.
AGAGAAGGGTGAAAGGCTACGAAGAGTGGGAAGAAAAGAGACTGGGAGAGATACGAAGAGAGTAGAAGAGGTAGAGAGAGAAATTTGCAACTGAGGGAAAAGTGAAATAGTAGCAGAAAATTAGGAGTAGAGAGAAAAATTCAAGAATTATCACAAAACGCAATCTTATTTGCAGGTTCTTTTAGTGCATTGACATGTGAATGAAATGTGTCCAGTAGTTTTCTGTTGAAATCGTTAACGCTTAATGATAGCTAAACCTAAGCCCAAATTGTTTGTGTGTTTCTGTCTGTATGTTGGCACGCGTGTACTCGTATGTATATGTGTGTGCACACACTTAAGAATGACTGCGCTGATTGTTAGATTATGAAATTGGGTACAACTTAAGAGTATTGTATGTGTCAACCTAATTACTTCACCTATGGGAAATAATTATCAAAATATCTCGATTATTACAGTCTTTAGGTACGCTACATAAGCGAAATATTATACCTACGAAGTTTCTACTAATGGTACTTGAGTAGTCTGTATATGGCAAAGTTATTACATTTTTACTATTATTTGTTACTATTGTTTATGACAGCATTATTATTGCAAACAGTATATTTACAATTGCTCATTTATTATCTATAGTCAGAATGATTTTGTGACTAACTGTAATTAATGAATTAGGCTTCGTCAAGCTATATCATCAGTAGATATCAAACCAGATATTCAGTTATACAATGAAACAACTCAGATAAAAACTACAACGTACTTTCAGATTAGATTCACATCATTACCTATTGTACTTTTCCAAAAAGGTGTCAATTTGTGGCTGAATATTTACTTAATTAAAGAATTAAAAGTGGCGAGTTTATAGATTTCCAAATAGGCGTGTTAGCTTACCGTGTTCAATATATCCCCTTTAGATGGTGTCTTGTGCTCAGCGTGTAGGCCAAGATATTCCAGTTTAGGTGCGCGACAAAATAGCATTGAGTAGCTTGCCACTCACAGGGTTTATCTGCAACGTGCAATACGGCGTAGCATTGAAGGTAAGGTATCGTCAGGGCTGAATCAGGTGTTGGAAATAAAGTACCAGTAGGCAAATACTGTGGTATAACCTTTTCCCTACTATGTTGCCCTTCCAGCTGTGCTCAAAGTTTTGTGATTGAGTACACTCAATGAGAATACTCTTACTCAGACCAGTCGACTTGGAGCGAACTGATTTATGCTATTGTAACACTATAACCGAAGAAGTAGGTCTTCTTGTTGCTTGAGAATTCTTAAGTTTTCCCCAGCAATGTGTATGCTCTTAAGTTATCACAGAAACATGAAATTGTAAGCCTTGTTGGAGGTTCTGTTTCAAATTCACACAACTACTCTTGCGCACTTCAGTATTTCCCTTCAAACTGGTCTTACCATTCTCAAGATACACCCTTATCACGGTCTAACGAGTAATACAATCTCTTTTAAAAAACTCATGATACATTTTTGCTATAACTTCGAAAACAATTCATGGCTTATCTTAAAGTGAACTTTGCCCACATCAAGACTACAAAATTATATCTGCACGTAAGACTAAGATAGCTTACAACCTTGAATTTATGTTGCGAAGACCAAATCGGCTGTAATTTTTAGATTTCATTTTTTACTTTCTCTACACTACTATGTACATAGTGTATATAGAAGGTTTTGTATTCCATCCAAAATATCGATACAGAAATTTCACCACAAGTATATGTTTTGAGGTCCTCTGAGTCCAAAAAAGCATTTTAGAAAAAGACCATGTGTGCGTCTGTGCACGCAATAGTTTAAAAATACTTGATATTGAAGTTAATTGTCTTCCAAGGATGCGACAAGAGGATTTTCAAGAATATCCCCCCACCACAAACTTCCATTTCGTAAAAAAAAATTCTCAAACATGGCGCTAACGATTTTGATTAAAATACCTTATATTTTACATATTTACATCACAAATAAAATGTATATCTTGAAATTTCTCGGAATAGCTTCTGAAAACCTGTTCGTTCTGGATACATTTTTTCTGTATTTTGCAAAACTAGTAAACCGTAAGAAATAGACAAGATCTCACCACATAAAAATGAAATTCTCGTTAAAACACACAATTTATATAATATTCATTTTTTGTAGAGTTGACCGTTGTTATTGGTTTCAATTTTAAAGAACTAATATTGTTCTCAGTCAGGATGTCTCCGTCTACGCCTGGCCAAGAAAAGAAGCGAATTTAACGACATCCGCGTAGCGATAGCTTTTAAAACATTTGACTGTCGCTTTAGCATAGCGCATTCCTTTAGTTCCCTTCTATTACTAAGGAACTAAGTAATAACATTCTGCTTATGCTTATCTCGATTAGCATGGTGTAGAAAGAAGAGTAATGCTTTACAAGAAGTTTGTGGAACAGCCAGGGAAAGTCATATGAATGTAATACATCAGTTTTTTTCCCTAGTGATGGATACCTCCAAGCAAAAAACTGAAGAGAGAAAAATTGCACATTTCTGTAAGCGCTGTCGTTCAGTGCTTTTTAAACGCCGATATACGCAAGACGTATATATTATTAGGAGTCATTCTAATTTGCATGTTGTTTCGTGTCATACTTGCACCTTTGACAGAGAAACGCAAAATAGGGCATTTTATTTTCGATCTACTTTCACTACAGCAAATCCCAGATCTGCAACATCAATGTGATAATAGCCGCTTGTGTATTACAAGGCGACATGGGGGTACAATATCTTCAAATTTAAAGGTGATCGAAATCTGTAAAACGTTGAGTGTTGATACTATATGAAAAGGATCTCACAGTTATAAAACACATTATAGAAATTATGAGACCTACCAGAATAATTATCGTTCAGAGTAAATCATTTTACACGAATATATGACCAACATTGGAGTTCAGGTTAACCATTATTATATAATAATAGCACACCAATTTCGCTTACATATTTATGTACTAAAGGGTACCTGTAGATGCGGTTGTGTTTTCTTTTTGCAATAATTCCACTATATATCTCTCTCTCTTCACACCCATTCCTCATCTACTGCTCTCTCTCTCAATCTGTCCCTCTCTCGCAAACTATCTCCTCCTCTTCCATTCTCCCGCTCCTCTCTGCCACTCTCTTTCCCTCTTTCTTTTCGTGCCCTTTTCCTCTCTCTTAACGTCTATGCAAGTATGTCTCATATTTCAAACCGGCAATAACTTATGTAAGTTGAAAGTTTTGCCTATTCCTTAATATGTTTTGCGCTTTTCCAATAACCTTTAATAGCTGTAATAATAACATGAAACAATTGATTTAACTATATAGCTATTCATCGTATCAAAATATTTGCAAACACACTTATAAGAAATATTACTCTTGTAAACTTCAATGTTGTAACATTAAGAATCTTTAACAAGAGAGATGCTTGGAATGTTTCAGTCATGTACACTAATGCAGGCCCAATATGGAATGCGGTTAAGATGCCATAGAGCTGTTTTCTATAAGAAATATACAACTGATTATATACCAAATTTCAGCACATATCCTTAGATGTAATGTGTATCTATTGTGGACCTGTTTGAAATGTAACAATGTATCCTATAGAACAGCAACAAAGTTTAGCAGCATAATGACGTTCATGGTGACTCTTAAGCGATGAAAAGATACCAGTGGGCAACTCTCAAAAGCGAAAATAATTTCTTCAGTACCTATTTCACTTAGAGGCGAGTTTGAATGCCTTAAGTTCCTTTCAGAGAGAATACTGAGATATATTCCTTTGTATTCTAGTGTGTCAACCCCCGCTGGAAGTTTTGACCATTTCTATAGCACCGCAAAATGTAGAGTCATAGCACAGGTCAAGCCATTGCGGTGTTACTGGTAGTCTAAAGTGAATATGAGATGTTAAGAATTTTTTCGGCTACTTTACAAATGCTTTATGAAGTCCCAATGAGTTATTTTAAGGTTCTACTCAGTAGGATAAACGACAACTGTCGCCACTATCTGGTAAACGTGGAAGGAAACAAATAGACTCAAATAAAAAATCCTAGATTTACTCTTTAACTAGGAATAACGTTTCTCGTGAATCAATTACACAGTGATTTTCTAAATATTTGGTTTTGAACGCTATAGATGTTTTGTAACAAACATTCTTTAAAGTAAGGAATTTTTAGTTTTAAATATCTTTAAATAATGAATACAGTTTGAAATTTGCACCTGACGGTTTTTAAACCAATCGGAACACTGTGTGGTTGTTGAAAAATATATTTCAGCAATATTGCAATTTACACAATAGCCTGGAATTGTAGATGATCTTTTTCACTGATGAATTAATTTTTGTTTTGTTTTAGGTTGGTAACACGGTTAACAGTTATGATTTTGATCTTGCAGTGGATTGTTGGCCTGTAGCAGAAGATATTCGTTCAGTAGAAACTTTTATCAGAACAACTGTCAACTCTGTAACCACTCTAAAACAAGCAAACAATCACCAATGAGGAATATTATCTGCAACTCCATATCCTTTTGTACATTGCAACATATGTACAATATATACTTCACCAAGCACATTGTGTCCCGTTTGGTTTAAAATCTATCAGGTGTTTATGACCATTCTGCATTTACAGACATATGGTCCATAGGCTGTTCACAAAGCTATCGACTTTTCCTAGAACATGTACAAGGTGTAAAGGCATTAGTAACAAAAACTATAAGACTCGCAATTTCAGGTGTTTTAGCTCTTTGCAGTATATCTTCCATGATCCTTGGAAAAGTAACTCTCGCCTTGTCCTTTAGAGATCGTGCGTATGCCATTTCAGAACAGAAGCTGAGTGTGAACACAGCGTATGTATTTCAACATTCCTCTTAAGCCATGGATTAATTCATCATAATTATTCTTAACCAAATAGGTTTGGCAATGGAAGATGAAGTCAAAGAAAATCAAAATATAGTGCATATTAGAGACTTCGGTGAAAATAGTTTTGCATAATAATGGCTTAGAAGCATAGCTTTTCTGACAAGTAATGCTAGCTAAAATGTACAATAACTTGAGTACTTAAAGAGACACCTGATTTTTTTTTACATTATTTCATAGCTCAGGTTGTTCCAACTCGACTCATCTGAGCAAGAGTACACGTGCGCTCTCAACCACAAAACTTGCAGAAGAGCTGAAAGGGGAGAATGGCAGCCAATGAGCAACACCACTGGGTAAAGTTCATAACACAAAACTTGCATCCATCCACTTCATTTTTAACACTTGGATCTGCCGTGAAGTTAGTTTGTACTGAATGCTGCACCTTATTGTATATTATTGCAGGTAGACCGCTGTGAGTTCCGAGTTACTCGGTCCAGTTATGGCGTGCACCCAAAATGGAACAGCCTGCTATAGAAGAAACATGCAATATTTGATCGCTAAAAATTTTGATTTTCTGGAAAACATGGTTTCCGGTTCATTGAGCAACCACTTAGATTACCAATTGTGATTAAAACATGTAAAAGATTCATGACTTTATGTGTCGAATTTGCTATATCTATATTTTATCATAAGATATAGCAGCAATTGTATATAAAGCAATATAATACTTTCATGCGCTTTGAGATATGAAAGAAGGATCCCGTTCTATTTATCCTCCTAAGGTTGCGCAAATCCCTTTAATTTCAATATGGTGCCACGGATCCTCCTCTGTATTCATCTCACTCTACGGATGTCCTTAGCACTGCTTTGTTATCTCCCCAACACATTCAACGTTGCAATCATAGCTTCTTCCATTTGTAAATTTGGGGCTGGAGAGTTATTGTCAAACAATGCATCCAATGGAGTATCTCTGCCTTATCGTATAGGTAAAGCAGCGCCGTGGGTGGGTGGTTAGACAGCTCGAATTCCATCTAGGCGGCCCCGGTTCATTCCCAAGCGTCCACGTGTTGGATTCGTGGTGGACCAAGCGGCGTCTGCGCGGGTTTTTTCCCGCCACTCATGTCACCAATTGCTTCATTATCACATTTCCAATCACCAATTTCGCTTACATTTCATATAATCCACTTATTCACGTTCATGCCTAGTAACAGGCTGACCCCTCGTAACAGGTTCTCCATTCTGTGGTTTCGTGCCATAGGCTCCCCGACAGGCTTCTGACCCCTAGGCATTGACTAGTTAGTCCTAGGGGGTTCCAATCCTACAAATACGGGGAGGGGAAGCTAATTATGAAACGAAACGAATCATATAGGTGTTAGTCAACCTCTTTACCTCCTGTTGTGGAATCTTAGTTTCTCTGTCATTAACAGTATGTGAATTCTGCACCATTCGTGTATGAGCATTTTAATGAAGTAATATGGCCAAGCAACATACGGCAGATTTCGGTAACGTTTATATGACTAACGCCACAGAGGAAGGAGTCAGCACAGATTACCACTTGAGTATGTACAAAAATATCTACCTATGCCAAACTTTATTTATAAATTAATAGTAAACAAGAAATTAAGAGAAGAATTGGACGGGCATGGAAAACACTTTGGAACACGAAATATAGCCCAAACCTATGACGCACTAAAGCTTAGCTTAATAGAGGAGCTACTACACAGATATATAATACCAGTTCTAATGCATGATAATCAAACATGATCATTAAAAGAGAAAATGAAAAGAATGGTCCAGGTATGTCAACAAAAAATGGAGAAGAACAAAGACAACACTCAGGAACAAAATGCGCAACGCGGAGACCAGGAGGAGAACGAGCATAAGAGACGTAATTATCATGGCAGAGCCTCTCGAATGGAAATGGGGAGGCCACCATACAAGAATATGTAACAACAGACAGATTTACAGAAAAACCTGTGCACCTTCTAACAGGAATAAGATGCCTGCGCAGGTAGAGGATCAGATGGGAGGACGTCTTTAAACAGAAAGTGCAATATCTGTGGTTGAGGCGTGCAAGACACAAATAAGTATGTAAAAAACTCTTTAGGTGTTAATGTAAAATATTTATGATTTAAAAGAACGAGCGTAATGCGGAAGAACCTTCAAAAGTGTTAAATAAAATAGTATTAATGATAATGTTAATGTACAACTATATGCTGTGAAGGGCAATCCTGAAATGTACGCCCTAAGATTAGCTCCCCTAGTGCTTTGAGTTACTCTACCAACAGGGAGGTCTTAGCCCTTAAGGAATGACACAGGCTAATAAACAAATACATAAATAACTTTCTTCTTCAAGGGTAAATAGCCAGTTGCGGCGAAATAATAAGTGGAGTTCATCCTTTAAGGGATCCGTCAATACAGTATTTTTTAGAGCATGACAACCCTCTTTAAAGTTTCAGATTAGTAGGGCTACGGCAGGAAACCAACCCTCGCAGTTGCCAAGTCTTCCATTTCTCGACTTGCAAGCAGAGTTTTCAGTCTCCAGGAAACAAGAGATTTTACTACGTTGCATCTCACTCCTAGTGTCTTGCCTTTTGTTTGGTAATAGTTATTGCCCAGTGGCAGGGGGAGCGAGCTCTTTGAAGGCCATCATGCTTTGGAAAAACCTATACAGGATATTAAAGGTATAAGTGCGCAGATTTCGGGTGCTAGGAGATCCGAATAAGACGAATAATAAAATCCAATAACAATTTCATTTATTTTGAAAGATTACTGAGATAGTTGAACATTATTGAATACATTATCTGCAAAGTCTGGCAACAGAGTAGGACTTAATAGCCGAATGTTTGTTTTGTTTTGTGGTCAGGCCAAGGTTTTATTATGGTTAGTGCTTCAAATATGGTTTGCCACGTACCTGTGGGTTTATTATCAGCTACTGACACTAACAAGGATTGGGAAGGTTTTCTTTCAAACTATCCGATCATAGTCATGACATCTGAACTACAAGCTGCCTAAGAAGCTATGCATAATATTTAGATGATGATCAAAGATAAAGCAAATTGAAATGCGAATTATAGAAATACCTCATTTTAGTGTATCGTGGAGAAATTAAATCAAAGCCACATCTTTGCTAAACAGAAACATGTTTAATGGTCAATAACTTAAACATCAACAATATGGTATGTTTATTCACAGTAGATGGTCAAAATGTTTTCCTTTAGAATCTAAGCAGGCATCGCATCTTATTGGCCAATTTTGCCCTACCCTTGTTAAACTGTCTGCGTTCTGTCCAATCTCTAATGCTGCTTCTAACACACGTGAGAAGAACATCAATAGTAGCAACCTCATCATGGTACTCTATACTCTTCAAAAGTTCCCAGAAATAATAGTCTAAAGGAATGAGTTTTGCCATAAGCAAGAAACATATTTGGATGCTCTTGGTTTGTAGACTGCCAGAAGCACTGACAGAACCAGTTGTTGTGCAAGGTGTCGAGGCAGAACATTACTGTCAAAACTCCTGATATTCCGCTTTACACACAACGTCCAATGTGGCGTAGTTACCAAGTGTGTAACCACAACTTTATTCCAGTAGAATAAATAAATAAATAAATAAATAAATAAATAAATAAATAAATAAATAATAATAATCATTTAAATTCATTTTGAGACTTAACGGCTAATATTAGCAACAAATGGTAAAAACACAAGTAACTAATATTTTGTAACTGTACCTCGCTATTCTAATTGCAGAAGTAAACGCAAATGGAATGGTGACATTTGTAATGAAGCATTTGAGCAATTTTAGTTTTTATTTAGGCAACCATGCAATTTAGAGGTAAATGGTGCCGGGACATATATTTCAGATAGACGTCAAGAAGTTGCCGTTGAAGTCTGCGCATTCATACCCCTAAAACCTTGCACTACATTGTTCCTCTCGGGTTGTATAGGAAAGCTCTTTTTTGATATTCTACTGTAATCTCATTTTTTCGTCTATTTTCTTTTGTTTGAGCTAAGAATGGATTCAATTCTATATACATTTAATTAGTGTGTGACAGATTTATTTCTAATCCTATCTGCTCGGAGCAACAACATTTCAGCTGTTTGTATTTTTCCCGTACATTTTGATTTGATTATCCAATTCTCGCTTCTATATAATAATATTGAGGCAATGGTCATTTTATAGAGTTTATGTTCTGGATATTTTCTCGTTTCTATCCTAAAGCCCTTTTGATGTTTTCGTATATGGTTTAAAATGTTATTTTGTTTTCGATATTCTTTATTCTCTTTGAAGATTATGTTTCATCCCAAATTCCAAGAATGTGAAACCTGTTTCTTTATTTTCTATTACAATTTTAGATATAATTCCATAATATCCACTAAGCTTTATTACTTTGATTCATTTGGCTAAAGTTTATAGCCTATATATTTATATTTGAAGGTGTTTTTTTTTTACTATGCCATTTGAAAATAGTATTCTACTCAATCTTTTTATTTATGCTCAACTAAGAATGCCTGTAGAATGCCAACTACACTGGGTCGGAGGTATATAAGTGAAAATATTTGTATCAGCGTTTGAGGATAATGTGATGGTTCAGTCTTTACGTTCGGTTTTCGTTATTTTCTAAAGTTATGTTCATAAAGGACATTTTACGATGGCTATTATTCTCTGTCTCGTTTTGAAATTTCAACCTACGAAACCATATGTCTTATTTTTCGTACAACATTATATGGTTAAGATTCACAATATATTCAGGGTTCACCTAAAAATGTTGAACACAATTACATTATTATGCTCTATTTAAATTTGATTTTATTGAACAAATAAATAAATCAAATCAACATATAACCAATAGTACTTCCGTTTTAAAACTTTAAAACTTTAAAATTGCGCTAATGTTACAAAGGTGAGAAATTAAAATTTAACCTCAACCCTTAAAATGAATTCTTCAAGTTGGGAATTAAGAGAACCTCTGTCATAAATCCTTTGATATACTGCAGCTAACGTTTGTGTTTTTGGAAAACTACGATTTAAAAATCCCTCTCAGCATTCGCAGATTTACCAGTTGCGGGGTAAACAAAACGAATATCTGCTAATTCAGTACATTATGTAAAGCCATTTACTGTCTAAAATTATGTTTGTGACTGAATTGGTCCCTCGTGTATCGTGTGCGAGTTGTGCTAAACACAGGAGCTGGCCGTTGTATGCTATAAACACAGGAGAGACATTACGTAGGACCATTCAAAACACATTGAATCCTGAAATGTCTATTTCATTTATGACAATGCTATTAGTAAGCGGATAAAATGAGATACAGTTATGTGTTATACGCATTTTTCCCACTAAATATCAAATTATTTGCACCTATTCACCTCCTACTTTGTATACATAGTAAATAATATGGGTGAATGTGAGCACCCTTGTCTAACTTTTAATTTGAGGTCATTATTATCGAGCGGACTTCAGTCGTCTTGTGCAATACTAATACATTATGTGAGCTTTTCAATCCTGACTATACCTGTGAAAGGTATAATTTAAACTCAAGAATTGTGTATAAATCCAAGTTTCATTCTCACTTCTATATCCGTCACATCTATTGGCGCCATCTTTACGCATATGAAGAATCTGAGCTTATCGATACATGCCTTGTACCCTAATACTTATCTACACATCTTTGTCTTAAGTAGCGGTTAAAGATTGGTAGTGTTTGTTAATTGTACTAAATGAATAAATAGAATAGCGTTTAAATATTAAGAATTCAATACCTGTCTTTTTATACAAAAATATGTATTAGACACAATACGTGATTACATCAGTTAATTAGAACTTATCCCACATCTCCAGATGTTAATTGTTGGCAAGCTTTAATATATTACATTTATTTACATCTTCATACTCGAACTCAGGATCTTCTGATAGATTACAATGATGGAAAATAATTCCATTAATATATCCCTAACACGTATTAAAACTATAAAGCTAAATCTCTAAACACTAGAATACATAAATAATGTTAAGATTTATAACCATAACATGTCAATGAGCTAATCATTAATTTATTGTGAATTTATTTATGAATTGCTTTTTAAGTTTTATGTACTTATTAAATATAATTTAAAGTTAGGTGAACACTATGCCACCCATGAATTCTCCAGAAAAGATACTGTTTCGAGCTACTACCGTATATAGGATTAGTTCTAATAGTACACATATTATAGATTAATTTGCGAAGGCATTTATTGTCCCACGATGTATGCCTAGTATGCGACGTACATGACACCCCGTTGAAGAGCCAAGTATGAAGGTGGTTTTGCTCATACGTTGACGGGTGTCTCTGGACTCACTCTGCTACCAAGAGAGTACCTGGTTCTGAAGATCCATTACCGATGGATGGTGTTGCCTCCGGCGTAGCTCAGCCTGCATGGAGATTGACTTACTCGGGTGGTAACAACAATGAGGGTAGTTTGGGAGTGGTCTTGCGAAATAGTTAACACACACACGATTACTTTATCTATTCGTTTTATTCTTGACTAGAAGTAAGACATGTAGACAGGCACTTTGCTTTACAAACTAACTGATTATGATTATTTCTAGGAGCTTTCCTTCTTTAATGACGTACATTAACTTCATTAAACTGATTACTTTCCCACTTATTACTGTCACACCGTATAATAATCTTATAACGAGTATGCGCCTTGAACTTAGCGGTGAGTGTTCTCAACAGTAATTACGCTCACATGACCTTAAGTGATTACTCGTACACAGCGACTGAATTTATGTAAGAGTGTCTAAGAGTGCCCTGACACCCTACAATCTGCTACTTATATAGTAGATTTACTATCATGGCTGCTTCTTTCTGATTGGTCAGAAAGACCGCGAACTTGGCGCCGAGATAGCCCATAATGCATCTTTATTTACCCAGAATGCATTATAACTCCCTCCTGACCATTATCACACAATGGAGAAAAACTCATTTCTATGCAATTCGGGTCTTCACCAGATTGCGACCTCACTTATTTCTCTATTGCACGCACATGCACCAGAATACGTGACCAACAATAGAGTTATTTTTCATAAAGAGCCTTCTCCTCTACAATTGCCAAGTTTGGTAAACAATTTTGAGCTGTGCTTGCTAGAAGCTAGCTTTACGCTTCTAGATACATTACATTATTGATAATTAACACTTGAAATACATTAAGTAATTGATAATTGACCGAGATAATAATAACCATAGTAGCGAGGACGCCTAAGGGTCTCAAATTACGTAAGCAATTTAATTAAATAAGATTTTGTGGTGGGGATTGATAATTACAGCACGTGACATATTAAATGAAAACCAGTTTTATTTGAGGGTTTAGAAAAGATATAAAATATAAAAATAAGCGTAGTTTCACAACTGTAGTTTCGTATTAATTAAAAAGGAAGCTCCACTGAGACTCAGAACATACCGTGTTTCAGTCAGTAGAATGTGGATGTAAGGAATGTGTTAATGTCAACAACTGTAGCGTTACCTGAGAAAGATTATGCCTCTACTTTCAACATTCAACATGGCTTGCTAAGCTCTTCAAAACATATGCTCCTGCGCGATCAATGCTAAATACTCGCTTGGATACTAGATACTGTTATGCGATGCATGTAATGCAGATAATACATCTATTTATGACATCAAGTATATATTCAGGGTCTCTCGTTTTCTCGTCAGAGGCTTACACTACTTCCTTCTATTAATAGTACCGCACACAGTATTAATCCTGCTTCCTCCATTCTTTCTTCTTCAGCCTTGTCTCTGCCTTCGCATATGGAATAAATATCTCAATATTATCTGTAAATAAGGCTGCGCCGTGGCCGAGTAGTTAGACCATTCGCTTCTCACCACGGGTTTGATCCCAAGAGACCGCATGTGAGATTTGTGGCGGACAAAGTGGCGCAGAATGGGTGCCTAAGAGCGGGCGTTAAACACTATTCAAATCTGTAAATAATTCCACCACGAAGTTCTTACCTAACCACCTTTAATTTTTATATAAATCTTTGCTAGAAAGTTAACATCCTATGTTTCATAAAGTTTTCTTTCCTCTTATTAATCAGTTTCCATTTTTTTTTTTCATTTGCACATTCCTCTCAGTTTCACTACTCTTTGTGTTCAATTCGCACTCTCCATTTTTACTTTTACCCAAATGTAAAATACTTCGTTTACTTATTTATTTGCAGCCAACAAGTTTTCTCGGTATTTATTGAAATACGCCATTCACAACGCTTTACTAACACTTGCCTTATTTGTTTCTTCAAGAGTCCAGAAAATGTGCCTCTTTGTATGTTAAAGACATCCTTTAGAGGGATGATTTGTATTTTGACTTTGACACCAGCTCATGTCACTACTTACTATTATCCCTGAAGTATAAATCAGTGTGCTTATTCCTTAATGGCATATCTAATACTCAACCTATGTTCTTTCCTTCTTTTTTTTTTCTCATTAACCACAATAATTAGAAAATGGAAGAATTTCCGGCCGCGGATTTTGCGAATTTTGAAATAGTGTATAATGAACAGTTTTTGCAAGATACTACTCGGTGCATTTAGCAGTGTAGTTGATGTGATAGACCGATTTTCTCTCTTGAGGGAAGGGTGAAATGTATTGCTGTGCTGTGTTTGGAAGAGGTAGCAGAAACTATGACGCAAAGCATTGATAGAAATCAATGAGCTTCTTTCTTTACTTGAAGTAGACAGTGCCATCTTACATAAGTTTACATAACCATAATACTAACATAGCACTAACATTTTACATAATCATAACATTGACCTTCCATTATATTATTCCATTTTGCAAATGAGATTTATACAACACAAACAAAGAAACAGTCTGCCCCTATACTTTTGTATTAAATTGCAACTGGCGTTGCAATGCACCGTTGTGTATACATTTAGATTTTCAAATTTAAATTTCCCGGGGTAATGGTCGGTTAAATAAAGCTTGTATTTTGAGAAACTCTACATCACAGGAGATAGATGCAAAACGAAAATGCCCTATGTCGTCCATGCACTGCAGCTGAGGTAAGGTGCAATATTTTTCTTTACTCGGACAATGATACCACTTTCCGCACATATAAATCAGAATATACACTGTTTTTATTTAACATTGAAATCTAATTTTCCTTCAGACATTCAATGACAGATCTATCTGGAGTTTAAGAATCGTTTAATCTGAGAGCTTCGGGTATCTCCAGACATACTTTTACTACACTAATGTCGTTTGTGACAAGATTTAAAAGTTCTTTAAAATTTGAAGGCTTTGACGCTCGGTGTTATGATCACTAATAGAAAACAAAACCAGGCTTGTAGACCGTGGTCCTCTGGACTTCTCCCCTTGTTTCCCAGATGTTTCGCCTGCATCTACGACCTGAGTCGCTCTTGAGAGGCGACGGAGACGTATACGCCATTGAAGATGTTTGCCGCAGACGCAGCAAACCGTCTGGCAAACAAGGTGAAAAGCCCAGTGGACCGCGGCCTACAAGCCCTGTTTTGTTTTAAAAGTTCTGTTGAATGAACTCTAGATTCTCTAAGAAGTTCTGTGAAACTAGAGCCGGTACGATCCACAAATAATTTCAACAGTAGTGTAATATATTTCTTAGTAAAGCTTCATTTCCGTCGACCCCACCCCCTTTCACTCCGCGCTTTCCGGCATCACTCCCCCTCGAGCTACTCTCGTCCTAGGAAGGCAATTTCTCAAAGCAGTCCGGGATCGGGAAGTAACTTGCAAACACTCATAACTAAGTTTATTATGCCTGTTAAGCTGCTTTCATGATGGATATGGACTCGCGAAACATCCGAAATTCACGTCAACTTTGGACTGCAAAAACACTCACAGCGCATCGTCGTCCGTTGAATGGGATTTAAGTTACTCCCTTGCAAGAGTTAACAGCCGAGCATGTCGAATTATTGTATATATTAAGCTGTTTTTATGGTGGATTTGAACTCACGAAACATCGTGAAATTCACGTCCTCTCGCGAATTTTGTATACTTTAGAGAAAAACTATAGTTTTTATGGCAATTAATGAAAAACGTGTAGAAATATTCAACGTAAGGTAAAACATCTGTGAAATTAGAAAAATTCACAGCATATATCTTGTAAAAATTTGTACCAGTTAGTATACATAATAAGTAACGTTTTTGCAATGTATGAAAATTCTATATAGCATGATTAAATAATCAATAACGTTTCAATATCTAAATTCATTGTCACAAAAACGAACCTCGTAATGACTTTTTAACAATATTAACATAAAATGTAAGTATAACTTTTAATTTGTTTAAAATAAATCTGTTATACCATATTTTTATTTAACTCTAATTATTGTATAAAAATTATTTCTCGTACTCTCCGAAACTCTTGATTTTTTGAAAATGTTATAATTTATTCCTGAAAATTAGAGCATTATTTCGAAAAAATATAACCATTTTATTTAACGTACTTTTGAGGGGCAGTTTCCCATGCAAAAACATTGCATCGTCTGGAGCATTTTGAGTACGGAGAAAAAATGGAAAAGGTTTGCGAGAAACCAGAATTTAAAGTTTGGCATGCCTCTTAATAAGCAAGCTTGAGTCCATTTATAGCTTGAGTAAATTGGTAATTAAAATATGTCAGGAGGAAAAAATAAATACTTTCTTTAAGTTTAGCATATATCCTATTTTGTTATGAAAAAAATAAGTTTGAATTATTTACAATATTTTGTCAATTTTTACAGAAACATCACCTTAACAAAGAAAAGGTTTCTATTTTATTATCCATATTTCTTATCGAGCGAGTTTGCGCCGGGGGAACACATGCACTCGCATTCAGGAGGACCCTGTTTCGGTTTCCAGCGACCACCCACTCTGACCATGTTCTTTTCTGTTCTTTTTCTTCTTCTTCCGGGTCGTAAGTGGTTTATCGCAGCCCTAAATTTCCTACCCCCTCAATGTCTCTTCATTTCTGATTTCATTTATCCTTCACCCCGTTGGGCGTGTTGCAGGGTTGGATGTGTCAGGATGGTGTTTAGGTGCGGCGTGATAGGGAAATGGGGTGCTCTCTATAAAACTTTCTCTGTCCCACGACCTTCGGATGGTTGCCCATGTAAACGGAGCGCTTCCTTAGGGTGCTGTTTGGACGTAGCTGCCCGGTCTATGCGTCCACCTTCCGGGGGGATCTCAATTTGGAAACTACAGGGACGGCCGTCAAACACTTTTCGGCCACCCGCTGTTTACTCCCTCCCTTCCTTCAGAGGGCTCTCCTTTGGGGGTAGATGCAATATCAGCATTGCATCGGTGCCGAGTCCCCACCGCAAATGTCAAAGTTCTTTGTTCGTTTGTTTTTTGGGAGAGAGAGAGAGAGAGAGAGAGAGAGAGAGAGAGAGAGATCAACAAATAGCACATACAGCTCGGTACTTTTTTGTAATTAACATTCACTGTTTATTTTTAATATTCCAATAGCATTCCTTGCATCTTTACACTTGCTGAAGACAAGCTGTTCAATCATCAAATCGTCTTCTGTCACAGAGATTAGACATAGAATCTTAGTCAAACGGGGCTTAAAATTCTAAAATGATTAATTTCTGGAAGCACTGTATAAATAAAATAGTGCACTCCTTCCTTAATCCAATTCATGGTTTCATCACCTCATGTTGCTTTCTTGTTCTTCATTTGCATAGCTCCAATTCTTTGATCAAAATTGCAAACACTTTCATATTTCTCTCATTTTTTTATGTGGATCCCCAGTTTCTTATAAATCATTTTTCTCCTTCTTTCCTCTATTTCTTCTTTTTTTCATTACTTTATTACATTTGTATCCATCACTTTCAATTGCAGTATTTGATTTTTCTCCCTAAACCTCTTGTTTCTTCACATTTCTACTTTGCACATTCTTGTTTTTACTTTCTAGTTTTCTTCCTAGTTCGTTGTATAATCTACTTTAACCTCTACACTGTACTGTTAATATGCTGCTCGACATATTTACTTTTTCCAAAATTGGTCATATGGCACAGGGTCATTTATTGTCTTTACTTTCCCGGTGTTTCTGTGCATCTTCTGTGTTAATCAAATTTAAATCAATTCCAATTTGAATTAATCTTACAGGCTTTAAATTTTAACATAATATCTGCTTCTTGTGAACAATGTCTTCAATGTTTTTGTCTATTTAAATATTTAGCTCTTCCTTACTTTACATTAGTGTCCCCCACCTACTTCAGATAATATTTATTTCGTCATTCAGTAAATCGTGATCTAATTTAATAGCTTCTTCTAATAACGTATTTGGATTTTTTAAGCAATTACAAAATTGTTCTATTAGTGAAACATCGTTTGCATGGCAGAGACGCTATCCACTGGACATGGTCTTCCCCTCTTGTTGGAATAATATCCTTCGAAGAAATGCATGAGTTTCCTTTGCAAGGAATTAACTGTGCATATTTTCTGAAATGATTTTTTACCGATCCATATATTATATGAACTATTGTTCCAGTTTGTCCCTCAAATACTGCGCTCCAATTGCCCATTTACTTTATGCGCGTTCTATTCCTCGTTGCGTCTCTTTGTCGTCTTGCGTGGTGTAAATGTTATGTGCTAACCTCTGATTCCCAAGGTCATGAGTTCAAACCCGACGGCAAGTGATAGATTTTTTTCGGCCGTAAAATTCTTAGCATGGCTTCCTTTGGAAGAGAAGTAAACCGTCGATCCGATGTAGATTTAGGCACGTAAAAGAACCTCAAGCCTAATAAAAAGGCTTCTTAGCGAAATGAAGGGTCCTTCACGCCCAAAACAAAATGGGGTGCTAAGAACTGCAGCCGTGAAAGAGAGTCCATAAATAAAACTGCAGTTTTAATTTTCTTCTATTCTTTGTTGTATCTTGTTTACGTTTTCTCCATATTATCATCAATAGCTCAAAAAGATAATGTGGCATGTAAATTTGCTATCATTATTGTCATTACGGTTTTTTATATGTGCACTTCGTATTCTGAATCTCCAAGTTTCTCTATCTCCATTGGTTCTAAGAAAGGATTTTTTCAGTTCCATGACTTCTTGCAGTTCATAAATCCGTCTTCTTGCTTCTGCCTGGAGGATGTCATCTGAGTAATGTTTCCTCCCTTATTCTTCGTACGCGACCATACCACACAAGTTCTTTGTTTGTCTTAATTTCGTATACTATAATATGTTGCTTTCCATTTGTCCCAAATTACGTCGTTTGTAATTCAATCCATCCTAGAAATTATATTTAATCTTCTCCAAATATCCATTTTTGTTGCTAACAATTTCCTTTCTTTTTACTGACCCAAATTCTGAACCATTTGTGATAGCTTCTTAATTAGTGAATTATAAATATGAAAGTTCCGGATATCGCACTCAATTTCCCGATCTGACTCCGCCTATCCAACCCCTGTTCTACACATGAATAGAATGGAACAAACAATTAATTAGCACAAATATAATGTTTTTTTCCCTGTAATGAAACTCCTATATCCGATCTAGTCAGTGGTGATATCACTTTTCTGCTCTGAATATTTCTATTCTGAATTTATTTTTCCGCCCCACCATCTTTATAAATTGTATTGATGAAGTCGGATGCTATATCTGCTTTGAATCGAGTTTTTCTCTTACAGTGGCACTTCTCACATCTAGTCTCACTACTATACTGACACTGCAAAATCCAGTTTTTATAGTTGAAGTTAAGCATTACATATGCATTGCAGGTTAGCTCACCACTGTTTTACTACCTCTCTGGTGATATTCCCATAACAACCACTTTGTTCCTTCTCTTCTTTTTTTCGTTTTTTTTTTTCCCCTCCTTCAAGTTTTCCAACTTCCCACGATCCAGTTGTTAGTCATCTCTTCGCAAGAGTTTTTAACGTTTCCTTCCTCAATACTTATTCAGGTTTTGCAACCGTCCTAAAGAAAAATAAACGTGTAACTTCCTATTCCTTTCCCCATAACATACTTTCTTGTGTATCCTAAAAATTCTAGGGTGTCTTTCACTAATTTTCTCTTTTGAATTTTACTTTTATTCAACCCAAAGTTTATATACTATCAGCTCCATCAGGGTTTAGAACCTGACGCAAGTTTAAGAAATACCAATTCTTTGCTTTTCATCACAATTAATTTCTCTCCTAAAGTTGGTATCAATTAACACATACTATTCCGACACAAAAAATTTCAGAGGATGCGTTTATTTCTGCGATTTGTTTGGAATTATTGTTAATCATATGCGGCGAAAGATTAAGCACAAGGAGAAGCATAAATGGAGTTTTCGTACTCTGTGATAGATTACTACTTTTGCTTACTTTGTAGAAAACCATATTCATATATTCTTGCTTTTTATTGTTTTGGAATAAATATTAAAGGTAACAATCAACTGTAAAACAGCTTTTCAGCAACTATGTATGCTCATACTTTTAGTATTAAGATAAACTGAAGTTAGTAGTTTTCCAGTGTTAACGCTATATGGTGCAAAGAAGGCCAAATCAATGCGAAAACATCGTGCAACAACAAATACAGGTTGTTAGGTACAGCAAGACTGAAAGATGTAATGCCACAACCGGAATTTGAATCACGGATCTCCCGGTCTCTAGCGGGCTGCTCTGAACACTCACCTACCATGGCAACATACCCGTATGGCATAAAACTCCTCAATTGACTCGCATGTTTCCCAGTAACCCACAAGCTGGTCTCAAATTATTTTGAGATGACGTACCCCTATGGCGACTTGCAATATCGCTCTGGAGCTTCATAGTTTACTGTTATGTCAATTGTGTTAATTAATTGTTTTTTTCACACAACCCGTGTGTAGGACAGAGTTGGGTAGGTAGAGTCTGACTGAAAAATTCAATGCCACAGCCACTCAGAGCAACCGGCTACAAATCGGGACATCTGATTCAAATCTCGGCAATGGCATTGAATTTTTCAGTCTGACTCTACCAATCCAACGCCTGACCTACAAACGGCTTGTGTGGAAAAACCACGGCATGCGTTGCTGGCATGCCGAAAATTCGTCCCGCAGAATTTCTTTTTGCAATGCAAAGAGGCATATATACCTATTTAGGAAGAACGGAAAGATCACGTATGTCATGGTTTAGACTGGGGGGGGGGACTGGAGGAGACAGAAAATTATTGATGATTCTGGTAGGAAAAAGAGCCCATTCTGTGGTTTGGATAAAGACTGGGTACATATTTTGGAGGAATGTTTACGGTGAACAAATAGACTCAAAGAAAAAATTTTACCTCCTACTAGAAAGGGGGGGGTGCCATGTTGGGATCTACTGACTAACGAAAGGAACAGGCAAACATTTTCCTGGCTAAAGTGCGGGAAACCAGATCAAATATGTTCCGTTAGTCAGAGACAATTTATCTCCATTTCTTCTCTTTATTTTTGTTTACTTTTCTTTTTTATTCATTTTCGTCGCGTTTAACTTGTACCTGAAATATGCATGCTGTAAACCCATGCTGAAATTCTTTTGTGTAATGACTTCAATAATTTGTAACCAATAAGGATACCTTATGTGTCTACTTAACGAGACCTTCGCTTTTAAACATTTTAAATTGCCATCGTCCTGGACCGGTAGAGAACAGCAAATTTAACACAGAACACAAGCGCTCAACTAACTGTGTCATCTCGAACAAGAATAAGTTGTTATATTACCGCTCTGATAAAACATTTCAAAAAGAACCTTTCGTTTGATTTTTGCTCTGCGCTAAGAAGAAGGTCTTATTTCTCTCGGTTTATAACAGCAACATCCTTCAAATTATACTTCCTGGCATAAAATATCAAATTAAACATCCTTTTTAAATCGAATGGAGTTAACGTCAGGTTGGAAAGGTATTCCATCCGTCCCCATGTTGAGTTCAGTTTTCCAATCGTTCTAGGGGTTAATTATTAGGTATCATTATCGTCCAAAAATATATTGAACACAGATTATGTATGAAATTACTGCCTAGAGAAGACTCCTGTGAGTCGGAGTACCACTTATACTTAGCTAAAATTCTTGGAGCAAAGCTGGAGGGAATGCATGGTAACTCCAAAATTCCATACCGAACATTTTTAGAAAAAGGTCTATGTTTGTAGGCAGCATAGCATAGAAACCAAATGTCCATTATATACCAAAACTTAGTATTTAAATCAATCATCCTCCAAAAACTCGACGCGAAGGTTTACAAGATAATCCCCTCACCCCAAACTATCCTTTACATGGACATTTTTTGAAAATGTTGTTTTTCTCAGAAATGACTTTAAAGACTTTGATTAAAATACCTTACATTATACATATTTACATCATAAATAAAATGTGTATCTTGAATGTTGCGGGAATAGTTTGTGAAGTCCTGTTCGTTCTGGATATATTTTTCTATATTTTGCATAACTAGTATCCGTAAGGAATAGACAAAGACTTACCGCATAAAAATGAGGATCTCATTAAAACACACAACTTATGTTATACGCATCTTTGTTTTAGATTTGACCGTTTCCAGGATATTCCTTGCTATTGATTTCAATTTTAAAATACTTATATTTTTCTCAGAAAAGAGGTGTCCGTTTTTCTTTTGTTCTACTCCTGGCCAAGCAAAGAAGAGGATTTCAATGACAATCGTATAACGATAGGTTATAAAACATTGGCTATCGCTTTAGCATAGCGCATTCCTTTACTTCCCTTCTACTTATAAGAAACTAAGTAATAAGCACATTTTGCTGGTGCTTATCTTGATTGGCATGGTGTAGAAGGAAGAATATCCTTGAGAGAAGTTTGTAAACCAGAGAAAGTCATGTCAGTGTAGCGCACAGGATTTTTCACTTGAAACCGTAATTTATTGCATCTGGCTTTGTTTTGCAATCTTGCATTGCTAAGTGACAACAAATATTTAATAATGCACATATTCTATTATAAGAGCGCAATGGCGCCATAGCGTCCAGCTACCAGTAAAGTTGGCCCCATTTTCTTTGGGGTTTCATGACGCAGGGGATTGCGGATTCGAGTCTCTCTCCTCGGCATGGGTGATGTATGCTTGTATGCAGGCGGTAATGTGGCAGTGTTACACAAAACACTGTTGATGATTTAAAATTAATTTTGGAGTATTAATAGATCAAAACAAAAATAAATTTAAAAAATAGCTAATAAGAAATTAAAGTTTGAGGAAATTCTTTTTTTTTTCTAAGCTACCGGAGATTTGTGCAAAACAAAATTCACGAATATTCATGTGGCACTAGACGTCGTGTGTGTTCGTTCCATAGCGGAAGTAATTACTGCAAAATGTACGAGCATTTATATTTCATGAAGTAACTAAATATCCTGTGTTCGTGTATTTTAGAGAGTTTCTACATAAATTATCCTTATCCACTTTAATCAAATTAGTTATGCACTCGGTGTACCAAGTCGTGTGACGTCACAGAACCAACGTTGAGATTAACGTCCTTTACTTGGTTGGTCATATCGGACGATGGATGAAATCGGTGAAATGATGCTCAAATGATCTCGGAGTCTATGGAGCTTGAAGTTACTCGACATTCGTCTTCTCAGGATAAGGGAAAACACTGGAGAGAAGAAAGAAAAAGATAAAAATAATCCTTATCCGGGTAACTCATCCGAATCTGGAATGCTTGGATGCGAGACACATACGCAGCCGCCACACTACCGATGTGGTCTCAAACCGGCTTGTGCCTAACGCACTGTCCCAAGCTCTAATACGACTGCCTAGCTTTCACAGTATTTAGTATTTTAGGTCTTTGAGGAATTATCCAGTTAGAGACACAAACTAGCAGAAATAAGCGTGAAAGCACATACATAAAATGAAATTGAGTTTTATTTATGGACGCTCTTTAAGTGCTGCGGTTCTTAGTGTTCCATGCTGTATTGGATCGGAATTTTTTTAATTTTGCTCAGAGGCCTTTTTATCAGGTTTGAGGTTCTTTTACGTGCCGTAAATCTATGACACGGAACCATCGGCTTTACTTCCCTTCTGAAAGAAGCCGCGATAAGGATTTTTACATCCGAAAAAATCCGTTGCGTTGAACCGGCAACCTTGGGAACCAGAGGTCTGCATGTTACCCCCAGACCAAGGAGGACGACTAAAGCCCATCAGTGGTTCCACCATAGTATATGTATATGTGTGTTTTTTTTATAATGTTTAACACCCAAATTTACTACATATGACACTGATGAAACGTGGAATAAAGATGGATCACTAGTGGAATTCGATGGCGGGGAAAACCGGAGAACCCGGAGAAAACTCACCCACATATGGTGCGTGGGATCAAACCCGGGTCGGCTTGGTGAGATATGTAGAATATATATATATATATATATATATTTAGTTAACAACTTGTTGTTTATTTACATAAGCCGTGTGTAGGACAGGAGCTGGAAAGGTAGAGTGGGGATATGCACCCTCTTGGCGGAATAGAATCGAAAATAATTTCCGTTTACAATGGCTTTAAATTGAAATAAGCAAAAATAGACGCGTCAAAATGAAACCCATTGAATTAAACCAAAAAGAATTCGTCAGCAAGAACATAATGTGTACTACAGCCGAAGGGGAACCTATTGTTTCGCTTGCAATTGCCATTTATCGTGAGTCTTCGTAGTAAACAGAAGAGTGCGTACATTTGTGAAAATATCAAAATAGTTCCTTTATTTGAGATTAGGCTGGAATATTGGAAGACAAGAATGGCGCTAGTGGTTGTCTGCGGACTCTGGTGGTCTTCCGGGAGTAAGCCACGGGCTCCTTCCTGGAGCTCCCTGCTTCGAGATGAACTGCTGGTTCGGCCATCTCATCCTTCCTCCAGGAATCTGACGTAATGAAAGCCCACGACTGCAGTGAGGAATACCCCTCTAAAACATACACACACAGCTCTATGACGAAACTAATAGTTTTTTTTTTTGTAGTGCTTAACGCCCGCTTTTACTTCTAGTGGTACCGCAGGCGATGTCACTGATGATACATGGAATGAAGATGGAGCACAAGTGGAATGCGATGTAAACCGGAGAAAGCCCGCCCCTGCGCCGCCTTGTCTACCACAAATCTCACATGTGGTCGCCTAGGATCGAACCCGGGCCATCTAGGTGAGAGGCGAGTGGTCTAAATATTCGGCCACGGTGCCATTCCAATGTGCCATAAGGGTTGGAGTAAAACTAGTAAGTTAATTGGAATCATCTCAAGTAAAAAAGTAATCTTTATTTTGTTCCGTCTCGCAGAACAAAGTTGAAAAGTGCGCAGAATTCAACACATAATGAATTCCGCATTTTCGTTCCTTCTTTGTCTTACTCTTCACACTCTCCACCCCATTCATTTTATGAATCTACAAGTACATCGTTTCTTTTCTTACCGATTATTCGGTTCGATTCGATTTGATGCCGCTCTTATCTAGCGGCAGCAAGTTCCGGTTCGGTTCGGTTCGACTCGATTCGATTACGCTTAGTGGGAGCAGACCTTTAGACTGAAGAACGTTTTACAGTATGAATCTACCACTCCAATTCCTATCTTATACAGTGCCTGTGTGGAGAAAATCAATTAACACCAATTAATCTAATAGTTGGTTAAACTCTGATGCCCGGGACTTAAAGCATTGGAATGTCATATCAACATAGTTTGAGCTGTCCTTCTGGTTTACCGCGGAACATGCAAGAAAATTGGGCAATTTAATGTAGATTCGGCAGATTGCATGCTAGCTCAAGGTTAGAGTAGCCGAACTGGGACCGGGAGATCCGGGGCTAAAGTCCGACTATGGCAGTGGATTATGCCTTACATGCCTTACAAAGCAATCCGCTCATGCACGTGCGGCGATTACTGAGGTGCAGTCACAGTATAATCTGTTTGTGTACCTGGGTAATATTTTCATTGATAAGAATTAATTCAATTCAATTCAGCCCAATTTATTTATTGTCTGTTTACATCATTTACATGATATTTGATGCGTCAATACATAGTATATTACATCTATACGCTCGTGCGCACACACACACACCTAAAACTAGTTTCATACATTTTTCTCACTTAAGTATTCCTTAATAGAATAATGACGCTTACTTATCAAATACGTTTTCAAGTTATTTTTAAATGTTTTAAACGATGTGATTAGTTTTATTTCTGAAGGAAGTGTATCACAGATACGTATACCATTGTATTTGAAACTAAGCTCCTATATTTTCTTCCTATGAGAGGCAAAATGCAATTGCAACCTTTTCCTAGTATTATGATTATGTATATCTGAACTTTTATTATAGTTTTATAGTTTGTTTTTTTCTCATTTGCATAGTAACCTCATAAATATAGATACTAGGCAGTGTCATGATTTTCATTTATTTAAATCATTCCATACAGCTACCTGTTTCTTTTTTCAGGTTCATCATTGTTCTAATTACTCTCTTTTGCATTCTGAATATTTTTATCACCCCACAATTGCTTTCTCATATTAATATACCATAAGTAATTAAGGAATGACAATTTGAAAGGTATACTGCTTTTAAAGTATTTACATTTGTACACTGTTTCAGTACAGAAATTTGATAACAGTTTTTATTTAAGTTCTTTAATAAGGATTCAATATATACACTACATTTTAAATTATTATCCACCCAAATTCCTAGAGATTTTGTAATTAATTAATTATATTGTTATCTAACTTTTATGTGTAAAAAGATAATACATTACTCATTAATGGTGACTGTAGTAATAACATGTAAAAAAATATTTAGTGAAATAACTGAAAAGAGATCTTTAGTTTTCTATATACCAATGAAAGTCTCATGGGGAAGGGAAAAGTACATTGATGTGACAAATAAAGAGGAGCGAGAAGGTATTGCATGGCTGAAAGCAGGAGTATGGAGATTAAAAGGTTTAAGGAAAGGTATTCCACAAAATCAATGTCCTATATGTGGCGGAAATGAAGATATAGAACACATTTTATTTAAATGTAAAGGAACTGAAATTTGGAGAAAAAAGTATATTAATAAGAAATGGTTTAAAATAGATAGAAATGTAGTAGTAGTTGAAATGTTTCAAAAAGATAGTAAGAAGATTGGACAATTCTTATGCAAAGTGAAAAATAAATGGATATGGACAGTAAATAGACAAAATGGTGTAATAAACTAGAATTAATAAACTATTGTAAAATATGAGTATGACCGGTAAAGAGCCAGGGCTGAACACCGGTCATATTCACCTGTATAAAGCTTAGCATAAATAAATAAATAAATAAATAAATAAATAAATAACATGTACAAATTATAAAAAAAATGATGCGTTTCATTCACATGACTTTCTCTACATCGCAGTAACAAATTATTGTTCTTTGCTAATCGAGATAAACATTAGTAGAAATGGTCCTATTAATTGCTTCCTGCTAAGTAGAAGAGAAATAAGGGAATACACTAGGCTAAAGCAATAGTCAAATGTTTTAAAAGGTGGCTGCTATGGGATTGAAATCGTTTCTTTACATGGCGAGGAGCTGACAAGTTCTCGTACGAGAAAAGTGTAACTGAAACTTATAACTAGGAATATCTCAAAAATGGTTATCCTCACAAAAAATGCATATGGCACTAACTGTGTCTTTTTACGAGTCCTGCATTTTATATAATAAGTTTATGTCTGCTTACCAAGCGGCAGACCTGGGTTCGATTGCCGGTACCGGCATGGAGATTTTTTCCCCACTGAGAGACCTGGCCCGGGGTGCACTCAGCCTCGTGAGGTCCCTGGGAGGGGGCCAATTGAGGAGCTACTTGATGGAGAAGTAGCGGCTCCAGGTCATCAGGACTACATTAACCGGCCGGGAGTGGGTTCGAGTCGCTGACCACGTCTCACCCTTCAATACTGCACCCCATCCCTGACGTCTGTCATGGACCGAGGTGGGGAACGCATCGGCCGGGCGGTAGACCAAGGCTCGTTGTGAGCTGTCGTGCCATGGAGTTATAAGTTTATATCTATCTCTTAAGGTTAACCAGTTACGCAAAAGTAATTCAGAATAAAGAAAACCTCAGAGACTATTCCCAAGAAGTTCAGGACATACATTTTATTTATATTGTAAATATTTTAAATACATGTTATTTTAATTAAAGTCGTTAGAGTCATTTTTGAGAAAATCGAAAATTTCGACAAAATATCGGCCAGATAAAGACTACTTTGGGTTGGTGGGGGGATTTTAGTTAATTTAGTGGTGTGTAACCCTTGGAATTTTAAACATAAATACCAAGTTTTCTATTAAATCTGCTCTTCGCTTTTTAATTACGTTGCCCACAGGCACAAGCACACATACAAAACCTTGTGCTAAAAATGCTTTTGTTTTATTCATCGGTCCTCAAAACATATATTTCCGGTGAAATCTCGATGTTGAATTTCTCTATTACGTACATAATTTTTGGTAGAAAAAGTAAGACCGACTGAAGATTTTCTAACATTCTTGGTGACATATAGATTTAACCCATTAATTCTAAGAAAGAAGCTTCGCTGCTCCAGAGCAAATGAGCCATATTCAAATAATATCCCTAATTGATTAAATATTAATTCCACCTAAAAAGCTGTAAGCGGAATAAGACCAAAATAAATCGGAAACCCGAAGATAGCTTTCTGAGAAGCAGGCAGAAAAATCTGATGTGTTACACTCACATGAGTTTCTCTTACTGCTCTAAAAACAACTTACAAAAGATGATTCTTCTTTCTACACAATGCTTATCTAGACAAACATTGGGAGAATATCCTTATTACTTAGTTCCTTGTAAGTAGAAGGGAACTAAAAGGATGCGCTATGCTAAAGTGATAGTCAAATGTTTTAAAAACTGTTATTATGCAACTGTCATTGCAAATCGCTTCTTTGCTTGGCTAAGGGTAGAACAAAAGAAAAACGGACACTTCCTATCTGAAAAAAGTTTAAGTACTTTACAACTGAAACTCGAATAACAACGAATATCTCAAAAACGGTAAACTCCACGAAAAAAATGCATATGACATAAATTGTGTATTTTAATGCGCTCCACATTTTTTTTTTTTTTTTGTATAGTAAGTTTTGATCTTTCTCTCATGATTTATTAGTTATGCAAAATTTAGCAAAATGCATCCAGAATAAATAGTTCTTCAGAAGGTATTCCCATAAAATTCAAGGTATACATTTTATTTGCGAGGGAAATGACTTTAATATATAGTAGTTTAATGAAAATCTAAAGAGCCATTTTTAAGAAAAACAAAATTTTCGAACATTTTTCTTTGTAAAGAGTAGTTAGAGGTGAGGGATTTTCTTGAAAATATTCGTGTCACATCCTTGGAAGATACCAAACTTACATACCAAGTTTGGTATTTAACCGTCTTTTCGCTTTTTAGCTATACTGTCCGCAGACACACAGACACACTCACACGGACCTTTTTCTGAAAATGCTTTCTTTTGGATTCAAGGGGTCTTAAAGCATGTATTTCCGGTGAAATCTCGATATCGAATTTTGGGTGGAATACAATATCTTCTCTAGCTACTGTATTCATTGTGCATATGTGTTAGAGAATGTAAAACAACCAAATTATGAAACTGAGGTAGAAAATTCCCATTAAAATGCACAGACGACGAAGAAATTGATGAAACATTTTGCATGATTTGCGTGAAAAGGATCTCGAGAGGCATGAGTAAAGAAGTAGGATTCAAAGAGTGGTTATGCCACTTGCCTCTCACCTAGACGGTTCGGGTTCAAACCCAAGCGACCGCATGTGGGATTTGTGGTAGACAAAGAGGCGCAGGGGCGGATTTTCTCCGGGTTCTCAGGTTCCCCCCGCCATCGCATTCCACCGGTGCTGTATCTTCGTTCCATCTATCATTAGTGTCATCGCCTGTGGTGCCATTTGTAGCAAACGCGGGCGTTAAACACGAAAAAAAGAAAGAAAAAAGGATTCACTACATTGGATGCAACACGTGGATTTATTTAAAATACACGCGCGGTGTCAAATGGGACTAAATTTGTGCGAACTGTAATTGATATTTTCAGTTGAGGATTTTAAAGGGGTGGTTATGACACCTTTTGCTATAATTTTGTTAAACGCACGCAAATGAGGTTATCTTCTTCATGTGCTTGAATTAATGATTCAGTTAATTTATATCTTGTATTGCTACAATAATCTGTAGCTCAATTTTTGCCAACATTTGCGGAAAGTTGGCAGACGTGTTGAGGTTTTGACAAATAAGAGTTTCTAAATGATCATTCTAAACCTTAGTAGTCATACTTCACATAGAGAATTTATAAATTAATGTTAACTATATTAAAGTTCATAAAATAACAATTTAAAAACTGTGTGCCAACGGCATACAATGTTGAAAACACCGGTTCTAATCCGATCACCGAAATTAAGCAGCATTGGGTGTGGTCAGTACTTGGATTGGTGACCGCTTGGGAGCACCACATGCCGTTGGCATCGACCACTGACTCTTTAGTCGAGTGGTCAACGAGCTGGCTTCTTACCCGGAGGTCCCGGGTTTGATTCCCGTCTGGCGTGGAGAAGCTTTCTTTAACCGGAATTATTCCCTATCCCCAAAAGAGTCTGGAAGTATGAATGTAAGAGTGAATGTGTGCGTGTGTGTGTGTGTGTGTTTTAATAATAAAAACAACCGTAATACGAGTTGGCTCACAATTCAAAGCCCCGATACGACCATTGAAGTTAAAGGGGGCTATACAAATGAAACAATAAATAAATAAATAAATAAATAAATAAATAAAAAAACTTTGGCAAGTGACCCAGGCTTCCCTACGTGTCCACAGTATCAGTCGCACCGCTGCTGCGAATATTCTAGATTAATATCATGGTTTTGTTGTTACACTGTCAGTTCGATACACAATTCAGACAATTAATGATAAACCCCGCTTTTTCCTAATGTGTCAAATATAACTGCATTTTAAATATAAAACTTTCCTCCGGTGGGCCTCGTATTTTTAGATTAAGTAAATCTCTATGCCTAGGTACCGTATTAGTTACGACAAAAGGATTTCTTTGGTTAGGTGCTCAAAATCTAAGCCATATGTATTTTAGGTAACGATTATTTCAGTATTTTTTTGTCGTTTCTAGATTTTTATAAAAATAATTTAGGCAGAATATAGATATTTTGGGTTTCAAATAGGCAGTTTATTATTTGAAAGCTCGTTTTGATAATAAATGTTTCACAAAACAGTGGAATATTCAAGTGTCCAAATGGCCGCGCCGTGGCCGAGTGGTTAGACTACTCGCCTCACACCTAGGCAATCCAGGTTCGATCCCAAGCGACCACGTGTGGGATTTGTGGTGGACAAAGCGACGCTTGGGCGGGTTTTCTCCGGGTTCTCCGGTTTCACCCGCTATCGCATTCCACTGGTGCTTCATCTTCATTCCATGTATCATCAGAGTCATCGCCTGCGGTGCCATAAGTAGTAAAAGCAGGCGTTAAACACTAGTCAAAGAACAAAACTATCCGAATGAGCTCACCAAAACATTTAACTTTATTAATTCACGGTTTTGAATGCTATAGGTACATTAATAAATATACCACAAACACACACATTTAAAAGAAATATAACGTTTTGGTGGGATCATACAGATGCGCCTTTTTGCATGGAGATGGTCAATTTGACTGTCCTGGTCCGTTAAATATGGGCACCGAACTTTCGGGTTGGGGTAAAGACATCATGCGCCACATAGGAAGATTCTAGGAAATTGAATCTAATGAAGGTTGTATTTGGATTTAAGATTGTTTAAATAAACTTTTATGGTAAAATTTCAGTACTAGATTTCCAACCTTTTCATTAAAATGCAATATCATACGCAACTATGAGGCGGAGAATACAAACTTCTTTTAATGTCGAAACATTAAGGTGTTTTTGTAAATCAGATCTCGCCAAGAAGGTAGCTGTTACCAACAAAGGACTGACAGGTCGAGAACGTTTAGAATATGCTGTTTGCAATAGGGTAACAATCTTGAATGTGAAAATGATACAATTTTTGGGATTTATTGTCAAATGCTGTGAAGGCTTCTTCATTATCTTGGTTTTAACAAAAAGCCTTCACGGGTTTGCTTATCACAGTAGCAAGAGCGTGTAAGTTAAATTTTGAATCACTAAAAGTGCTTCCATGCTGCATTTAATTGATATTGGAAATCTGTGTTGTCCGTGATGTTCTCATAATGGCGCCCCAAATGTCGTGCACTTTACTCCTACTGTCAGTGTGTCTCGCCTGGACCATCCGCCCAAAGAGATGCTCATCTTTCGTCTGTTTTTGGGATGGATGTTTTGTCGGAGGCTTCGGGTGGTCTCGGGTATTGGCAGCCGATCGGACCCGAGTGGCGCGTGCCTGTCTTGCCGGCCGGCCTGCTCACTGTCTGCTCTCCTACACCAACCAACCAGTCGCAAAGTAAGCGCGGTTTGTGGCAGAGGAAGAATATGCTAGTGACGGCACCGGACCCGGGACATGTGACGAAGCCAGCAGCATCCAACTGGTGTCGAATACTCCATGGTCGAGAAATATTGTTCATGTCACATCAGCGGAAAGCGGCGGCTTGTTAAACGTCAGTATCTACTGGAGCAGGTAATTTAAATGATAGTTTATATTATTATTATTATTATTATTATTATTATTATTATTATTATTATTATCATTATTGTTGTTATTATTATTGCTATTATTACTATTATCATTGTTACTATTATTATTGTTATTATTATTATTATTATTACCACCACCTCTACCTCCACTATACATAGTTTAATGGGTAACATTTGCTTCTGTAAAATGCCATGAACTATGTTATCGTTTAAAAGTAAAACTAAATAAAATAGTACACAGATCATAACTCCATAACAATGAAAGTTTTAATAGTGGCTTTGATCTCATGTTCTTTGATATATAGAATATTTATAATTAAGTTATCTACTTTGTTTTAACTTCCGTTTTCTTCAAATTTAAATTGTGCTTAAAATCAAAAATAGTGAACTTCAGTACTATTGTCACAGGCATCTTAAAAGTAACAAAGCTGTACATAATTATAATAAGGTGTAGCTAAAATCGTGTTTATTTTTCAGTTGCCAGATATGAAGACCAAAATGCATCAAACAAGTCAACCGTTGGAGAGACGAGAAAAATGCCTCCTTCACGAGATTATTGTTGGATGTTAAACTCTTAGCTAATGACCCCGAATAAATATTAACAAGTGTGTGTGATAATCAATCTGTGATCAAGTGTGTCAACAAAGGTCAACCTGTTTCGTTTTATCAAACTCCTTTTTTGAAAGTGTTTTGTATTGCCGTCTCTATTTTAAAAGTGAAGAGATTTTATATAAACAGTTGTAAAATGACCTTCTATTTGTAGTGTTTTGAGATGTTTTAATTCTAGAAGATCTTCGTCCATTGGCTTTCTAACAAATCTTTACTAGAAAGGTTTATCGAACCACTGTCGATGTGTTCCTCATATCCCTAGCATGTTATTCTCGTCAGTGAACTAGCAGTGTAAATACATAACATATATGTCACAGTGCACGGTCGTTGTCAGATTTTCTGTGTAAAAATAATATTTTGATATAAAGGCAGAAGAAAATACTTTTAGCCTCAGTGTTTATAGTGAAAGTGTCGCTTTTCTTGTTTAGGACAGAACTGTTTTAAAGTGTGAACGTAGGATGTCACATTGTGAGTAGTTTTGTGCGAAGACCACATTGAAACTGCTGGAAGCGTCCGTCGTCCATCATGGCATCGAGGAAGCGTGCGGATAGTTGTACTGTCCAGATGATAACTGTCCTGGTGCTGCTTCTACCCCTAACTCCAGTTCTTGGTAAGTCACTTCTTGTTTACTATAGTTATAACAAATGATATTAGTTATATGAAATGCTTTGTTGCAGCGTTCTGTAGATGTTTAATATCCCCAATTACACGAGTTTTGTTATAAATGAAACACATCATGAATATTAAAATGCATTAAATATATATTAAACTTTGCTGGTATCCATCAATCCTAAATGAGCGAACTTGGAACAATTACCCCAAATTTTCCCTAGATCTTTCTTAACCATGGCTGTGTCAACAGAAGCCCGTGTGCTAAATAGTATTAAGGGTAGCACACGGAAGCTCACGTTGATTTCATGTTTGATCGTGAACAAGTTTCTGTTGTAAGCGCTATCGGTTTGACATAAAACTTTTAAAATTTTGAGGTAAGCAGTTTGAAGTAATTTGATAGGAGTTGTGACGAATATTGAAATACAAGTCAAGTTTGTAAGACTCTACTTATTCTAAATGTAGTTCATATGAATTCAGTAAACTATTCCCAATCATGATTGCGTACATTCCTCATTTATTTACATATAATGTAATTATTATTCGATGCATTTAACAATAGTATTATATTGGTGGCGCTGTCACAGCATACATTCGCTTTACATAAAGGTAGTTGCTGCGTTGGCCGCAAATAAACATATATATCCCCATGAAGTACATCTAAAAGAATATTTAAACCGTGAATATGTTCAGGAAATAGAAGCAAACGTGAAAGTATTTAGTGGCGTTGAAGATTAGAAATGCGCTTTACAGCACTGGGTGTACGGAGTAAGGTACAACGGTTTTTGGGGTATCACTTCCCGCATTTCCCGGATTGGTAGGCCCCTTGTCTGAACGTGATCTGGCTTTCTCCAGTTGGCGTTACATCCCTACCTTTATTTATTTATTATGTATGCATAGTTTATTGAACACAATCTATGCATATTAGCATTTCGACGATATAGCGATTCGAAATTTCGAATTAATTTGACATATTAAGTAGTCGAGTATTGTCTTTGTTGTGAACGAGAAACATCCAGAATGCACCAAGAAATAAAACTTCAGTCAAGTATTCGGAATTATTACGTGCAGTTAACCGAAGAATCCCTGTTATTAATGTGTTGCAAGCTTTCAAACGGTAGTTGGTTTTCGTCCAGTTGTTTTGTGAGTTCTAAACCTTTAAATGCTTCCTAATTAGTGGCCAGCATTCACATAAAGTTCTGCATATACTTCGGTCAGCTTTAACCGCAAGTCCATGAGCATACATTTGTAATTTCTATGCTAAACACAGTCGCTACTAAAGAGAGATTTTAGTTTGTTTCTTGAATCTTGCATTATACCGACAATGTGCTCAACTTACATGAGTCACTTTTTGTAAACGTTTACATTTTAATATTTTTGTAAACGTGTTTTATAGAAATAACATTTTATTGCACTTACAATAAAATATTTTCCATGAAATGAAATGTTCACTCAGTGTGATTTATTGAACGAATTATCACCGCAATTGTTCCAAAATCTAATACTGTAAAAATTAAATCTGAAGCTCATATTTGTTTATAAAATTACATTTTTGTGCAAGTTCAATATGGTAAATTTGCTAAGCGCCCTTTTTTAGGAGTTCCAAAACAGAAAATGGAAGAATATTGTGCCGTTCTTCCTATGTATAAATTGTTTATCATTGCGTATTAATTGTAATTTCTCTCAACTTGCGTATAACGCCGGATATGAGGCCCAATGGAATTAATATATCGATACATCTACATTACACTCCAGTTTTAGTCCAAAGCACTTTAATGAATCTCAGTCGCGTTTAAAATAATATAGTTTTTGAATGTAATATACAAAAATATGCCTCGATACGTAAATTGTAGTTCAATGTAAATTAATATTAGATTTGTATTTAAAATTCTGAGTTATGAGGAAATGTGTACATCATGTAGTTTACGTACTGAAATATAGGTTTCAGGAACTGATCAGAGTCTCCAGCGGCCACACACTGTAAAAGAAAGATATTTAATAACGAAAATACGGTGTTGAATAAAATTAACCGTTAAATACGCTTTATATGTCGGCAGTTTAAATTGCAAAACGTGGGTTATGTTTCAAGCTTCCATTTTTAGCGGCAGATGTTAACTTACCGTAAAGTTAATTAAGTAACCCAACGTGTCTGTCTGAAAGTTATCAAGCAATAAAACCACCGTAAATATTAATGTGCTCTTCGTATGAATATCGTTAATGGCAGAAGTAGAGGCTTTTGCTAACTATGACAGTATTGATTTATACAGCTCCATTATTTTTGTACAAATGAGTTGGAGGCAGAAAATATCTATATAATATTTACCTTCATAAAAGCAAGAGAGTGTTCGAGGAAATCATTTGCTGATCATCAGATCGAATCTGCTACGCCAGGATTTTCAATGTCAGCCACCTCGCGCCACTTTCTCCTGTTTAGTGCTAGCGAAAGCGCTACGAGTACAGGCGCCGGACGGATTGTGTTGCATTTGTTAACAAAAATGCATCACAAATAGTCTCTGGAGTTGTTGTGTACAAATAAATATTAAAAATGTGATGCCTTTCTCACATGGCTGTCTCCAGCTGCTCTTCAAACTTCTTACAAACGATTATTCTTCTTTCCGCACAATGCTAATCGAGATAAACATTAGCAGAACGTTCTAATTACTTAGGTCCTTATAAGTAGAAGAGAACTAAAGGAATACGCTATGCTAAAGTGATACTTAAATGTTTTAAGCCTTCGTCATGCGATTGTGAATGCTAATCGCTTCTTTGCTTCGCCAGGAGTAGCACAAAAGACAAACGGACACTTCCTGTCTGGGAAAAGCATAAGCACTTTAAACCAATAACAAGGAATATCTCGCAAACTGTTACCTACACAACAGAAACGCAAAGGACACAAACTGTGTGCTTTTACGAGATCTACATTTTTTGTGTAGTACGTTTCTTTCGGTTCAGCAGTTAAGCAAAATTCGTCCAGAATAAAGAAGACTACAGAGACCATTCCCAGAAAATTTAAGATATACATTTTGTTTTGGATCTAAATATCTTTAATCAAAATCGTTAGAACCATTTTTTAGAAAATCAAAATTTTCGAACTTTTTTTCCCTGTAAAGGGTAATTTATGGTGAGGGATTTTCTTGTAAACACACACAGACAAACATGGATCTTTTTCTAAAAATGCTTTTTTGGGATTCAGGGGACCCCAAAATTATATTTCTAGTGAAATCTCGACATTGAAATTTTTGGGTGGAGTGCAATACTTTCTCTATTCCTATGTGCATTATACATACGAGGCTAGAGAAAATAAAAAGAAATCAAAGCATCACTGAGCAAATTTATGACGAAATATGCTGTCAGTTTCCCACAGTTTGTTTAAAGTATTTTTTGACGATTAATTGTGTAAAGTTACCGCGAAATATACCATATCTAAAGAATTCTTATTACATCAGCGATAGTTACCAAATATATACAAAGTGAAACGCACAAGTAATCATTTATGTGGAAGAATTTGGAATATTGAAGAAAATTTCGCAATTACTTTATACCGGTTGATCTTTATAACTGTATTAATCAATTAATTTTATATATAGTGTTATTATCAAATGCAGGAAGCTACTTTCTTACAGTTGTTTAAATACACGAATAAAGTATATTTATGTTCCGTAAAATTACAAAGTAATTTATAAAATACAAACTATTATTTCGGTCATGTGGAAAGACAAATATCGTGATTGTAATACAATATTTTGAATGCTACGAAAACATTCAACAACGTTTCAACTTTGAAACAGTTTTCCTTGGTTAATATTTTCAGTCATATTAGTTTTTAATTTGATTACCTTCATAGTTAAGAAAGAATTGTACTTGACCTAAAGTTCTCATATTGCGACATCTCCAGAATTGTTTTATCCCGTTCGCCTACCTCTGGCGCAGAGGATCTGGGTTTGATTCCCGGTATCGGCGTAGGGATTTTGTCCCTCGCTGGGAGGAGTTCGTTCATAACCATTCCACGGAAGGCAAACGGTAGCACCACCGGTGTCATCCTTGCGGTTGGGTTATGGTATCTCTTCCGTCCCAGCCATTGACTGACCGAGTTGATTGCTCCTTAGCGTCATTTCCAGAACTATAAATGTTAAGACACCTTCACGCGTGAAATAAGTAATCGACAGACATAATTTTATACAAACTTTCATATGCGATTCTCTGTGAAACCAAAGCTGAGTATCGAAAAGTCACATAACAAAGTTAAATTTGGTTATCCATTTAGTCAATAAATTTCTAAGCCAAAATAATACCGTATTTTATGCAACTGTCGTAAATTTTGGTATTTCTCAAATCCGCGTATAACGGTTTTAGTTAAAATATTATATGTAGAAAATGCCAAAAATTCCTGAAAATGGTAACTTTTGATTTTATGAACCTTGATATAAGCTAATAACTATTAGAAAATAAAAGGTGGATTTTGCTGGTTCAAACAGTCTTTGTCCACCCATTTGTATAATTTCTTACTAATTAGCTGTTGTACATTTATTGTTGTTGCCAAAATACTATTTCTGCACTGTCGCTGACAGTAATAAGAGGGCGCTAGCTTTTGTCTCTGTCCCAGTGTACAACATATCGGTCTATTTATCATTCACTGTATAAAATCTAACATTTATTACGAATAATCTGAAAAACCTCAACGAATTTATAATGGATAGAGAAAACCATGTGAGAACATCTCAAAATGCTATTAGCATACGGTAAAATAAAGGTCCGAACATAAATGTATGCATTCCTAAGGAACTGTACTGAAATTTAGCTCTTTAAAATACTTATTCGTTGGTGAATATGGAGATTCCAATATGATGTGCTCCATTCATATGGCTTTCTCTACCTGTTCCACAAACAAACTTTCCTTAAAAAAA
The DNA here is from genome assembly GCA_030762935.1 of Hymenopus coronatus. NCBI lineage: Eukaryota > Metazoa > Arthropoda > Insecta > Mantodea > Hymenopodidae > Hymenopus > Hymenopus coronatus. The sequence continues at coordinate 386,444,607 of CM060900.1, forward strand.
GATTTTTCTTTTATCTTTATCATATTACTCCAGATAAACATTACCAGAAATTGTCTTTTGCTTCCTTATAGGTGGAAGAGAAATAAGGGAGTACACTATGCTAAAACGACAGTCAAATCTTCTAAAAGCTATTAAAAATGACAAACAATTGAAATTTGGTTCTCTTGTGCATTCCCGGGAGTAACAAATGAGATAAAACGAAAGTTGACTTTGCGCTTGAGAAAAGTTGAAGTACTTTAAAATTGAAACCAATATCTGAGTATGTCTAGGAAACCGTTAACGCTACAAAAACAAAGTATATGACACAAATTGTATCTTTTAGTGAGATCTACATTTCTTGTGCAGCAGGTTTTTGTCTACCTCTTACGATTTACGAGTTATTCAAAAGTCATTGGGATCCCCCCCCCACAAAATCAAAATATTCTATGAAAATATCTTTCAAATATGGCATTTTAACCAAAATCGTTAGAGCAATTTTTGAGGAAATCAAAACTTTCGAAAAATGTTGCCTGAGAGTGGGATATTTTCTTGAAAATATTCGTGTCACATCTTTGGAAGATACTGAAATTAAATATCAAGTTTGATACTTAACGGACTTATCGTTTTTGAGTTATACTAATCACAGGCGCACGCGCGCGCGCACACACACACACACACACACTTTTTTATTTTATTTATTTATTTATTTTTGTATTCGTAGGCTCAGAAAGTACGTATTTCCGGCGAAGACTCGGTATCAAACTTTTGGGTGGAATTCAGCGCCTGCTCTATGTACTATGTACATTGTACATACGTGTAAGAAAGTAAGACAAAGAAGTAAAAATCAGTTCAAATTGAAGAAAAGCTGGTGGAGACCAAGGATATCGCTATATGGCAGCTGCAGTCTAGGAGTTAAGTCATCCTAGAATAATAGAAAATAACAGCAAGAGTAAAAGCTTTGAATGATTGAGCACAAGTCATATATGTTGAAAATACGATATTCGTAATATGGTATATAGGACAGTACGTATTTTGCTAAACAGTTAAAGCTAATGTTGCTTCGGATGTTTGTTTGTTGTGCAAACAAAACAAGGGAAATGTTACATTTGCCTTTCACGTGGTCAAGCCTTTTGCGGAAATCATTATTCTTTTGCTCTGAGGGCTTGTTGCGAGGGAGTGGGTTCGAGATATCGATTTGTAGGCCGACTCTGTTAATCGCAGAGCCATGTGGATTACCTCCACTTTCCCAGGAGAACGCCTCTGCATCCGTAACGTCTTCCATTACCTGAGTTGCTTTTTACCGATATCCAATCCCTTTCAATACCTGCTTCTAATGCAGGCCAAGCAGAAATTGTAGCAAACTTATTCACAATAAGACAGGAAGGCAACAAGGACGGCTAAGGTGCGAACATTTACATTTAACTTACCCAATAAGATGCGACCACAGTAAGATGGTTTTGTTAACTCAATAAAGCTATTTAACAATTATTCCTGAAAGTTTTCCCATTATGAAAAATTAAGACGCATGTATAAAGGTCTTTGCTATGTTTATGACCCCAAAATGTAATATTTATACAGATCAGTGTGCGGCGGCCGACAAGTATGCAAATAAAAAAAAAAAAAAGAGAGAGAAAAAAAAAAGACGGATAAAGCGTTAATTCAGCCTCCTCATAAACGCTAGGGAATATTTGCAGTTGGAATGACCTCTTAATATAAGTATAATTCTGATTTCAAGCTTGGAATTTATGTGAACTTGCATACCCTTCATCGACACTCCAGTTATGGGAAGTTTATATTGTATTTCGCCATATGCATCTGTGAAATTTCGCCAAAAATTGCTAAAAATGGAGAATTTGTTTTTGTCTCAGAAAATACTTCAGGCTAATAAACATAGCAACTACAATAAGCTACTCAATTTAAAAAACGATAACAAATGAATATTTCAATAAAATGATGCTTTCACTCCGCGCGAATTGCTTACTAGCCACCCCGCGACAGGTGACGATATGCTACCGAGAAATTATATAACTTATTTCTGGATTCCAAGTTAGAAGCTACGACATTGAAAGTAAGGTTGGTTAGGCGTAAGGTTTGGTCACATGGGAAAAGAATCGTGTTTGTATTTATACAACCCCGTTCTTGTTTATTTACGAATTTTTTTAATTTGTTATATAGTTACGTTACTCGTAGCTTAGAGATTTTCAATGAGTTGTAGAAAGTTTATTCGCTACTTATTAAGATTGTTTTAGGGCAGTTGAAGACATATTAAATAGCCACGAAATTTTGGATTCTAAAAATTAAAATTAAGGTCTATCTATCACTATCTAGATTTATATGATCTTAGATGTTTAACCTGGAAATTTAAATAATTTTTGGTATATAGATTTATATAAATCTCTAGGTATGTCATTGTGTTTACAACACTGTAATTTAAACCGTAAAAAGTAAATTAAATATAACTTTGGTATATATTTGGAAGTGTCAACTTCAGTACCCCTATGGTTAGTGCGTCCCTGAAAAAACATAAGTTAATTTCAACATGCGCAAACGTTCTTAAAATACCAATTTTGTATTGATATCGGATATAAAACACATTATTTAAGTTCGTAAATTGTATAAGCAAAAGTTCTCGAATAGTTACTCATTTTGTTTTTGTATGGCAAAGAGAAACACATTTAATTTTAAACAGTGGGTACGTGCAAAAGTTTTCAGCGCTCATTTTTCATTGCTAGTATGACATTGAACAATGAAGAACCTAGAAGATGGTTTACACCTGAGAATATTTCATTGTTTCGTTAAAATGCGCTTGAAAGCTGAGAAACTGAGTTCGACTTCACAAGAAGTGCAGACTTCGATTTCACTATTTACTTAGGGTGTCAAATCAATGATTCTTGCACATTTTCTCCATACAGTACGCAACCGATGATCTTGAAATCTGGATTGCGCAATAAAACAACAACTTTTCAAATATCATAATTATTTGAAATTTGTGTTACTTGAACGGTGCTCTTTCTTATTAGAGCACTTTGCATATATAAATAAATGTACTCTATTTGCTTGAATAAGCAAATTACGTATTTTTAGGTCCTGTCTCGCAAATTAGGCCTTATTAGGCTCTACCGTAAAATTGGGTTGATTTAGGCTTTACAAAATTCAAGTATTTTACTCGTTGGTACATAAAACATCAAATAAATTGAAATTGGGAGAGTAATAAGGCAGCAATAAAATAGGTTAGAATCTTAGAATCCGGGGCTTGCTTTTTATGTATAATCCGTATTACGTGCTAGGTGTATTATCAAGCTAGGTTAAGGCACAGTATTATGAACAGGTTAGTTGATTAAACAAATAAAGTTAAGAGAACCTCAAAAATATTTTTGGACACAATTTAGCTCCTAAAATTGGAAAACAATAAATAAATGGAAACTGCACGCCGCGCCGTGGCTGAGTAGTTAGACCACTCGCTTCTCATCGGAGCAGCCCGGGTTGGATCCCAGGCGACCGCATGTGGGATTTGTGGTGGACAAAGTGGCGCAGAGGCGGGTTTTCTCCGGGCTCCCCGGTTTCCCCCGCCGTCGCATTCCACTGGTGCTCCATCTTCATTCCATAAGTCATAAGTCATCGTCTGCGGTGCCATGGTAGTAAAAGCGGTAGTTAGCATTAAGGGGAAGAATTGGAAACTGTGTATAGGACCATAACCTACAAGGCTACCAGTCCCTGCATTCTTTAGTACAAAAATGTTAAGCCTTTAGAGGTGCGTTAGTGTGTGTCCCAAGGTCCAGTATGTACTGCTCAAACAACATTGTCTTTATTTTCTAATAACATTCTGAGAACATTCAGGGTGCATATGTGTGTTTAGATTATGTTTTCGTTCACGCTGGTTTCTTGAAAAATGTGTGCATAAAGTAAACAGTATGTGCTAATTTCGTGGAATGCCTCTAAAATCCCCTTTTTCTAAGTTTATGGACTTTGTTTTTAAAGTAATAATAACCTATAACTTGAAATACTAATTACAACGGGAATTGCATTAGCCCTAGAATTAACTGTGCAGATCAAATTGTCCTTCATTTGAAAAAAAAAAACAAAAAAAATCGAAGAGCGGTTGATACATTCCATTCCCTATAAAAAGGCCACGCAGGACTGAAACATTTTTGCATGTCAATGTCGCTAATTACTGCCTCCTCCTATTAAGATCACTTACTGGAAGGATCAAAACAAAATGATGTGTCAGAGAGGCTGCAACGTTTTGTTTGCCAGTGAATGCTGCCACCATACCAAAATTCCATTAAAATGAAATTATTGATATTACTGACTCTCACGATGAAACTTAGCAGGAAAAAGGGTTATATTCGTTTTATGACAGAGCAAAGTTATATATGTATTAACAGGACTAGAGATATATTGAAAAATGTTGGAAAAACGTTGCAGTGTATGTTCAAACCAGAAAGAAATTCTGATATATTATATTAGTGTACATATAAACTATTATTACTTAAGTTAATTTTGCTATCTACTTCTTTTTTAGGCAAGTAAAAAGAAATCCAGTTGTTTTGATTGGCATATTCTCAGAACATAAAACCTATAGTGCACAAAAAATCTGATGACTTCCTCTAGCTGTTCTGCAAAAAATCTTTTCTTACAGGAGATTATTATTTTATCTACATCATACTAATCGAGATAAATATTAGCAGAATTGGTCTTATTATTCGTTTCTTTGTAAGTAGGTGGGAAATAAGGGGTTACACTAGCCTAAAGCGATAGTCAAATTTTTTAAAAGACGATGTGAATCAATTGAAGGTTGGTTCCCTTTGCTTGCCAGGAGTAAAAAATGAGAAACGAAAAGAAAGATGGCTTTCCATTTGAGAAAAGCTAAAATAGCTCACAATTGAAACCAATAACATAGAATATCTCGGAAACGGTGATTCTACGAAAAACACACACACACGCACAGGGACCCTTTTCTAATTTGTTTTTTCGGAGGATCCTAAAACATGTATTTGAGTTACGAAAAAAATAATTTAATTGAACTACTTAATAACTAGTGCACATAAACGTTAAATTACTTTTTATTTCCATAAGCTCACTGAAATATGTTATAAATTGAGGTCCAGAAACGATATGAAAGGTCAAATCTGTTGAAACAAGAAATGTTAAGAAAATGAAGTTTTGAGCAAAATGAGTTGCTTAATCTAAATGATACACATTAAATGTTTATTATTATTATAATAATCATTATTATTATTATTATTATTATTATCATTATCAGACAAATATTGAAGTTCAGGGCATTCCATTTTCAAATCCTCGGGGATCTTATCTTGTATTTTAATGGAGAAAGGGGAAGAAAACAGATTGAATTTTTTAAACATTCTCCTTTTAGTCTTGAAATCTAACGCAGAATTCATTTTTTAATTCTGATATAATTCCTGCGTACTTTTGAGAATGTTGATTATTGCAGTTTTTTAGGACTGGGAAATGCACGAAGTTGTTTTTATTTGTGATTATCAAATTTGCAATTTTGTTTCAAAGGCCTTCACGTGACCAAACATAGGAGTAGTGATCAAATTGGTCATTATCTTGGAGACGTGAATGAAGTTCGTTCAGTTGGGTTATATCTATCGGAAGGGCAAACTCATATATTCATTTTGAGTCTTTAAATTCAAGAACAAGTTTGCCCTTCTCCTTCATAAATGCTTGTATTTCAACATTTAGCCACAGCTCAGCCATCTTATTTCAGTATAATAAACAATATCTTCTAAACCCGCCTGGGTAGTGTAGTGGTAGAGTGTTCGAATCTAGCTTAGGGTTAGTTACCCGGATAAGGGTTTTTCCGGGGTTGTCCCTTATCCTGAGAAGACAAATGTCGATAAAGTTTTATGGATCCCGAGATCACTTGAGCATCATTTCACCAATTTTATTTATCGGCCAAGCAGGTTTGAGGACTTTAAGCATACAATATATATATATATATATATATATATATTTCTGAATCGAAACTTGTAAAAAAATTTGAAGCTCTCTATATCGCAAACCATGTGAACGAATGAAGTTCACTACGTTTACAACGATTTTGAAAAGTTTTCTAAATTTAGGGATTTAGTACAAAGATTTTCTTTGTATATTAAGCAGTGATATTGCATTACAGAAATATTTGCCACTTTAGCTGCCTCTGCTGGCAGTAATGTAGCAACCGTTCTCGCTTAAATACAGGAGCTCCGTCTGTTGTTACACCAGATAGATTTGTATATTTCAAGCCAACTTGTTCCAATATTTCAATGACACCCTCCATTAAATCATTGGCCAGTGGTGCCTTTAAGAAAGACAAGAGCAATTAATTCTTCTTTAATATTGAAATCCTTATCAACTCCCCTTAAGAAATTTGCTAATTGGGCAGATCGCTAGCATCGAGTGCAAGAGCATAGAACCGGGAAGTATGTAGCTCGGTATTTTAAAGTTCAATCTATATTAGACACCAGTTCCTCAATATGGGGAGCTACAGTCTGTCGCGACAAGCCTAATTTTGCAAACTGCGCAGGACATATCATATCAGCAACACTCTCAATGCATTCTTTAAAAAACTCCGCTTCTGAAAATGGTTTAGATTTTTTGCAATAATTTCTACCACTGCGTAAGTCGTTTTTACCAGAAATTCAGTTTTAAGTGACACATTCTTAAACATTAAATACAATCCGAAAGTTTAATTTTCAGTTCGGATACCTTGTCTTCGCAAAATATACCCTCAAATTTATCACATGGAGACACATGTTTGGTACCGTAATGTCGCTTTATGTTATACTCCTTGAACACTCGAAATGTTTCACTGCAAATTAAACACACTACTTCCTTGATCACTTCAGTAAAAAAAGTACTGATTTTTTGCACTTTATTTGAAATGATCTACCTCATTTTCTTTTCTTTCCGCCACACTTAGAAGCCATAATTTCACTTAATTATATTCTTCAAACCTCTCACTAACACTGACACTACAATGTGAGCGAATAACTCGAAACTAACTTGAAATTTCATGAATGTAGCGATAAAAAAAAAAACAAAAAACAACTGGCACAAACAAACACAAACAATTGAAAGTAGTAACGTTACCGCGCGGTCAATAATGCACGGAGACTTCAAAGCAATGCGCGGTAGGTAGGATCATAAATAAAAATCTGTGCTGGGCATTTCTTAAAGCGGATGTTATTTCTCCATGTTTAGAGTAAGAGAATGACTGATGAACTTTCGCAAACACATGTGTTGGAAACGTAAACAATTATTGCTGTTTCGAATTTATCTTATCGAAATAGAATTACATATTTCATAAATAAAATTTTTAACTTAACATAACTGCGGGCCGAAAGCAATTTGATAAAGCAAATATCACTGCAGGCCGCCGCGGGTTGTACACATTTGGTTTGCTGCATAACGTTTACCAGTAAGACAAAAATTATTCAAATTGGTTTAATTGTTTTTTCAACAAGCCGTATGTAGGACAGGTGGTGTTGGGAGTTAGTCAGTTGAGAAATTCAATGCTGTGCCGGCATATTGCCATGGTAGCTCAGGGGAAGAGCAACCGGCTATAGAATGGAAATCCGTGAATCAAATCCCGGCTATGGTATTGATTTTTTCAGTCTGACTCTACCTATCCAAGATTATTCAAAATTTGAATGAAGAGGGCTTCATAGAATATTGTAAGAAAATGCAACCTATATATTTTATTTATCATTTATAAGTTTATATACATCCACAACATAAAAAATGCTCTGGTGATAAAACATCTTGGCGATTTTTTAATGAATCGAAAGCAAAAGACAGGCCAATCCCACCACATCACAGTTCGGCATCAAAGACTCACTGAGCGGTGAGGTAATGAAAAAACTTAATTCTTTTGTATGCTTGACTGACCAACGAAACGTTGGTATACTTCAGAGATACTCCAAAATACAAACGAGGCTCTTTACAGCACAAATTGGTCCAATTGTCCCAAAAACGATTCTGTTTCAAGAAACAAAATGGAAATAGATGTTACAACGGCAGGGAGTGAGTTTAATATGTGGTGCATAGGAAGTGGAAAACTAAAGGAAGAGATCACCAATCTTAAATTCATTTCATTTAGTTAGAGGATATAAAAAACTAGAGATGATCTTCCCAATCAGTAACAAAGGCACTATGCCTCTCCAAAATGTAAGCGCAGCATAGAAAAAAAAAAAAAAGGATGAGGGTACCTCTTATAAAGCTGGACAATTTTAGCTGAATTCGAGTTATACGCGCACACACACACACACACACACACACACACACACACACACATATATAATGTACCGTTACAAAACGTTAACGTGAATTTTCTCACCTTTAATACTATTATTTTTTTAAATCTCCATTTAAAAATGTTTTAAAATTTACCATTCTGTTTTAAAAGAAAATCCTACTCACATTGGCGCCAAAACTTAACTTCAAGTATAAAGGAACAAGGAGTGAAGTTTTGATTACAATCGGTCAAAAACCGAAAACCGCTCTTTTATGACAAATAGATGTTTGAACCTTTCCGTATCTATAGAGAACAAACATTTACTTTGCCCCCTTCCGTTACTTCGGGCTCTAGAGCTATTTAATATACCTGTTTCCTAGCATACTATTTTATAAAACAGCGTTTTTTTCAAAATGATGATCATTTTCAGAACATTCAAAGTGCTCCACGCATCTCAGTTTTTGGTTCAATACAAGCAAACTTTCCCAGAATGTTCAGAAACATCTATTCTAATATTACAAGTGACTAAAGTATACAAATAGTACTTTTTTAAAAAGTAAAATATTTTATAAAAATATTAATTTTAGAAATTAAAATTACTAACTTTTTAAATGTTATCAAAGTTCAATCAAAGTTATCACCGTGTGCCCCAAAGCTTCATACTACTCAAAGAATACCAACCTATTTTATTAAACTTTTAGGTGTGTGGGATCTTATAACTAAACAATATGTTTACATAATAGAATTTAAGAAATAATTTATTTCTTGCAAAAAGTGTATCCAATTAGTAGCATTTTCAGAAATAGCTATAAAGAAAAACACACATTTGAAATTTCACACTCTTAAACGAAACCTCAAAAAAAGAATTATATCGAAACTTCTTTACCTCCCAAATAAAATACAATACCTAGCAAGTTTCGAGGAAAAGAAATATTAAAAGTGTAGAGGTTTCTTTAAACTAGTATCTATCATAGTTCTCTCTTAAACTTGTCAAGATTTAAAAAAGGATTTACATAATAAAGTTATTTCCTAATTAGGTAAAAAACGTATCCACAAGAGCAATACCGAATTCTGAGGATTTTATGTCAGTTTTTTTGTACTCAGAATAATAATTCAATGGCTTATAGGACCGTTACTTCAATAAAAATGCAGTCTTGGACAAGTAGGCTATTGAAAATGTATGACCGAAGACACTGTGTAAGGTGTAAAAAAAATCTCTGAGGTGTTCCATTCACATATATTTTTCTAGCTGTTCCAAATACAAAATATTCGTAAAAAACATTACTCTTTTATCTACACAATGCTAATCGAGATAAATATTAGCATAATTGGTCTTATTACTTGCTTCCTTTTAAGTAGAAATGAAGTAAGGGAGAACATTAGCCTAAAGTGATAGTCAAATCCTTTAAAAGTTCGTCGCTATGTGAAACAATTGAAGTTCGGCTCGCTATTTATTGTGCCGTTTGAGAAAAATATAGGCATTTTAAAGCTGAAACCAATAATAAATAATGTATTAGAAACGGCCAATTCTACAAAAAATAAAGCAAAAACAAAAAAGAGTATATGATATGAATTATCTGTTTTACCAATATCGACATTTTTTGTGTTGTAAGCTTTAGTCTATCTCTCAGGTTTACCAGTTATGCAAAATTTAGGAAAATTCATCCAGAATAAAGAGGTCTTCAGATGTTATTCCCAGAAAATTCAAGATACATCTATGTATTATTTGTGATGTAAATATCTTTAATATATGAATATTTTAATCAAAATTGTTAGGGACATTTTTTGAGAAAAGCAAACTTTTCGAAATTTTTTCCATGTAAAGGGTACTTGGGTGTAGGGGCATTTTCTTGAAAATCTTCGTGTCGCATCCTTGGGAGATACTAAACAAAACGCACCTAGTTTGGTATTTAATGGACCTTTCGTTTTGAGCTATGCTGTCTAAGACACACTCACATATACACACACACACCTGTGTCTAAAAATACCTTTTTGGGATTCAGGAGACCTCAAAACTTATATTTCCTGTGGAATCTCTACATCGAATTTTTAGGTGGAATACAATACCTTCTCTATCCACTTTGTAATTATACATACGGGCTAGAGAAAGTAAAAAAATGATAGGAAGGCGTATATTTGAATTACATTTATTTTGGACGCATACAAAAAAAATTGTATGACCCTTTTTGGTCTGCCTATTTGTTCTGTATATATGCTTTGAGGCTTAGGCGGGTATTCAGGAAGTGATGAACCAATGCCCAGAATTCGAAGTATTAAAGGTACTCATTAAGATTAAGCGAGTTTAGCTCAGTAAAATCTCAGCTTGGTAGCTTAGCTTAACCGTATTTAAAGCTTAAAGACACCATAACATTTATCTGGCCAAGAAATTGGAAATGCAGGCTAAAGAACTATGCTATGCACCTTTAGTTCCTTTAAAAAATCTAATATGCTGCATTCACATGGGTTTGTCTATCTGTTATGTAAACCTATTCTTACAAAGCAACATTCTTTTATCTACCACTAATCGAGTTAAACATTATCCAGAAAATATCTTAATTACATGCTTCCATATAAGTAGAGGGGAACTAAGGGAATACACTAGACCAGAAGTAGTCAAATTTTTTAAAAATGTCGCTATGCGATTGACATTGAAATTCGGTTATCTTTATATGGCCAGGAGTAAAACAAAATATACACGAATAACGACCTATTGTTTGAGTAAAATATAATTTAAATTGAAGCCAATAATAAAGAATATCTCCGAAATGGTTAGCTTAAAATAAAAAAGTGTAGAATATAAATTGTGTATTTTGACAAGATCTAACTTTTTGGTTTCGTACGGTGTACAATTTATGCAAAACACATTCACAATGAATAGGAATTTTTAGGCTATTGTCAGAAAATTCAAGATATACATTTTATTTAATATAGGTACTTTCATCAACATTCTTAGAGCAGTTTTTGAGAAAATGGAAAATTTAAAAAATCGTCCATGGTAAGAATAGTTGGGGCGATTTTCCTGAAAAGCTGCATGTCACATCCTTGGCAATTATTGAAATGAAATTCCAAGTGTGGTATTTAACGGACTCTTCGTTTTTGAGATATACTGTCCGCGCGCAGCACACACATTCTCTGCATTCAGGGGACAGCAAAACGCGTATTCCGGGAAAATCGTTGTATCCAATTTACATTGTTTACAGATTGTTGATACAGATGTTATAAAAGCAAACTCAGCAGAGATTAAAAGGGATTATTCAAGCCATATATTTTAGGGAATTAGGAAAAAAACACCCCTTCCAAATCTATTAATACTGAAGTTACTAACAGGAATTTTACAGAATTTTATTTCTAGTTTTTACATAATACTTATTTGCTGATTATGGATACGCTATATCGGAATTTGATAGTTATTCGGCTGAAGGAGGAAATTTCTATTTAAGCCTTTCCAACATGTGTTATTTGTACACCTACACTGCAATGGCGCAACATTACTCCGTTTTAGAGTTTTCCGCTTGTTTAATTTATAAATTCAAGGATTGCCACTCTCATACAATGGCAATGAATCAAGTCAGAAAACAGGCATTTTATGCATTAAAGGATTATAATAACAGTAGAACCCCGATTAACATTATAATAGAGGGAGCGGGTTTGACGGTTAACCGAAAACTACGGATAATCCATCATAATTAATACAAACGGTCGGTTTAATAAGCAATTAGACAACTCAATCTCAGTGTCACATTTCTGGTATACTTAGAAAATGTTTATAAATGGGGACTTTTGTTCCGTAAAATCAATACAAGTATGCACGCTGCTCACTGACAATCTTTTCTCGTCAATTTTGTAGCATATCGCTAAGAATACTATGCTCCATATTATCATTTTCTTGCATTACCCGTCATTTTATACTAAGCCGTATATGAAGAAGCTTGTATCTCGTAGGGGCACTCTCATTCTATAACAAAACAAAAATAAATAAACAAGTAAATCATGATGGCGATAATATATTTCACAATTATCCAAAGAACGGCAAATCCAGGTTTTACTGTATTACGCTCTTGCACGTCTTAGCACTTAAATTGAATTAATTCGCCCAGGATAAGGAACACATGTACAATTGTTTTTCAACAAACAATAGCATTGTTGACGCCCACTAACATAACCCGTGTTTAATAATAGTAACATCTAATGTGAGTATTTCCGTTTTAAAAGTTTGGTAAACATACTCTGTCCTGTTTTTATACTCCCTAAATCAGACTGTTGCTTTTATTTAGTCAGCTAGAATCCCATTCTAGGAATGTGTTGTTTTATATGTAGATGAATGAACGATGTAACACAATAAAGTTATGCTGATGATATTCTCTGGAGGACCACGCTGGAAGTTACTGACAAGTCGAAACTCGCTGCTTGTTTTACTTATGATGATAATATTTTTAACCTTGAAACAGGTTTTGGCGAGAATTATGATTTCATTAGCGTACACATGCAGCGGAATTTAAAGCTAAATCTGCCTTTGGTAATTGAATAATAAAATATGAACCAAAGGATAAAGAAAAGAATAAGGGCATCAGTATACCTTTCTATAGGTCAGGAAAGCTTAAACCTTTTATCCGAGATCATTGTCTTTATCAGGCCAAGTAATCGTCCATGCAAGAAGCTATAGATCACATTTTTGTTCAGAACATCATGCTTGGTTGCATACAAAGAAAGCGGATGGCAGAATTAATAGCCGGCCCACGAACCCAGTAATTCCCTTGGGCATGATTATTTTCCCGTCCCATACCGTGGCAATGTCAGGGATTGATTCCACGCCCCCCTTTCCTTGTGGTTTGAAGATGTGTTATCGTAAATGTCCAGGAAATGAGGGCCATGTACGGCTCAATGATCGCTTAATAAATGACCATACGGGATAATGTGAAGCTTGCATATCATTACTGTTTATCGTTATGTGAAATATTTTTCTTATCGGGTCATTCAACCGGTCATAAATCTGTGAACCATGAAAATTTGATGTGACACTTAAGTCAATGTCCTCCATAGGTAAACCGTTAGGTACATTCGTGAGACTGAATGATACCTCGTTCTTCTTCAGGCTCACAGTTCATGAGAAGCAAAAACTTCAAGTGGCGCACACTTCTTAAATGTCTTGAGCATACTTAACGCGGCCTGTTTGCTATACGGTTGGCTAATGACCGCAGAAAGTCAGGCAATGCGATTTTCTGTGCAAAACATGTTTTTGGTATTATTGCTTGTTTGTTTTTCTGCTTATTTTATTTCATAGGAAATTTAGCCAGCACTCACTATTACTCAGTACCGGCAGTGCAAAGCACTGTAGAGCGTTAGAATTAATTCCTGTTAATACAACTGTATATTGTGAAAAAAATATACAGGATGGATGGGAAATACTGCTACAGACAGAAGGAGGTGAGGGAATGGATGTAATTGAACAAAAACTTCTAATAACTTTTTATAATTATATACCGCGTTTAAAAGTAGGAGTATTGGGTAACTTTGCGCAAATTTTTGATTGAGTAGTCTGCTACTAATGCATGTGCCTTGAATTATTCTAACGCTCTATAAAAACCATGTACGTTAAGTTAACCATCCGTCAAATTCGGATGCTTTGTCGCTGGCACGCGATACATCAGAACATTTCACAAAAACGTGAGGTTATTCACTTGAATTCTACATTTTCTTGTATTTTTTTTTTATTTGACATGTTTATAATCCTAAATTTTTGGCTTAAAAGACCTTAAAAGATAAAAAATGGTAAATAATTTCTAGGTATATTTCAGTTCTTTAATATTATACGTTCTTGTTATTCAAAATAAGACGAATGAGCTCTTAAGTTGTGCAGAATTATTTCATTTCCATCCTGTATATTTACAGGGACTGTAAAATTTCCTTATCCCCTGTTCCAATTGAAAGTGTAAAAAAACATCTCATAATTGATCACACAAACTGAACAGGGTTTACATTACGTACCTACAATAAAAGCAAAAAGGTCAATAATTATCGGTCCGCAAGCGTCTGTTTGCAAGATTATTAGGGATGTCTGGTTTCAAGTCCCCATTGACTCTATATAAAACATCTTCTATTAAGTCCAAAATTAATTTAAAATGTAATTTTTGGTTAAAATTTTACATTAAGTTTTGTCCAATTAACATGGAATTTTAATACAACTTTATGTTGCATTTCAATATTACTTTAGAATTAACCCATTAAGGGAGGTGTTCAAATGTAGTCCATGTATCTGAAGACAAGACGGAAGGTACTCATTGAAGTGGATTTCAAATTTTGAACATACCGGGAGCATTTGGAAATTGTTGAGCATGCACGACTCTAAGCTAAAATTTCTTAAAAGATGTCAACGGGATTTGAGGTTACCCCAGACACAAAAACCTAGGATTTAGTTATGTGATCTTGTACAAGATGTAGGTCCGCCCAAATCTATCCATCCTGTATCATATTTGAGCGTTACACGTGTCACAGTAACATGTGCCGGTTATCCATCATCATAGATGTACCATATACTCTGATGTTGCTCAAGGGTAACATCCTAAAGCAATCTTGGAAGGTGCTGCCGCAGAAATCTCCATCCATTTAGTTTTCTTGGAAGAAAGTGTGATCAACTGAGGCGATGACCTAATACCTCTAATCACATGCTCAAGGAGAAACTTTGCTGATGTAGTGCCTCTTGAACAGCGAGCCGGTTTATTTTGCACCAAAATGAGAATTATTGTAATAAAAATGTCATCACGCATGAACTCTACTACGCCTGTAAATAAAATTTAATTCTCAAACGAATGTTGACTACAAACTGTTGTTACATCCATCGGCAAAAGACCACTCTAGTGTTAAATGTTTTACTGCTGAGATATTGAAGTTATTGGAGTCAATTGAGATGTAAATCTCCATATGCTATTTTGGCTTAGTGCAGTCTCATGCATGGCAATTGTTCTGTCAATATTTCTAGAGACTTGTACTGCTTCCAAAACCATATTTATACTCAATCTCAGGAGCAGTGTGTTCAGGCCTCCCTGCTCCTCTATCATGTGCGAAGTTCTCCTGTTATTTAGAGCGCTGATGGACTCCTGGGTCCTGTGTCACAATGTTTACAAGCTTTGTTAATCGTAAACTATATTTGTAATTTGTAAAAATCTGTTTCTCAATGAGTATTTGTAGTGTTGAACTTTACAAACAAATTAAATGTTTACAAATGAAATTTTATACAATTTACAAGTGTTTATTTTTCACAATCAAACAGTAATCCTACACATCTGTAATTTGTGTTTTTAAAGTAAGTCTTTTACCTAAAATAGCTTAATGCCCGTAGATTAACCAAATTTCAACATTTGTGATAAAATATTGTATAGAAACGTATACAATTATGTATACACCGCAATATATATGAAAACTGCATGAAATACAATTTAGTAGCAGTTGCAGTGATTTATTTCAGATTTAAAGAACACACTTAAAACTTATCGATTGTGCTAGGTAAATGGAAGCATAGCTTAGTTCTTTAGTATTTTTTGCAACACATGGGTCGACGCAATTTGAAGCGGGGATATGAGAATGTGCATAAATTTTACTTCTGTAAATTTAATAGCTGGATTTCTAAGGTCCCTCAAACTTTACAAGTTAACAAACCTTTATTGTGAAACAGAATTTGCAAGCATTGATGGTCTTTTCCTTGTTGCTTGTAAATTGTTAATGTGTAAATTGTAAATGTTGTGAAACAGACCCCTGGTGTTCCCTTTAAGGTGTATCTTCGATCAGTATATGTGTTTTGGTACAAGCTTGCAGTCTCCCATGCAGTCATTAGACCTGTCTTACATGAAATGCGTGTCCGCATATTCTGCATTGCTTAATGTTTCATCCTGATTACAATATAGCACACTGGCTATCCTCACCAGGTGTCTGTGTACTGATATCTGTCCTTTAGTTTCCGTTATATAAATAAATCGAAACTTCTCGGCAATCTACAGTTCTGAAAACAAAGAACACAATTAGGAGGGATTCATGCAAAGAGTAAAGCATACCATGTTGAAAACAATAAAGTCACTGGCGGCTCGTAGTCGTACATTTGCAGCTGTCTCGCAGCTTGTTTGCGGAGCGATGTTTGCTGGGAGTGTGCTGTCAACCCTAACGATTTGCATTGTCAATCATTATACAACCTGTATATGAAAATACAGTAGTCTCATTGTCTCTTGAGGTCTCTCCGTAGACCACAACCGAATTAGTGAGCCCCCTCACCCTTCCCAACTCCCTCATGACTGTGATTGTGTCCACCGGCTTCTAACAACATTCAATGTATAATATAGGGTATACTACTTAGGAAATATATTTTAACCAGCGAGCAATAAGAGTGTGATCATCTTGCATAGAGTGCTCAAACTAGATGTGTTGTCTTCCATCACTCACTACGTTACACCCAGGCATAGGAATTTCCAATCATTAATGTCAGGACGAAAGGGAATGACGTTGAAATCTTAGTTACTTACGTAGTGAGTTGCAAATAAAAATGCACCCCATCCCTCTATTAGCGTTTTGGGGCAGCTCTCATTCGTCAGACTGTGTTTTAGCTGCCGTCAGTGACTCTTAGTAGCTATTGTGTACGTTCTTTGAATTGACAATGGTTTGAGAGTAGCTAACTTGAAACCAATTCGTTAAGAATTGCTATGTCTGATTATAACACTTTGATGCCACTAACTTCGATTTTCATGCATGGTTAATTGTGATTAAATTCTTAAGTGAATGCAAACTACATATTTCAAAATGTAATACTCTGCTTCATTTTCCTAAAGGTTCTAGAAATCATACAATTACTACACTTTATTAGTAATACACTATATGTTTTATTTATTTCGTTATTTATTTACAACAGCCACTAAGGGTTTTAGAGTTAAAGGTGTTTGTTTCTTATACATTTAATCGGTTATTAAACATGACAATCTATGTGATTCGTGTTATCAGGAATAAAAGTAAATGATTAACTGTGCGTGATTTGCGTAACAGAGGGACCTATTCATTATAAATCCAAGATATATTATTCAGAGGTAGTTTATATTATAACCCTACAATGGGCTACAAAGTGCAATGCAATACATATATTAAGTAATTTTATTTTGCATTTATGTGTATGGCACTCTATTCGCAAATTAAAATTCCTCTTAGGAAGATAGAGGATAAAACTTACTTTCATGTTCTTAGATATAAACGTTAAAGTTACGCGCTGAAAATAGTGGCTATTTTTACTTTCTCTAGCCCCGCATGTACAATGTACATAGTGGATAAAGAAGGTATGCATTCCACACAAAACTGTAATGTCGAGATTATACCGAAAATAATTGTTTTGGGCTCCCTTGAGTCCGAAAATTGCATTTTTAGAAAACGGTCTGTGTGTGAGTGTGTGCGGTGGACATCATAGCTCAAAAACGAAAAGACTGTTAAATATCAAACTTGGTATTCGGGTTTACTATCTTGCAAGGATGTGATACGAAGATTTTCTAGAAAATTCCTCTAACACAAACTAAATGGAAAAAAATTCGAAAATTTTGATTTTCTCCAAAATGGTTCTAACGATTTTATTTATAAAAGATATTTACATCCCAAATAAAATCCTTATCTTGAATTTTCTGAATTTAAAGACCTTTTTATTATGGAGAATTTTGCCGAATTTTGCTTAACTGATGAACCATAAGCGATTGACAAAAACTTACTGCACAAAACATGTAGATCTCGTCAAAACACACAATTTATGTGCTTTACATTTTGGTTGCGAGGGATAATCGTTCCTGAGATATTCCTTGTTATTGGTTTCAATTGTAGAGTACTTATACTTTTTTCAGACAGGAGATACTTTTTCTTTTGTTCTACTCCGGGCCAAGCAAGAAGCCATTTGCAATGACAATCGCATAACGACAGCTTTTAAAACAGTTAGCTATTACTTTAGCCTAGTATATTTATTTAGTTCCCTTCTACTTATAGGGAACTAAGTAATAAAGACCATTCTGCTAATACTTATCTCGATTAGTATGACATAGAAAGAAGAGTAATCTTTTGTAAGAAATGTTTTTGTAGAACAGCTAGAGAAAGACATGTGAGTGTAACACATCAGATTTTTATCAGGTTTTTTTTTCTTTGGCCATATGATAATACTCTAAAAAGGGTAAGTAATTTACAGACTATGTGCTCTCTCTCTCGCTCACACACATACACACACACACACACACACACACACACACACACACACACACACACACACACACACACACCATCGTTTGGTTGCAGAGTAGTCCGTTTAAAAGTTAATATATGCGTTTATCCGGAGTAAAAAAACAATAACACAATGTTTATCTATATTGTTATTTTAAAAATACGCGTTAAGAGGAAATGGAGAATTTTACCTAAGAAAGCAAATAGCTTCACAAAAACTGTGTTCTGCTATCACTATTGCAGTGCTCGGGCGAAGTGTTCTCAGTGTATTAGACGAGGTAATATCGACTGTATAAGCAGGCGCATCCCTAAGAGCGAACGGACATCGTTAATGGTCCAATCACTTCTTTAATATTGATAGAGAGAAAACGAAATGTACAACTCGGGAATTTGTCGCTGATATTGCTTTAGGAAAGGGCTGTTATTTGCGAATATTGCTGATGTCATGTTGCCTTATCGAACAGCAGAAGTAATTTTCATGCCAGAAGAAACGTGTGGTCTCACTTCATTTTCTGTTTGGATTAACGCCTAGGAAACCTAATTTCAGCAGCTCATCAACTTCCTATCAGTGCAAACGTCCCTCAAGGCTGAAATTCTTTCCCAAGGACGCTGTACCAGACCTCGAAAGATTATTTCTTCCTCCCTTCCTTTGGGTTTTAGCCTTGTCATATGAGATTGAACCCGTCGACAAATATTACACCGACTTAGGCCTGTTAAAATGTTTGTCTCTTTTCCTCCTCCGCCCTTGTGTTGTGTCGTATCCTTCTCTTCGCCGCAGGACACAGCCCTTCTTTATGTTTTCTCTCTTTCCGGTTGTGGCAAAGGATTTACAAACGGGTTTGTTGGCTCTCGCTTCGAAACTGCGAGAAATTGTGAGGAAATCGATCTATCGAAGTTTATCGTCTTGGCAATAGAGCAGCAGTTGGTAGCCGCCGCCCTAGTAAAATATTCATCTCTCTAAACAGTTTGTTCCCGACTATGTAATCTCGCCGCTGATACTGGGGTAGACCTACTGGTGCTCGCAGTCTTTCGGAAACATTAAAAATGTACTTCGTTGTATTAAGTCCATCCAGATCCCTTCCAGTCGTACCTATGTTGTATGTATGCGTGATTCGAGGCTCTTTGGCAAAACCTGGACTAGAGTAAACTAAAGGGGGAGGGGTTGTTAACGAGAAAGTAAACAAACGCCAGAACGGCAGCGGAAGATTTGCTGAAGCTTTAATTCTGTCGATCCCATTCTGGATTATATCATGGAATACGTCTTTTGCTGAATCTTTGGAAAATAAGGCCCAGTAAAACAAAATGTGAGCTTCAAAGATATTAATAATAAAGAACGATAGATTTCCGGTACCCAAAGTTGGAATGTGTGGAGTCTGAGCCACCTATGGTGGTGCGGACCTTTTGGCCAGTATACAGCATCATGAGGAATTTCAGAAGCTATGATAGGTAGCGAATTGAAGGTTACGAAAACCAACAATCCGGCTGCGGGAAACATGATGCTGTCCACATCACCTACCCTTATGGGCTGGTCTATAGTGATTTACCGTGTGTATTTGAGCTAGGACCGGTAGTCGGGTTGGTCGGTTCTGGTCTCTCAGAACTATTGTGTCACAGATTACTAGATTATCACTTTCATTAATTTAAAAAGATTACACTGAAGAGGACATGTGGTCAGAATGAACACCTATTTCCAGAAAAGCAACTGGAACATATAAATAGACGACACGGAGGAAAACTAGGAAATAGATGGGAAGACGCAGGAAACTACTAATAAAGGGAAGTTGAAAACTAGGGAAAGGAATAGAGGGGAATGGGGGCAAAGAGCTAAAGAGATCAGGGTTCAATTTGGACTGTAGCACTAAACAAGAAGATTAAAAGCCTAAACATTGTGGAGCAGCCCAAGTAACTTGGAGCTTACGTATCTACAAAACGCCATAGATCTCACAGGGAAGAGATGAAATGCATGGATTTCAATGACTGAAGTTGTAAGCAGATATGTTATTCATCCTTCTGCAGCTATAGATCTAAAGTAAGAAGCACCATGACTTAGAATTGTCATTTGAATATGTAAACATGAAACAAAATATCGTTTCTTATTAAAAGGGATTGCAACGCACAAACAAGTAGACAAAGTTTCTATAACATTGAGGATTGAAAGCAGAAACTACAGCGGGAAGTAATGTAGATGCTAGCATTTTGTGGCCTTTATTTTTCTTTTAAAGTGCAGAGTTACCGTAAACACACAAAATGAGAGCAACTACATTTCTTACCCACTAGGGGCTTGAAATATATTGAAAAAAATATGAGAAATACTCACTTTTCCCACGTTTTAACATAGCACCTCTTTAACTCTTATATTTTTTCTGTCATCTATTTATGTATATGATAGTTATATAATATGTATTGCAAATGTATGACATCCAAATACACCCACACTTCTAAATTATAAAAAAAATGGGAAAACGTGTATGTTGATTAGAGTCCAAGATGATTACTGGTATGCCGAGCCGAGCCGGGTGGCATTCGGGAGGTCGTGGAATCGGTTCCCTGAGGCCGACCTCTCTGAACCATGGATTTTTTCGGGGATTTTCTCGGGTCACTGGGTGAATTCTGGGGAGGTTCCTTCATTCATCGTAACTTCCTGCCCCTTCATTTCATCCAACCAGTCTCTTTCAGGATTGTAAGTGTCGGCAAGGACTGCGGTGGTGGTACCCACTCGTGGAGGTGACTGTGCTTTGGAAACTCGGCTCTCGGCGACGGGATAGCGCGGGGGGGGGTCGATGGTAGACCCAGGGGAGTTTGGTCAGATCGGAGGCGCAGGCTCTTAGTGCTCCCCGCGTTAAGATGAATTACTTGGAAACTGTTATGGATCCTCCACAGTGGATCCCTCCCGCTGTAAACTTCTGGCTGCCTGCTCTAATTGCTTTCATTTTATCCTATCCTCCCGGATCTGATGCACAAAAAGCCAATCAATAGCTGAGGTGTGCAATCCCCTCCGGCACACTACTACTACTACTACTACTGCTACTACTACTACTACTACTGCTACTACTACTACAACAACTACTACTTCTACTACTACTAATTACTGAAAAAATATATAAATACACCTAGTAACGTATTAACATTGATAAAATGTATAGGCTTCATAGATGGGTGAGCCATTAGGAAGAAGAATAAATAAAAACACAAACCTGAGACTTACACGTGTTTATTTCTGTCTAATTTGTAAATAAATTCAAGATGGGTGGAAATGTTAAATTGATATTGATACTGGATGGAAACAAAAAGAAGATGCTCAGGAAAGCTCTAAAACTAAGCAGAATTCAGTGTAAATGTAAAATCACTAAATTTCAATATGATATTTCACATTTTCGCTCGAAAGCTGTGACAGAATAAAAACTTTACAATCCGGTTTCAACACGTAGGCGCACCACGCGCTGAACAAGAGGCTCCGTGACTATTTGAACGGGATATTCGGCAAAATGGGCGACTTATCTGGCCTCCAAAGTGCTCAGAGTTTTTCTCAGTAATATCGTGTAAGTACAGTGACTCGCGGATATTCATGATCTCAAAATATGGTAGATCACCTTAGGAGGAGTTACTTTCTGGTAAGGATATTGTCGTGTGCGCATTGCTGGGCATATCGTTGTCTAATCTGAACAAAATGCCTATATTTCTAGAATATATTTACAATATGGAGAAAAATTAATTGGAATTAGTCTCATACTGTACCGTTTTTGTTTTATGTCCGTCAAAATTAGCATCCTTTTATTTCCGCATAAGGTAAGGAAAGTAAACATACTTCGCTTTCTCCTGAAAACTTGAATCTTTCGACTACAATCCTGAGGTGTTAGTTTTGCACATGTATTTCAGAATTTTGTGTAGTGTACTCAATGTGTAGGTAAATGAATCCTGGGAGTTCAACAAAACCTATAGAATAAGTTTTTATTTATCTAACTCAAAAACGGTTGCGCATTTGTTTTTACTTTAACCTTCGGAAAGCAGATAGTCAAGACATTTTCATAAATAATCAATACATTGTTATGTACTATGTATATACACATAGAGTCATATGGGACGGCATTCTTGCCTCACATTTTTCTTTGTGTAATGCAGTTTTTAAGGCTCTGAAGCTTTTAAACATGGATATATAGGCAATGAATTTACGCAGATATTGTTACCCCACGTTGGTGAACATTTCATTAGAGCTGTTATAAAATTTGCTATCGTTAAATATAAACAATCAAATTTTTTATCGAAACATTATAAACACCGAAAACAAATGGGTAATCGATGCACCATCTACAACGTCTGGACCGGTACTTTGTCCTCTCACTCTGCTGTTACCTTTAGGGCACACTTCACCCCGCTTGACCTTTGTGATAGATTCCCGCTCGTTATAGATTTTATTCGTGATGTCTATTTCGATATCTCGAAGTCGTGTCAGTGCTAAGCAACAAGTATCATGTTAACTTTCCGGAATAGAATTGCAGATTTCGTATCCAGAGAGATTAATGTTTTCCTTATGGGATAGGCGTTTGTCTTTCTTCGTTCCTTGGCCATTAAGGTGTATCCAGAGGAATATTACACGCATCATGGAGTAGCCAACTGTTTGCTCAGCCAAAGTAACCGGACTGTGAATACAAGCCCACTCTTTTGATGCGCCATGGGTAATTCATGTCTTGATATATTATATAGCTACCTTCCTAACTGTATAGCTAATATTGTTAGACTAGTTAAAAGTCATAATAAAGTATTAAAAAAATGCATATATTGGAAATGTATTCAAAATTAAGTTGCCCTCCGTGGTGTAGTGGTTACCATATGTAATCAGGGCCACGGGTTTAAACCCGGCGGAGGGTGATGGATTTTTTCGGGCTTAAAAATCATTAGCATGGCTTCGTGGATTTGCGGCACGTAAAAGAACCTCAAGCTTGCTGACAAAGAGGTCTGCAAGCATTATTAAGCTGTCTTTCACGCCCAATATAGAATGGGACGCTGAGAAAAGCAGTAGATAAAAAGCGCCCATAAATAAAGCACTATTTATTTTCTAAAATTAGTATCGTTCACTATACCATTTTTGAAATGTTACTATGTGCAATAGTGTACGACGGCCGTCTTTTTTTCAACTTCCGATAGGCTATAAATAAAAGACAAGTTCATAGAAAACAATTATTTTATTATTAAAGGTTTTGTACACTTATGGTTACTTTTTAACACAATTACCGAAAAAGATTGTGACATTTATCGTACCTGTGGACAAGCTTTGCAATACCCGCTTCAAAAAATGTTGCCGCCAATGATTTCAAATATACATTGACGTTGTTTTGAAGATCTTTGTACCTTGCGACGTTTGCGGAGAGTGATTCAAAACAAACGAAGAGGAATCCTGACTTCAGGAATTGTGTTGATCCATGAAAACGCTCGTCCACACACTGCTGGCACAACCCGTCGGCTCCTTGAACAATTTCAGTGGGACATTTTCGATCATCCTCCGTGCAGTTTTGACCTGGAACCCAGCGACTTTCACCTTTACCCTGGACTGAATATGTCGCTAGGAGGGCAGCACTTTCAAGCCAACGAAGATCTTCAAAACAACGTCAATGCTCATTTGAAATCATTGGTGGCAGCAGGTGCAATAAATGTCTCAATCTTTTAGGTGATTATGTTGAAAAGTAACCATAAATATGCAAAACTTTTAGTAATAAAATAATTGTTTTCTATGAACTTATCTTTTATTTATAGCCTATCGTAGGTTGAAAAAAAAAGGCCCTCCTATTTTCTATTGAAAAACACTTTGCTTATGCTTCACGCACTTAAAGAGTTCCAAATGCTTTTTGTTGCTTAAATAACTGTTTACGTGAATTCATTTCGTGCCTGATTTTTAAATCCACCAGAGGGTTAGATAAGTTTAGCAGAAGGCTGCAACTCAAAATCTATGAGGAACAAAGGTTTTAAATGAAATTTTCTGCATTTGAGTAGCTTATCAGTAATAAATTAGACTCAGAATTACTCATTTGCTGATTTATTTACTGTAGTAAAACATTGCTCCACAAGATGCAACATGTTTTTTAAAATTATACTATATAGTTAAACAGTGTCGTAATATGAAACCCGCATCTTCAACTTTATTCAGGATCTTGCTCAGAATATGTTACACGTGACTCTAAAGCAAGGATAAACAAACAGAGAGGCAAACATTCACCAAAAACAACTATTTTTGCAGTAATTTAGTACTGTGTGCGATTGAATCCGTAATATTGTGTCTATGCACCTTGTACTTGCGCGTATTCTGCTTTTGGTGTCTACCGCAATAGGTGCTAGCTTTTTGTCATAAAAATTCAATTGCGCATTTCGGTTTGCGCTGACAGAGATTCCTAGGATTGAAGTTCTGACATATGGCTGAAAGTTGCCGCAGTACTTTGGGTTTATGTCCTTTGTCTAGACCACAGGTTACCAACCTAATGGGGTCCAAGTTAACCACCAGAAAATGAATCGCGGGAGATGCAACTGGGTGTGAGTTTTCAAAGTTGCACATTATATTATGGTTTTTCAGGACATTTTACTGTGATTGCATTGTGTTTCGTTAATAAGTATACCAAATTTCATGAAACTTGAATGTATGGTTTGTTAGTTATAATTTATACAAACAATTTTATAAAATATTGTATTTATAAAAGATATTAGTAAACACATTGCATGATCAAAATATCCCACGCGTCTCATAATTTGAGAAAATTGATTGCAATTTCTGTATTTGGAGTCTTTAAACAAAAAAAAAACTCGTACGAAAAGATATTTTAAATGCATATGTGAGTAAATGATAAATGTTTTATAATCCACTAAGAAAAATTATAGCATATATTGTAGACTAACAGTATTTTTAAAATCATATTTGTTACTAGCATGTATTTTGTTCTGTAGAATGTTTATTGGATACCTCTACACATTCTGGGGGATTTTAATAGAATGTAAACAAAACTGAGACGCGTGAAATGTTTTGAAAGTGTTAAAGTATAACTTCGAGAAAAACGCTGTTTCATAAAATAGTATGCTCATAGCAGAATTTTATTTTGATTTGATATTTAAAGTAACGCTTTGCCATCTTTGGAAAGGATTCACCGAAATCAACGCATTTTTTGATTGTTACTTGTTTTTCAGGGTATAATTGCATATCCAGTTCTCGTCACGGTGACAACTCTACACAGAAAGTACTGCAAATTTCACTTAAATATCTTCAAACACGGCTACGAAGTTGCAAGTGGCACACATATTGTGAGCAAACACGGCACACATCAGGACAAATTCTTCATGACCAAGTTATCCAAAATATGAACTGCCATTCCGGTCGACACACCTGTGGCCTCTGCACTTCGCGAACTTTCGTTCGACGTTCAACTAGAGTCATAACGTGGACTTTTTCAATGATTTTCTCGGCAACCACATTTGTGGTCGTGCTGGGCACTCCTTATCAAAAATTGATGTTCGACAACATTTAAAGTCGTTGAAGATATATCTAAATATTATCTTAGATGTCGAAAGGCCCCATAAAGAGCATAAAATTCGCTTTTATCTCGTCGTAAATTTTCTCATCTAAAACTAAAATGGGAGTCGCTGAATTATAATGCACTTTTTCCATTTTAGCGCAAACACGTTGAACGATCTAAGATGCCTGCGAAATCCACGCTAAGTTATGCATCAGTACGAAATTTGTTTTGGTGACGTGTGACAAACGATAGTACACAATGATAACACTAACTTAGTAACACCAATTTTCAAACACCGGTACGCATTGAACCACCCTCGTATAATGACAGCTTAGGAAACCACAGCACCTCACGCTTGGCTTCACCGAAACGTACTCTTGTCACCTCAAGCTCTATATAAGAGGAAGAAAGCAAACAGCCCAGTGAGATTTTCTCCTAAATATAATTAGAGACTTACATTAAATCTCTACTAAAAGCTAAATTTCTCAATTTATTTTCAAAGTCATTTGGTATATAATACAGTAGAGTTTCATCTTTCACCAATGTTCAGCCTTGTTACGCCATCCCTAGCTGCATTACTCTAGCAATCATTTTATCCCAATTTTTAAAGAAGATTTCTAGTTTGTTTCCAGGTTAAGAAGTAAGATATGGACGGATCTTTATTCGTTTACGTTTCTGCCAGTGTCTAAAAAGATATACGAACCGCACAAAGCGGCCAGTGTAGTGAAGATTCAGACCATTTCCTTTGAATGTATCAAATCATCCACAATATATGGAAATGTTTGTAGCACTTTATGAGAACTTGGTTTTCCACATATAAATAAAAATGAACATATTATTCGTTGCGTTTGATAAATACATTAGCAATGCTACACCATTAGAAAAAATATATAAATATTAGTAATAAGAACGTATTTTGTTTAAACATTATCATTGATATCTCCTAGTTTTTTAGGAAAGCCACATTTTCTAACTAACGTTCAGAAACTTATATTTCATATGAGACAAACACCTAAGTAAATTACACTCATTTATCTTCCCCGATCCACAAAATAGGATTATACTGGGGTGTAATATGTACAGTAAATCGTGTGCGTGTAACACGCCAGATTTTTAGAAAAGTGTCAGTAGAGAGAGCGAGAGAATGAGAGGGCGGAATGGGGGAGAGAGAGGGAGGATGAGGGTAGAACAGTTTGTTTATCCAAAAATAACCGGATAGGTGGCAAACTATGTACTTATGTTAAACCTTGTTCAAGCATGACATGGGAAATTTAATACATAAACTAATTAAATAAATTCCCCGTTCCAAACTACCCCTTAGATAAACAATGATATTCTTTATTTTTAAATTACTTCAAAATATAATTGAGATATTAATGTAAGAATTAGATGCATATATATAGAATGTTATGCCAATGGCCTGCAAATACATTAAGTTAATTGGAATTTTACATTCTGTAGCATGTATGTACAATGTACATAGCTAGTAGATAAACAAGGGATTATAGTTCATCCAAAAGGTCGATACCGAAATTTTACCGAAATAAGGACTCCTGAATCCGAAAAAAAATAGAAATCGGTCCTATGTGTACGTGTGTGTATGTGTTTGTGAGCAGCATAATTCAAAAACCAAAAGTCCGTTAAATACCAAAATTTCTATTCTAGTATATACATTATGTCACAAATATGGAACACGAAGAATTTCAAGAAAATGTCCACAACTTCAAACTACCCTTTAAATGGAACAATTTTCAAAATTTTTGATTTTCTCAAAAAGTCACGATATATATATATATTGTGTATTGTGTATCACCTAAACATCTTTAATCAAAATCATTAGAAACACTTTTTTTTTTTGTCCTATACTCTCTCTTGTGGAGCTAACTATTTCCGATATATTCCTTGTTTTTGTTCTCCATTTTAAAACATTTATACTATTCACAAGGAGGAAGTCCACCGAGTTTCTTCTGTTTTACTCCTGGGCATGCAAAGAAGCGAATTTCAACGACTATCGCATATCGCCAGCTTTTAAAACAAATTACTATCGCTTTAGCCTAGTGTGGTCCATTAGTTCCCTTGTAACTAAAACTAACTAATACGACCATTCTGCTCGATTAGCATGACGTTAAAGAAAGAATTAACTTTTGTAAGAAGTTTGTTTGCAGACCAGGTAGCGAAAGTCATATGAATGGAACATAAAGAATTTTTAAGTAATTTTGCATATAGTAGGTAGTAAAGGTCTTGTATTCCACTCAAAATTACGATATCAAGAATTCACGGAATATATATGTTTTGAAGTGCACCGAGTCCAAAAAAAAAAAAAAATAATTGTCAGAAAAGATTCCGCGCGCGCGCGTGTGTGTTTGTGTGTATAGAAAAGCTCAGAAACGAAACAAAGCATTAAATAAAAAATATGGTACTTAAGTTTAGTATCTTCCAAGGACACGATACGAAGAATTTCAAGAAACAACCTCCCCCCAAACTACTCTTTACGTGGAAAGGCTTTTTGGAAGGCTTTGTTTTTCTCAAAAATGGCTATAAGAATTTTGATTAAAATACTGTATATTAAAGATATTTACATGACAAATAATATGCATATCTTGAATTTTCTGAAAATCCCTTTATTTTGGATGAATTTTGCATAAATGGTAAACCGCAGGAGATAGCCAAAAGCCTATTTCACAAAAATGTAGATCCCATTAAAACACACAATTTACGCCATACGCATTTTTTTTAATGAGCCGTTTCTAAGATATGCCTATTAATGGTTTCAATTTTAAGCTACTTAAGGTTTTCTCAACGGGAGGTCATGTTTCGTTTTATCTCCCTTTTCTTTTACTCCTGACCGTGCAAAGTGAACCGAATATCAATTGTTACATATAGCAACCACATTTTAAAATATCTTGTGTAACAACAGTTTGTAGAGAAAGTCATGTGAATAAAACGTTTCAGATTTTTTTTTTATAAATGAGAAATTATGAAATCATAAGAGTTGAACCTAAACTTACCACAAGAAAAACACAGAACTCACTGAAAGACGCAATTCGTGATAAATATTTTCATAGCGTTTGTTGTTTTTGAAATATTCCATGCTGTATGGTTGCACTTTCGCAAATATATCTGACACACTCGAGATTTATTTCTTTTAGCTCACGAAACATTTTAATGACGTATCCGCATGCTGTAGATAACTGAGTACTTATTGCGAAATTCGAAATTATATCCCAGTAAAATAATTGTGAACAAATGCATTTCCTTTTATTACGTCATAAAATGGTGTTTATTTACCAACACCCGGTAGGCACGTGTAGATTGAGGAATTCCACGAACGCGAACTACATCGCCAAGAGGAGAAAAAAAAGTGATAGGAAGTAAAGGAAAAGAATCCCATAGGCCTCGAGCACTCTAATGCAATCCGGGTCGAAGAGAACAAGAGGTCGGTCAAGGAAGACTGGGTGTAAGAGTAAAAAGAGGGAACCTAGTAAGAAAACGGCAGAATACCAGGTTCAGTCATTAACTCATCAGGCTAGCCAGTGGTAATTGATGAGTAACCCTCCCTGAGGACACGATTACTAACAGCTGCTCCATTAGAAGGATAGGGATGAGACATTAGGTAATAGTCCAGATTGGTCCCTTTGAGGTTTCAGGAAGAAAGTATTAAATGCCCTCCTTCCTGTTAATCATAAATCGTATTATTAAAAACCAAATGGCAGAAACATTTAGCCCTGGATTAGTATTATTCATGGACGGGGCCCCCAGGACTCTGGGGCAGAGGACCAGATGAGACCCTTGCGGCCCATAGCCACATACGCGACCCAGGAAGGGAGGGATGAGGGAAGAGACCCCATGGGCTACTAGATCCAGATGACGAGGGGCGCAACTGTGGATGGCGTCCCTGTCGGTTACAGTTGGAACGCTTCCGACGCCGCCCTAGGCTCTGCTCACTAGACTGTCCCTGCCGGCGAGCCCCCAGAGGGAGCCCTGAAGTCGTAGGGCGGTTCCCAATCGAGTGTTCCCGATGATGACGCCAGGATAGCGTTTTACAATGCACAATTCGCCATCCAGCAGTAACCACACCGTCTCCTGGTCTTTCAACCCTAAAATATATAATTAGGAAATGATTGGAGCAGGAAATGTTGGACATTAAAATTCGGTGGAAACCATACCCCGCAAAAAGAACCATTTGCCAGGTAAGCCGGCCGCGGGGATCGAACCTTCTGCCTCTCGAATGCGGACCACAGACAAAACCGCCGAGCCATTCCGCTTAATTAAAAAAAAAAAAAAAAAAAAATTAAAACTAAAACATTAATAAATCCTGATATTCCATTTTCATTAAAACTAGTATACCTGAATCACCAAGAGATGAATCTGAGGCAAATTTTAGGTTAATGTCTAGACACTACTGCTAGACTACTCACCTACACAAAATTTACATATTCCCTTCATCAAAATGTGCTCTGTGCGCTAAAGAAAGCTTAAACTAGGATATGGACCATCTATACAAGTGCACGGTTGCGTAAAAGTCCTTAGCATGGTTTCTTTTGGATAGGAAGTAAAGTCGGTGATCCCATGTCGTAAATTTATGGCACGGAAAAGAACCTCAAGCCTGATAAAAAGGGTTTTGAGCAAAACTACACGGTCTTTCACTGCTAATGTAGAAGTCACTGAGAAGCACAGCAGTTATAAAGAATCCATAACTAAAACTCAATTTAATTTTTCTAAGCTCAGCAGATTTGGATTCGGCTTCAAAATTATACTAAGAAGCTACAAGATGAATGGAGATAATCCAAGTTTCTGGGCATTCTAAACTTGTGACATAGCAATATGAATAGAATAATCGTTTTTTAAATGTATACAGTTGCATCTAACGAATATGTGAGATTTTTAATGTTTGAGACAAAGTATGTGTGTATTGTACGACGTTATATTGCAAAAAAGTCTAATGTGTTACACTCACATGACTTTCTCTAGCTCCTCCACACATAAACTTCTTACAAAAGTTTATTCATCTTTCTACACCATGCTAATCGAGGTAAACATTAGCAGAATGTACTTATTAGTTAGTTCCTTATAAGTAGGAGGAGTCTAAGAGAGTGCACTAGGTTAAAGTGATAGTCAAATGCTTTAAAAGCTGTTGTTGTGCGATTGTCATTGCAAATCGCTTCTTTGGTTGACCAGGAGTAGAAAGAAAGAAAAATGGACTCATCCCGTCTGAGAAAATTGTAAGTACTTTACAAATGAAACCAATAACAAGGCATAACTTGGAAACGGTTACCTAAACAACAAAAACGTAAAGGACATAAATTGTGTGTTTTGACGAGATCTATATATTTTGTGAAGTAAGTTTTTGCCTATCTCTTATTGTTCAACAGTCAAGCAAAATTCATTCAAGAAGTTTTCAGAGGCTATTTCCAGAAAATTCAAGATATACATTTTATTCGGGATGTAAATATCTTTAACATACGCAATTTTAATCAAAATCGTTACAGCCATTTTTAAGAACATCAAAATTTTCAAAAAAAGATATCAATATAAAGGATAATTTGTGGTGGGGGGATTTTCTTGAATACCTTCGTGTCACATGCTTTGAAGATACTAAACCTAGGTATTAAGTTTGGCATTTAACGGTATTTTCTTTTCTAAGCTATGCTGTCTACAGGCTCACACATAGCCAGGCAGACAAACATACACGGACTTTTTTCTAAAAATACTTTTTCGGAATCAGGGGACCCGAAAACATGTATTTCCGGTGAAATCTTGACAATGAATTTTTGGGCCGCATACAATAACTTCTCTATCCACTATGTACATTGTAATATGGGCTAGAGAAAGTAAAATTCGATCACATCCCTTTGACATAATTAATTGTGTCCACATAAACTTACAAAGATCCTTGATCAAATGTAAACCCAACAGCTTGTGGAGTGCTACATAAGCGCCCATGTGCTACATAAAATTAGCACAGTTATAAAGTATCTCCATATAGTTCAAGCTAAATAAAAGCAAAATGAAACGACACCACTACCTTTAACCCGTCTCGGCGACCTGCTTTGTGTGGGTTTACGAGAATCATTAATCATTATCAACACTCGTCCCACTTCCTCGTTTTCGGTCTTTGTCGGGCCAATTTCTTATCTTCATACATATTCATCAGCCAGCAAATATGTGATAGAGTGTGGGATAATTGTTTCGGTGATGGGATGTTAGTTCCTCAACGTTGGTGATTACGGTAAATCAAATTCCTAAGCCGACACTCTCCAGATATTGCTCGTCCATTAATTACGTAAGGAAAACCAGTGGTCGATGCAGCTTCTATCGTGATGATTCAAAGCAAGCTTTTCGAAGCATTTCGAAATAAAACCGTAAAATACTTTCTATCGCAGCAAGATAGGTAATTTCATATTATACTTAATTTCATTGTTTATTAAATTAATATTAACATATTATGCAATACTGACTTGGTAAACGCATTATGCTCATTGCGAGGCATTATGCAGGAAGGGCCGATATACCAGTTTAACACGTTAAATTATTTAATGTAAATTAGAGGGATGTATTCACACAGGCATTGTAAATGTAGTACCTATTACTATAAGATAATATCCAGCTAATTATGACGACTCATCCATAAAACTTCTGTTCCAGCCTTTCCGTATTTGTTTGTAACATTAATAAATAGCTTAGGCCATTATTTATTCATTTCCAGGAGATTATTTTATTCTATTTATGGACGCTGTTTTACTGCTGTGATTGTCAGCGTCACATTCTACGAGGGCCATGTTTTTTAATCTCCGATAGGCTATAAATAAAAGACAAGTTCATAGAAAAAAATTATTTTATTAATAAAAGTATTGTACTCTTATGGTTATTTTTCAACATAATCACCGAAAAGATTGAGACATTTATCGTACCTGTGCACAAGCTTTGGAATACCCGCTTCAAAAACTGTTGCCGCCAATGATTTCTAATATGCATTGACGTTTTTTGGATATCTTTCTACTTTACGACGTTTGCGGAGAGCCATTCAAAGTAAACAAAGAGGAATGCTGTCTTCAGGTTCCATGACAATGCTCGTCCACACACTGCTGGCACAACCAATCGGCTCCTTGAACAATTTAAATGGGACATTTTCGATCATCCGCCGTACAGTCCTAACCTGGCATCCAGCGACTTTCATCTTTTCGCTAAACTGAAGGCGTGGCTAGGAGGGCAGTACTTTTAAACCAATGAAGATCTTCAAAACAACGTCAATGCTTATTTGAAATCTTTGGCGGCTACATTTTTTGAAGCGGGTACTGCAAAGCTTGTGCACAGGTACGATAAATGTCCCAAGCTTTTCGGTGATTATGTTGAAAAGTAACCATAAGTGTACAAAGCTTTTAGTAATAAAATAATTTTTTCTATGAATTTGTCTTTTATTTATAGCCTATCGAAGGTTGCAAAAAAACGGCCCTCGTTCATCGGGCCTGAAAGGGCAAGGTTAATCTTGCTAAGAGGTCTCTTTATCAAACTAGAGGTTCTTTTAAATGCCATAACTCTATGGCACAGGATCACCGGCTTTCCTTCCCTTCCAGAGAAAGTCGTACTAAAGATTTTTATTCCCGAAAAATTTGTAGCCCTCCAGCTGGATTGAGCCCGCGAACTCGGAAACTAGAGGCTAGCCTGTTATCCATTATGTTGGTGAAATGACATCCTTTGCTGAATATTGCAATATTGTTTACTAAAGCATCAAAATGAAACATCGTATGATGTACCTTTTACATAAAACGAACATTAGTTTTCCTGTGTTTTATAATTTGAAAATAACAGGTGACCCAAATATCCAGTATTTGACGTCTGCATATATCCCTTTGTGCGATAAAAGAGTTGCAGAGCTCAACGGGGCTATTTAAAGTTAAAATCCGCCAGTGAAGAGTTTGCGAAAGAAACCTTCGCCTCACCCGTCTTGCTTATCAGTGGAGACTCTGGACGGGTCGCGCTCATTGCGAAGGGTTAAATGAAGGTCGTCCTCGCGAGTGGAGAACTGCCGAATTTTAACGTAAAATAGCCCGGTTGAGTTCTGTAACACTTTAAACGCACGAAGGGATATCTGCACACGTCAACACCACACGCAGTTGGGTCAGCTGTTATGATAGCTTAGATATGAGCGTAAAGCAATAGCATGAAAGTCACATTTAGTAACAGTTTATTGCGAAGGGTATCAGTTTGAGTCCTTATGACATAGGTTGCCGTAGTATATTTGTGCCCCCCACATTAGGGTGCCAATATGTCGCGGTATTGCTGTTACCATGTTGTTGTGACAGTATGATGCTATAATGAATCTACTTGGAGTTGGTCGAGGGTTAATGCTCGTGAAATTCTCTACATTAAGAGTGTACATACCTTGTAGATTCCCTTTGTTGCACTGGCTAAGCTCGTTCTAGTAGACCATGAGTTGTCTCTTGCTCAGAGGGGAAAGAATGGCAAAGGTGTGTAACACTTTTGGTAGACTCAAATGGAAGAGAAATTTCACTTAATTTCACTGTAGACTTCTTTTATTGATGATGTTGTTAGTTTGAGGCACTAAACCTACGAGCGACTCCCGACATAACCAATCGCGAACTTGGTGAAGTAGTTTTAATTAAGTGCTATTTCCACTTTTACTTTACATTCGTCACCGTAATCTTGAATTTCACGGTCCGTATAACATTCACGGTAATAATTTCCCGTCTGATTAACTGATAACACTCCGATTTCCTAAACTGAACGCCCCGCTATTTCTTAGTCACATTTCTTGTACGTGGTTTCCTACATTGTGTGTCGTACTAGCCTTGTTAGCTACGTTGTGAACGTTATGTGTCCGATTTCTTGTACGCACATAATTTATATACTAAAAGTTCCGAGTATTGCCCTTCTTTTTGATTGACTGGAACAAGGCGCGTAAAGTAGTGTTGTCACGTGACTGTCGGGGATTTTTCTTTATTTTACACCCACGTGACCTCGCTCTACAATGAGAAATTCCCTCTTTCCAGATTAAAAGGGAAATTATCTTTCTTCCTCTCAAGGGTCGTTACTTGTGCCCTAATGCACTAAAAGTCGTGTTATTTTTAACAAAGTGCGTAGCCTTGAAGAATACAAAGGGAGTTTCTACATTCCACGGTACTGCGTTCTACTGAGCATATATTTATTATGTTAAATATTAAAAATTAATTACTAAACTAATAATATATGCGTCGTGCTAAAATACTGTCGCAAGGTCTAAGCTTAAAATGTTTTTGTCCCGCAGCCATCAGCACTCTCTAGTGGAAAGCATATTTCGAAAACTCTTAGTATCCACAGCATGCATATACAGACAGCTATACAAATATATTTTCATGGAGTTTTTCTGAGCGGAATACAGCCATGCGGATGTGCATGTCTCCCATCCTGTGCAGTATCATAATTAAGTAAAATAATTTACATGTCACATTTGTACACTCCATGACCTTAAAATTAAAATGTTAAAGCTTTCAAATTATATATCAGGCTCTCAGTATTGCTTTCACAGACATTATACATCTTTCCATAACGCTATAGTACGATTATATCAGTAGAACAACTTCTATGTTTGAAAAAGTTCAAGAAGCCTGAAATTAGGAAAGGGTAAACAGAATTTATGAAAAAATAACAATCAGCACTTATACTTTGAATAATATATATATTAAATAAGAAAAGCAATTCCTGGAGGAAGTCGAAAAATAGTATGAGGTGTACTCATAGTTGATTGTAAGGGTGGGTGTATTCATATTTGGTACAAGGTATATTTGTGTTCCTCCTCTACGGATCTTTACGTTAGTCTTCCAAAATCTGGTTCCTTATCCATATCCGTGATATTGAACACTTTTGGGAATACTCATTTGCTGATACATGTGTTTTTTCCAGAAATAGGGTCGATATTTTCCCAAAAAACCGTAAAGAGCTTGACATTTGCGGAATGTCGTGACAGAGGTGAGGTTCATTGTCCGGCGCTAATGGCACCGAAGGACGCAGTGGTCAGCATTACGCGATAGCCAGTCTCGAAATACCGAGGGCCACGTCTATATTCGGGCAAGTCCGCTTGAGGAACCGGTTGCGTGTCCAGCTGGAACACGACAACGCTAAGGGTGGTTGTTGTTTGTAGACAGCATCTGTATTCACACCTGTACCAAACTTCCGAACACCACTTCATTTCCAAATACAATTGCCTTCCGATTATCTCCGGAAATGCTTGCCTGCTGGTGGAAATTAAGGTTTTGGGATTCAGCGAAAGAAACTATTGATAATTTAAATAGTTTTGCACCATTCTGCCTGATATTGTCTTAATGCAGACGTAAATGCCATGCATGCAAGCTTCAAACTGTTTTCTGGTAATGGGTGGGCCTAAACTGCATGCCTGTATCGTAGGAGATAATGTATAATTCTCCTATCTGTAATATAAATATTTGATAATGGAACAAACTGGAGTTTATAAACACAAAGCTTATTATAAAAACTAGTATATGCGTGCTGTAACACGTAGAGGATCCCTAACATCTGAAGTACAAAATTATCCCGAGGGAAATGGCGGTGCCGACCGGGTTTCTTCCACAGCTTCAGAATAATGTAGAAGAATTTAAACTTGATCATGAACGATACGTTAGGAAACACTGGGTATGTGAAATCCGTAGTAACTAATACACAATACGTTTAAAAATTCCTTATTTGTTAACTATAAATAACCAGGTTGATAACTTTACTATTATAAAATTGTTATTATGAACAAATAGATGAAAATCGATAAACAAAAAAGCATGGAGATATGCATTTAATTTTTCTGTAGAAATACACGGTAAATCGTTAACTTGGTTGAACGTATTGATAATTGAATAAACATACGTCAGGAAAGTTATGCCAGCAACATAAAAAAAAGATTGTTGAAAACAGCTTGCCTTCCTACAAAGCCAAATTAAAAGTTGACATCAGGGTTTTGTGTTCAAATTAAATTCATTTGTGTAATTTCGCATCACAAATATGGTGGTGCAAAGACTTACGTTACTTTAAGATCATATATTCATAAGTCTGATCAGTAGAGATTCCGAAAGCTAAATTATATCAAAATATTGCCATTTCATTAATCATATATGATAGCAAAAGCAGAGACATTAAGTAAGCTCTAAAGTACCAAGCTGTCGTATCTTGGAAGACATTAATTTAAAAACCAATTTTAAGTTATTGTTTCCTGACATGTACACTTTTTTATTTCAATATTACATAAAAGAGTTTCTTTTTACAGGGGATGGTGTGATATGACAAATGCGTTACCATTAGTGCCATTAATAGAAGCTTCTGACCATAAATATCTTTAATTCACTTTTCAAATTAGCTGAGTCATCCAGTCTGTCTGTTCAAATTTCGAAGTTACAGATATAAGTTTCTAAAATACCAGTCCGGTACTGGCTGATGATAATACCATTTGAGAACATAACAAACACGAAGGGCCGTTGGAGAGAATACCTTTCTGGTGTAATGGTTATGATATTAATTTCGCATTTCTTTTCGAGTTCCAATCTTCTTCGTATGGATTTGTAAGATAAAAAGCTAAACCCATTGCAGAAAACGAACCTATGACCCTCATGTAATCAGGTTTTGGCGTTACCATTAAGCCACATGAGCAATTAAATAAATGCTTCTGGAGTAGGTGACACAACACAAGAAGGAAGTTAACCCATGGACAGTGTCGCACTGTCAAGTCATCTTTTCGAGATTTGGGAGAAATTTAAGGCAATAGAAAATCTTGAAAACGCGAATAACAAGTTGCTGAAAATCGATATTTCTAAACTCACGTATGAGGTTTAAAGCAACTCCAAGGCAGTTTATCCTCTTACTGATTTAATATCGACTTATTTGTGTTTGAAACCAATTTGTTAAACACCTTATAACTGCATTATGTTTAGCCGTGGACCATGCATTTCCTACCTGAAATTACATATATCAGACATGTCTATAATCTCTTAATTATTTAGGCGTAGTTCATTAACACCTTGTATAATTATAATTGCTTATGGTTCGTGCAGTATTAACGCATATTAACACTTTCACTACTAACGGTAGGCTGCCTTCTTTCTTGGTCGGTGTGGTTCTGTTTGCTTCCTGCTTTCCACATAAGGACATCTGTGTGTTCCAAAATGTACTGCTTGTGTTAAGAACGATGCATGTTCATGATTTAGGCCCCATTTCTGATTTCTATTTTGAATATAGGTAAGATCTGTATTTCATATATACTCAAGATGCCCGTATTTATGATAAACATGCCTGTATTAAACGTTTGTAAATGCAAGATAGCAATGCTTTGTGCGGCACACATAGCCGTTGTCCACCCCTGTAAGGGTCATGTCCTTTTTCAGCAGAGCTGACAGGCTTATCGTTCAGATGTGTTCAATACGGTGCGGATGCTGGTTCCTCGAAGTATGCTACAGTCAAAGAGTTAAGCATTTCTTCCTGAGTTTTAACCATTTGGACTCGACAGCCATTAACAACTCTATAATCCTCACATTACACAACCGGTTTGTGCAAATTTGAGGCTCTCGGTAGGAAAATGTATAAATTATTGATCTTAAAAGTCCCAGAAGATGATTTTCCTAAAGAAAGCGTATTCAATGGATTAAAAATTTCATTAGAGATACAGAATATTTAACTAAAACTATAAAGAATGAGATAATACAATAAACCCATAAGTTTCAGTGTTACGGGCAAATAAACCGACTCCTTTATGGACAACTGTCAAGTCATCGTCGCTGTAGAACATTTATACAAATTATTCAAGCCTAATTCCACAAATTCACCAGGGAAGACGTTTACCAGAAATTGAGACAGAGATATTCGCCTAAGCTGTTTTCACGAAATATAGGATAGAAAATTCCAATTGACGGGGTGCACTGTTTCTTGGCATGCAGATTCATCACAGCTGAATAAATTTCGAAAGGCCTCCAGAGGTTCTTTCAACAGTATTATACTAGTGAAGCTATTCTTCTGGGAAGGTTACAGAGGACTTTACGGTTAATCCTTGAAAAGTAGCTTTACTCGCATTTGGAGTCTCCAAATATGTCTCTACTCTGGTATTAAATAAAATTATAAAGCCTTGAGGAGTGACGCATTCCATCATCATCTTCGTGCACGTTAAGTCACTTGAAGATATAAAACCCCGAAATATCTGTTTTAATTCACGTGTTTTGAAGCAGCGTATAGCATAATAAGCTTCATGAAATTTTGAAGTGATATCTTGGAATGGGAGCGCATGTAAAGGCAGGATTTCCAAAGTGAAGAGCATCTAGCTTTGTAAAACATGCCTTGTGGTACGGCATTTGCCTCTTTAAACAAGCCAGTCACAAGGCTCTTTGCGCACGATTAACTCCAAACCCAATGTTCTCTCAGAAATTCATTTTAATTAACTTTAGCTAGTGTGATGGGGCGCCCCTGAAGAAAAATTAGCAGTTCTGCAATTTTGCATGTTTGTTGCCTTATGAGTTTAGAGTAATATGGCCGATTGCCATAAAAATCCTCGCATATACTTAGGTTATAACGCGACCACTTATAAATCTCGAGAAGTGGACATTCGGTTGTTATGAAAATAAAATCACCATCTACACTTTCAACATAAGTTTTTATTAAGTATTGTGGAAACTCTGTGCACAATAAATTAAGACTATATTCTCAGAAAATTCTCACCATAAGGTCGTTTAATTCCTCCCCTAAAATCTTTAGATTTGAATAGGCGCAATTTCCCAGAATTGTTTCATGCAAGCTCTAGCAATCAAGGACTCAACTGTGAGACACGATTTTCTCTATTCTCAAGATATATTTGTTTACTAATTTTAACTTACTGAAAAATTGCAAATATAAAACAATAACTAAGAAAATCTCTTAAATTAGGTAAAAAATGTATGCGTCAGCTTGCGCCATCTAATTAATAAACTAGGCATTTAACAAAATACTTTTACAACTTAAGCTTTAAAACTTAAAGTAAAGAAATGGAGATCAAGTTGATGATTTTGTGAAATTTGGTCATAATTATGAAAAAATAATATATAGTTTGTCATAGTAAAATAACAAGAAATCTAAATGTTGAGAAAATATACAGCTTATTACAGTTTGCGTACTTAAACTAATAATTAACTGAAACTATGGATAAGTAGGCACATGCTTATTAATAGGCACCACCAAATTTAAATCTTATTTTCTTGCAAATCTTTGTCCAAAACATTTCCTCACCCAAAATGTTCCACACGTGTAATTTTTTGCTAATTTCTTTCAGAATTTTGATACCGCCTCTTAAAAGTGCACTAAAGAAAATGCTCATATGTATTTTCGAATTAATGGTTCAGTTTTGAAAAATAAGGTATTACATTTTGAAAAACCCAGAGTTTTGGTGAATAGAAAAACTATTTTTGTGTACTAATTAGAGGTAATATAAAAATTATAAAGTGACAGATCTATTTACAAACTCATTCACTGAAGTGGATTATATGTTTTTGTTGGAAGATAGCAAAGGAATGAAGGAGAGTGAATATTTTTTAAAATATATCACGTGACTCATTTTCATTAGTATAATAAATTTAGACGGTAAAAATTATTATTTAAATAATCATACAAACTAGAATTTTGAACATGGCAAAATTATCACCATTATTACGTATAATACCTGGTATAATTTCAATAAGATGTCTTACATACTTTGGATTTTCCTAATGCCATAGATGCATCACTTAAAATGTAAACACGTGTTCATGAATGACTACCTTAGATATAAAAATTTAATTAAACTGACTAATGAACAGCTTTCCAAATAGGATGTTCATTGGTCCGTTGCATTGTTCTCTTTCTATTACAATAGGGTGAGAGAGAGGTGCAGGGAAAAAATCCAGTCACATCTCTCACTCTTGTGTCTTTTGAAAAACCTTACACAGTCAAAATATGTTTCCACAGTTTTTCGGTTACTTTCGAAATGCTCAAATTTCAGTTCACATGAATATTTAAACACTGGACACTGACTTGTCTTAGTTATTGACATGTTTGTAAAATCTATGTGATGATGATGGTAATGATGACACTGACAATTTGATGATGCTAATGCTCCAGCAGGAAGACTTTTTCAGTTTTTGCGAAGCACCAACTTCAAAAAGCACTGCTGTAAAAAGAGCTAATTTGGGTCATCGTTTCACTCAATGTTTAATAAAAAGCTTGCTAAAGCAGCATTTAAACATAAAATAACATACAATGCCGTAACTCTATCTCTTTCCTGTCTTACACTATTAATAGAAGTGTTATAATTTAAAGCTCAGTTGTTCAGCTAATCTCGGATTTTCTGATAGTTCCTGAGACTGCTTAGTTGTTCTAAATCATAACAAGCGCAAAAAAAAAAAGGACCAATGATAGCAATCTAAAACGACTGCAATTGACAGCGATAGTTAATCTTATGACAAACACCCTTCGAAGCAGTGTTTTCATTTTAATGCAAATTTAAGATTTCTGACAGTAAATCACTTTAAATGACTAAGAGTCAGGTTGCAATCGAACTCTACAGTAATTTATCATCAGGAAGGTAGACGCGTCTTTGCCCGCAAGCAAAACCTCTCTTCATCTCACTGGTGCATCTAATCTCAGGCTCTAAAAGTACATTAGAACAGTGTTTATTAGGCGTGGCTTGCAAAAATATCTTAATTCACCGAGGCGTTACCCAGAAAAGACTTTCACCCAATTTGGACACCTTGTGATTAGTATTCTGGGATAGTCCGAGCCACGAAGCGAGATTATGTGAAAACGAAATGCCTAAATACCCGATATATAATATAAATTTTAATTTTCCTAATTCGAAGCTCACCCGTCATTATGTCATTTAATATTCAAGAGGATGGTCTTATAATACACACGTTTTTCCGATCTGTGCACCACACCTCTCGGCTCATAAGAGTGTGTAATTTACATGTTTCATTTACTGGGATTGTGTGGGAGTGGAGACAAAGCTGGGATTTCTCTGCAATACGGTGCGGTGAATTTCTAAAGACAGGGGAGGGTTAATGAGCCAAGGTAGGAGATATGCTAATCAGGTGAGCAGGGAGGAACCATTTTCGTATCCAATGTGCTGATAAACAACGGCGCCGCTGATTTCGATGATATGTCACTCGGCAGAGGAGACCCCCACTGCGAAGTTATTGTGGTTCGACTCTCAGTCGGATGGTAGCCACAAAGAGCTTCTGGCGCGATAGATCGGATTAAAGCAGAACGCACAGCTCTTAAAGTAAGTTACCCATTCACTTCTCACACAGTAAAGTAAAATGGTTTTCGTGCCTAGAAACCTATTCTTAAGAAGAAAGTAATACGACTGCAGCTAATTTTCTGAACTCGAGTGGTGACCGAAGCGCTAAAAGTGACTTTCTAAAGCATTTTAACCTAGAACTTTAATTTTTCTGCAGACATTACCGGCAGCAAAAGTTGTATTCGTACCAAGGTTCATTCAAGTATGTCTCTTCATTCTGGATACACTAATTTATTCTATTTAATCAGCGAAAATGAAAATCTATCTTCCTCTACAGATATTGAGCGAAATGCACCATTTTTTAAAAACTAAACCTCTTAATATATTTTTAAAAAGCTGTCCGTTTGAAATGTCTAATAGGTATTAATATTTTACACCCCAAAGCGGAAACCAACTGTAAAAGAGCCCATAGTTATAATA
Organism: Hymenopus coronatus; assembly: GCA_030762935.1. Taxonomy (NCBI): domain Eukaryota; kingdom Metazoa; phylum Arthropoda; class Insecta; order Mantodea; family Hymenopodidae; genus Hymenopus; species Hymenopus coronatus. The sequence continues at coordinate 386,487,247 of CM060900.1, forward strand.
ATTGATTTTTTTTAAAACTAATCTATGACAAATATCAAAATTCCAATCAGACACTTCATTACACATGTTAAAGTGCTTTAGGAAAAATTCTCTTACGCTAGCTGCATTTTATGGCAGAAGATAAGTTTTGAATATAGGAAAATAACAACAAATTTGAAGCTGAAAAAAATGGCGTTAAAGTTTGAAATAGAGCGTCATTTAACCAGCGCAACGAGTTAAAATGACTCCCAAAGCATGTGTTGCATCCGCCCTAGGAGAATAAAGCAATATAAATAAATACTTCAAAGTGTTTTGAAATGTTAAAATATGCAAAAATTGGCATTTATACCAACATAGCAAAAAAAAAAAAAAAGTATAAAAGCTATTCTTGCAAAAGATTATTCTTTTATCGACGTCATACAAATCGAAATAGATGAACATTAGCAGAGTTGGTTTATAACTACTTCCTTGTAAGTAAAAGGGAAATAAGGGAGTACATTAGGCTAAAGCGATAGTCAAACATTTAAAAGCTGATCGCTATGTAAAACAATTGAGGTTTGGTTAGCTTTGTATAGTCCCGTTTGAGAAAAGTTGAAACTTGAAACCAATAGTAAAGAATATCTATAAAACGGTCAACTCTACAAGAAAAACGTATATGACCTAAATTGTTTTAAAGAGATCTACATTTTTGGTTTAGTAAGTCTTCGTCAATCGTTATGCTAAATTCTGCAAAGTTCATACAAAATAAAGGGATTTCCAGAGATTATTCCCGGAAAATTAAATGTATATATTTTATTTGTGATGTAAATATCTTTAATACGGTATTTTAATCAAAATCATTAGAGCCAATTTTGAGAAAAACATTTTCAAAACATTTTCCATGTAAAGGGTAGTTTGTGATGGGAGTTTTTCTTCAAAATCTTCATGTGGCATCCTTGGAACGTAGAAAACGTAAATACCAAGATTGTTATTAGCGGTCTTTTTGTTTCTAAGCTATCCTGTCCTCACACACACACAGACACACACACACACACACGGACCTTTTCTTAAAAAAATTCGGACTCAGGGGACATCAATACATATGTGGAACACAATACATTCTATAGCTACTATATACATTTTATGTACTAACATGTTAAAAGAAGGTAAAAAGCACTTGTGCATCACCTTAAATGCATATACGTTCGAGTGAATTAGGAAAGTACCTAACAACATTAACACAATATAAAGAAACACTAAAGTAAGTTAGAACTTAAAAATCAAATTTAGTTTAGCTAAGGTTTTTTATTCTTCATACATTAAATTAGTTATTCTAGTGCAGACTTTGATAGCCCCAGGGCCTTGAATTAGTAAGGGCAATAAAAAGCAATCCTTATGTATTTTTATGTTCTAAAATTCCCGGGCTGTTTTGCCGTGAATTGTAGGTTAAATACTTTGACCTTTGGGCACCATTGAATCGCCCACATATACGACCGCTTGCTACACTATTCCACTGTTATAATAGCATTTCGGTTGCTCTGAAAGTTACTTAAAGAAATTTATATATATATTTTTAATTGTTTAACATCTAAGGTCATAAGGCTTTGCACTAGTAACAACTGTTGTCTGTAGGTTCTTTACGTTGTCTTTAAATTTATTTTCCTCAAACACAGTGACATACATTCACTCTCACATACATACTAATAGGCTCTGTGGGAGGATACGGAATAATTCTGGTTAAAGAAAAATTCCCCGCCCCAGCCGGGAATTGAACCTGGTACTTCCGGGTGAGAAGTCAGCTCGCTGTCCACTCGAACACGGAGGCAGTCAAAAAATGATATTGTTTTGCGTAGAAAATGTGCAATTTGACTAAGATCCGACTGCTATTTTCGCGAGTTTTGTCACCACGTCGCTATTTACTATGGTAATGGTCAGGTGCTTCTTGGAAGACATCAATGAGCTTTTCACGCTAAACATACGCGATCTCTTGAAAAATTGTCACTACGACGTATTTTCGATGGAACAAAAAGTTTGAGTTGACAACGATAATCTTCTCGGACACGTAGTGGCTAATTTTCATATGGAATAACTCACTAAACATTCAGTGGCAGCTGTGACTTGAAATCCTACTTGCTAAGTCACCTTGATGATGCCTTTGCTATAAGGTCACTTAGTAAATTGAACTTAAAAAAAAGTTTAGCACAAGCGAATAGCAAAATACAAAAATTCAGTCTGCAAATGAGTACATTGGCAAATTGCGTTTATTGACGTACTGATAACCAAGAAAAATAAACTTGATGTTGAAAGCTGTACTGTTCAGAAAACCATCAACACCGTCACCTCAGAACATCCAAGCCATGATAAAAAAAAAGTGTAACTAAAACAATATAACATACAAAATAAAGCTGTACCCTGGAACAATCTCATCAGGTCATTATGGCATACACAAGATGCTGGAGTACAATGGGTAGATACTGATGAACGACATTGATCGATAATTATTTGTTAAGTCTTAGAAACAACAAGTTGAACAAGGGGCATCTCTACTTGTAACAAAAGTATTTCTGCCCTCCATAAAGAACGTAATTTATTGCATGAGAGACATTTTACAAAAATGACAAATCAAATCCAAATAACATGCCGACAACAAAAATAATAAAATTCTAAAATTCACCAAAAACCCAATTCAGCCAATTTCTATGTTCTGTGTTTACAAGATTCCACGCACACACAGACATAATGTAATTATATATATACAGCAAAACGAGGTGTAAACTCTGCTGTAACGGAATACAAAAGAAACTAATGCCTTGGACAAACGGACAATTCAGCTGTGGCAAAATGTATCTCTTCACTGGAGCACTATCGAATAGAGTATGATAAAGTAGAGGTTATAGCCTCTGACAAGCCTTATTATGCCTGTGTATACAGAGAGGCTGTAGATATTTACACAGTATTAAAAACCGCAATAAAGATGAAGGATTTAAAATTAATTAAAACTGGATTCCCATACTCAACTCCGTAACCTCCAAGCAGGTAAGAAACTGCAAAATAACGCTTCTCTTTGACTCCGCCCACTGGGCTACGACTATGTATACCGACTCTGTTTTAATATGTATTAGTCTACAGAAGAGACATGATTATATCTCTGAAGAAGTCTCTCATGGATAGGGACGAAACGTCAAGTCGGAGTATTTATTCGCACAATAAATAATTTAATTAAGGACTATTCCACACAGCCTTGCCCGGTATTGCTTAACGGTCACAAATTAAATTTAGCTGTATTTATGGGCGCTCTTTACTGCTATAGTTTTTAGCGTTCAGTTCTATATTGGTCGTGAAAGACCGCTTATGTTTTCTCAGAGGTATTTTAATCAGGTTTGAGGTTCTTTTAGGTGCCATATATCTATGACACGGCACCAGTGGCGTTACTTCATTTCCGAAGGAAGCCATTCCCTCCGCAGGTTTTAAACTCGCGACCTTAGGAACCAGGGACTAAAATGTTACCCCTAGACCATGGAGATTGCCTAAGTAAACCTTTGAATGCGAATGCAAACCCCATGCAGAGCAAGACTAAGAGATAAAAGCGACGTAACCGCTCCGTCATAATAGATGTATGTGTTTTTGTCATCCGAGACGTTGGATTAAAACGAAGGATCCTCCCCTTTTCCAACACAGCAGCCGGAATGACTGCTCACGTGAAAGTTAATAAATACGGGGCAAACTTATGTGGAATAGACTCTAGATTAGAAGAGATTCTCCATAATTTGATAGGGAAAAACATTAATCTTTATGGGCACAACGAAATTAGCATGAAACTTTGGAGAACTCTTAACATATAATTGTTGATATTTGAGTATTGAAGCCCTGTTATTTTTAGATATTGAAATATAAAGCTTTTTACATAAATCCTTAGCCAAATTCATAGTAACTGCTCAAAGATTTACACTTCTCTCGATTCCAATCTTTAGTCTTTCCAGGAGTTTACTGGATGATTCCAAAAAGTAATTGAGGTTTTTGTAAGTGCTTATCACAATTTAAGAAGGCAACCGAAATGTAATTGTTAATTTGGCCTCCAAATTATGATTGCTCTAAGACATAGGCGATGCTTCTACCATAAGAACTGCAAAGGTAGTGTTTATCCTATGTATAATTTATGAAGTTATGACTTATCATGCAGAGGCGTATAAGTGTAGTTGGTGGAAATGTTTTCGTCAGCTCTGCACAAGTAATCGTTCAATTTACGTTTTAACCACACGCTAAATTTGGACATAATGAGCTCCGAATCACTGATGATGTTGCTATTTCAGAGCGTAGGCAGCCGTTTCAATCCCAGATCATAACGCCTTTACCCTGGTGATATAAAAGACAATAACAAGAAAATTAAATAGCCTTTCATTAATTTTTTTAGTGGTTTTAATTAATATTAAGTATATTTTTGCTTCACTGTCTAAACGGATACTCTAATTTCTACTATATTCTGCTTATGTATAAGTATACATATTTTATATATGGTAGCGAGATTTACCACCATACTAATTATTTCTATCATTTATAGAAAATGGAATCATTTGTTGATCTTATTGTGTATATAAATTATTTAATTGCGCTACTGTATTAATTTTGTAACCATTTTTCTGAACAATTATAATAAACAATTATTCGTGCTGTAAGCTTAACATTAGAGAACCTCTAAATTTAAAACTATTTTAAGTTTTAATATATACTGCATGGAAGAATTTTACTGTCATTAGGCGGTTTTAATTTTTTTTGAACATGTTCAAAATAAGTTAAATGAAATAAAAGACATTAATGCGGTCTATTATTGACATTACTAGTGCCGGGTAGAAGGAATAGATATCAATATGTACAATGATAACGTTTGAGGTCTACCTTTATCTTTCATAAATTTATACAAATGTTGAATAACCAGACATTTGATAACTGCTAAAATTCAGAAGCCGGCCGCGAATACTATACTTCGTTGCGGAAGTATTTAATTGCTAAAAAAATGGGAGGAGAATAAGTGCAAAATTTATTTCATCGTTTGAAGACGATGTGATAATCCATATTTGTAGTTGTTCGACTTCTTCTATTCAATTTATGTTCACGCGGAAAATTTCACGATGTTTTCTCGATGTAGATTATTCTCTATCTCAGACGCCCAGTGATTGCTTACATAATACGTCACGAGGTTGACCCTTGTCTGCACTTTGCTCTGCCCGAATATATGAGGGGTATGAGGTATTATATGTGGGATATGAAGGAAGAATATCGATCGCACTAAAACATCAACTTGCTTAATTATAATTTTTTGTTTTCATACAATATTTATCTGATTAGAATTCACATAGCATTCATTGTTCAACTTAAAATATTGAACATAGTAACTTTATTATGCTTTATTTAAATTTGGTTCTTTTGAACAAATAATGACTCAGACTAATATGTAAGCATTTGCACTTCTATTCTTTAAATGACAAAATTGCCCTCATTATTCCTACAAATGTGAAAAACTAAAATTAAATTTAAACATTTTAAAAAACCTTAAAATCGGGAATTAATATACCTGTGTGTCACAGTTCCTTTGATGCACTGCAGTGAACGTTTGTCTTTTGGGAAGATGATTTCGATATCGTCGATGATACAGTCCGTCTCAGCATTGGCAGATTCCCCAGTTATGGCGTAAATTAAACATTTGCTAATTCAACACATGTAAAACCATTCTTTGTGTAAAGGAAAATATCTAACTGAATCGGTCCCTTGTCTCCTCACTGTGAACCACGTTAATAGAAGTCGGCTTGTGCGAGTAGTACTAAACACAGACGCTGCCGATGGTTGATGTATGCACACACAGAAACATCACGCTGGACCGTTCAAAACACACAAGACCCTGACTTTTATATCATAGTGTTTAACACCCGATTTCACTATCATAGCACCGCAAGAGAACCCTGAAATCTGTGCTTCATTTATGACAATGTTGTTAGCAAGTGGACAAAATGATGCTCAGTTATGTGTTACACGTGCTTTTTTAATACTAAGTATCAAATTATTTGCACTTATTCAACTCCCAGTGTCAAGCTTAAAGTTGGACACTAAAAGTGCCACACATTTAGTTTTATCTTTAAATGAAAAACAAAGGAGTAGTATACACATCCTAAATATTTTCTCAAAATCTCTTACTGTAGAATTAACCTGCATATATAATATACAGGTTTCTGTAATATTATATGTTAATACTGTAATATATATGGTTATAATTCATTCTATATATAGAATGAATTATAGCCACGACATAAATAAGTTTTTTTGTTTTGCTTACCCAAGCATTGCATTAAAATAATGTAAAGCAAAATTAATAGTTCGGCTTAACAAGTTATTAAAAGGAGATACAATTCCGGAGCAACAGCCCACAAGGATCATAGGCCTACTGTACGGCCGCTGCGTCCCCAATCTCGGCCCAGGACAGTCGTCAAAGATGGGGTGCAGTTTTGGAGGGTGAGACGGAATCAGCGCTTCGGGTCCCTCCCGGCCGGTTGTTGCGGTCCTCTCGATCTGCAACCGCCACTTCTCTATCAAGTAGCTCCCCAGAATTTTGAAAGTGTTAAAGTTTAGGTTTGAGAAAAACACTGCTTTATAAAACTGTATGATACGGAACAGGTAGATTTTATTTTTAAATATCTTTAGAGCCCGAAGAAAAGAGGCAACAAATGAATGTTGATTCTCTATGGGTGACGAAAGGTTTAAAAAAAACACGTGATAAAAGAAGTACTTTTATTTATTTATTTTTTGATCTGCCAGTGTTCCTTAAGGCGTCACCAAAATGATAAATCTGATTTTATAACGAATTAATGCTAGAGTTTTAATTTTCGCACAGACATTACTGCTAACAAAAAAAAACATTCATACAAATTTTCACTTAAAATATATCCTTTCATTCTAGATATATTAATTAATTTACTCGGTTTAATTAGCTGAACTAAAGATGTAAGTTCTGCTAGAGATATTGAGCTATATCCACCATCCTTAAAATCTAAATCCCTTAATGACTTTGTAACAAATTTTCTTGTTGAGAGTTTCCTGAAGTAGATAGTATTTTTGTTTAAATTATTTCACATTGCAAAGGATAAAACAAAAACTGCCAAAGGGCATAATTAGAGTAATTAATTTTTTAAAACTATGATAAGACCAATCTTAACATTCCAACCCGACACTTTATTGCACACACTCTGCAGTGCTTTGGAAAAATGTTGTGAACCCTAGTTGCATTTTTCTGGGAGAAAGTGGATTTTGAATATGGAGAAATAAGAATAAATTTGAACTTGAGAGAAATTGCTTTAAAGTTTGACACACAGAGCCATTTAACCAGCACAATGCTTTAAAATATCATCCATAAAATGTGTTGCATCCGCTCTACGAGAATCAAATATTACAAATATGAACTTAAGAGTATTTTGCATTTTTTGGGCAAAAAAAGAAAAAAGTTTTAATAAAATTGTTAAAAAAACCACCTCTCTGTCCCCTCAAGTAAGAAAAAGAGCAGTACACCAACACGCTGGTTTTAAACCAAGAATCTGTGCATAAGCATTTCTGAATTCCTACGTTTTTTTCATTCTCTAGCACGCATACAACTAGAGAAAGTATTGCTTCCCACCCAAAAATTCGATGCCGAGATTTCACCGGAAATATATGTTTTAAGGCTCCCTGGGTCAAAAAAAAATATTTTTAGAAAGAGGTAGGTCCGTGAGTGTGAGTGGCGAGCATAGCTCAAAAACGAAAAGTCTATGAAACACCAAACTAATTATTTAAATTCAGTATCTTCCAAGAATGCAACATGAATATTTTAAAGAAAATCGCCCCACCCCAACTACCCTTTAAATGGAACATTTTTCAGCATTTTTTATTTTTTCTAAAACGGCTCTAACGATTTTGATTAAATTTCCATATGTTTAGGATATTTTAACAAACTAAATGTAGGTATATTTTGAATGTTCTGGGAATAGCCTCAGAAGAATTCTGAGCCTTTGTATAACTAATAAACCGTAAGAGATAGACAAAAACTTACCACACAAAACATGTAATTCTCGTTCATACACACAATTTACGTGAAATACATTTGTTGTAGGATTAACCGTTTCCGAGATATTCCGTGTCTTGGGTTTCAATTTTAAACTACCTTTAATTGTCTCAAACGGGAGGCTATCTCTATTTTTGGCTCTCTTTTGTTTATTCCTGCCAAGTAAAGAGAACGGAGTTTCAATTGTTACACTTAGCGACCGACTTCTAAAGGATTTGAGTTTCGCTTTAGCCCGATGCATTCTCTCATTTCCCTTCTACCTACAAAGAATCAAGTAATAAGACGAATGCTGCTAATGTTTATCTCGATTAGAGTGATGTAGATAAAAGAATAATGTTCTGTAAGAAACTAGGGAAAGTCATGTGAATGGAACACACCAGAAAGTTTAAATTGGGAAATCCTATTAACCCCTGAAGGAACCAGTTTTTTTTTTCCTTCACTTTTATAGTCTGGTGAGCCAATGCTGACACGAAGACATATAACACAGCTATCATTTGGTCTGACGCTGTGAGCATAGATCCCGTGTAACATTAGCACCGTCAAAAATGGAAGAATACAAGGTCCTGTCACGTAACCAGGTGCATCGGCTCGGAAAAGATGAGGTTTGATTCCTGGTGGAATTTCGTGATATTTACCTCAAACATGGCCGTGTGTCCAAAACTGGAGACAAATAAGGTCACGCAACGGTACTACAATAAACTCCAGAGAATTAATTAAAACAGTTTCGGCCACGAGTACAGTGAGGTGCTAATCGAGCGGGACGGTTCAGGCGGTAACGTCTATGGTCCATATTTGGGAGGTTCGGGATTCGATGCCCGACGGCCGCCCATTTTGTCCATACGGTTTTTCGTGATGTACTTCTGATTGCCAAGAAGTGATGTATTCTACCACAGTTCTCCTTTCCCTCGTTTTCTACAAAATTCTGTTCCGTTTCATTTTTCAGGTTGACTACGAGGTTGTGGTTCAGACGATGGTGGGCAAATGGCGCACAACCTAGTGATTTGGAACTTCTTCTCGACCCTGACAGAGGAAACCTGTTGACCCTCCACTATTGGGTCGTGTTCCCCAATCCCACTAGGGGGACGTTAAAGAGCGAACCTCATTTAGCTGGGTGGTTAAGTCCGGAACCTATAGGGAAATCTGCGCGTCTCTGTCGCTCTGCCGCCTTCAGTCCATTCGTCTCCTGCGGTTCCTTCACTTTATCCGCTTTTCCCGGGGATGTAAGCATGTCCGCTGGGGTGAGGTCTCCAAAACAGAAATACAAATTAAACGATTCATTGCTTATACTATATGTTCTGAGACTGATAGGGTCTTGGTTTTTCAAATTGCACCTGAGCTTCACATACATACATACATACATACATACATACATACATACATACATACATACATACATACATACATACATACATACATACATACATACATACATACATACATACATACATACATACATACATACATACATACATACATACATACATACATACATACATACATACATACATACATACATACATACATACATACATACATACATACATACATACATACATACATACATACATACATACATACATACATACATACATACATACATACATACATACATACATACATACATACATACATACATACATACATACATACATACATACATACATACATACATACATACATACATACATACATACATACATACATACATACATACATACATACATACATACATACATACATACATACATACATACATACATACATACATACATACATACATACATACATACATACATACATACATACATACATACATACATACATACATACATACATACATACATACATACATACATACATACATACATACATACATACATACATACATACATACATACATACATACATACATACATACATACATACATACATACATACATACATACATACATACATACATACATACATACATACATACATACATACATACATACATACATACATACATACATACATACATACATACATACATACATACATACATACATACATACATACATACATACATACATACATACATACATACATACATACATACATACATACATACATACATACATACATACATACATACATACATACATACATACATACATACATACATACATACATACATACATACATACATACATACATACATACATACATACATACATACATACATACATACATACATACATACATACATACATACATACATACATACATACATACATACATACATACATACATACATACATACATACATACATACATACATACATACATACATACATACATACATACATACATACATACATACATACATACATACATACATACATACATACATACATACATACATACATACATACATACATACATACATACATACATACATACATACATACATACATACATACATACATACATACATACATACATACATATCTACGGTAAAGTCTGCAATAAAAGAAATATGATATACATAGAGTGGAAAAACAATAGGAGTAATAAGAAACGTCACTTTGTTAAACATTCTCCCCTCAGTTAAAGACTTAAATTAAGGTTCTCTTTAACAGCTACAGTTGCAGAAATAGTTGCAAGACATCGCAAACCCAAAGACAATTTACACAGGTTTCGTCATCACAAAAGAACTAAATTATTCCAGACAAGCTATAAAGCATCTAATCTATGAATTCAACAACATAGAACTGCAATGATTGGTGCTCTTTAGAAGCATTTTTTTAAATTTATTCGCTGAGTCAACTTGTAAAACAGCACAGAACAAATACCAACTGCTTAATGAGCTTAATCGAGCAAGATGGCGCCACGGTAACGTGAGGGTCTCGCAGTTTGGAGGTCAGGGGTTCTACCCCGTCGACCGCGCACTCTGGCTTGGGTTTCTTGTGGTTCCACCCTGTCATTTAGACTAATTCTGGGGTGCATATTCTCCACGACTTCCTTTCCATCCTTTCCTTTCATGTCATTTCTCTATCATATTTCAGGTGTGTGAATGTGTATCTTAGGGTTCGTAGTGTGTTGCAGTGCTGGCACATGGCGCGCGGACACACAAGCTTTGTAAATGCTGTTCTCGGCGTTTTGATAGCTGTACTCACGGGGGTGGGGACGTTTGCCTTTCCGACATCCAAAATCCATGGTGCTGGCGGCTCCGTGGCGCTCATGGCGTCGAGATGAAGAACTATCAGCCAAATAGTTAGGGTCTTCCGCGTGACTCTGTGGTCTGTCTGCACCCGACCTGTGGCCGCCTGCGTTCCTCTCTCTTCAACCCTTCCTCCTGGGAGGTGTTAATGCTCAATAAATTGTATAGGTCGCGGTGCATAATGTGTCTCCTTTGTCTAGCTAATACCTTTTCCTTTAATGAGGTTAAGACTGAGTATGAGATAAAGCTGAATTACACGGTATAGATAAGTTATTGGGTTTAAATAGAGTAGGAACAACTTATAATCCACGCAACCAATTATATATGTCTAGCTTTATTTTAGTTATAGACAGTTAACTTTAGCAACATGTTTATGCTAGGAGGAGTCTGGTAATAGCACGAACAATGATTTGTAATTAAATTTAAATACATGCAAAAATCAGGTTAAGTCAAACTTAAGAATATGTGACTGTGAGGAAATCTAAAATTAATACAGTAAATGTAGTATTAGTCTGTAGCAAGAAGATTGCATTTAATGGAAAGAAACACATGCCCGCACACACATACACACACTCACACTCACACACAGACACGAAAACGAGCGACTGCTATTAAATTTGACCTAAAAGTATGTCGTTAGATCAGCTAAGATCAAACAAGTGCACTAAATGCTGCGTCTCTGGGTACTAGTTGGCCGCTCGCCAAGACTACTCAGCGGCGCACCTCGCGACCTCGGCTTAGGCTTGTTCCTTCTTGACTTACCGTAACTTGTGTCGAGTTCTGAAGAAATTGAACGAGATAACAAAGTCAAAAGTGTTTGCAGTTACTATAAATGACGAACCTTATAGAAATGGTTTATTCCAACCATTCTTTGGTCAACTGACAGATATTGAATATCAGTCTGAATATATTGCCATTAAACTAACAGGAGAGAAAAAAAAGCTGAACTAAAACGCATTCAAATGTATTATAGCGCACATGTGCCGACTGAACCGACTGAAAAATATTTATCTTACATTTTTTTCTTCCAATATTCTCAAGTATAAGGCTTATGATGCATGGCTAAAGCTTACTTTTTGCGTACATGTGTATACAACTCTTTGCAATAATTGACAAGTGGAAATGGAGCACACCATTTTCGTAGTGTCTGTCGTACTACTTATTAGCCAGTGCGTTCCTTACACTGGCGCAATATATCAAAACAGGTCCCAGTCCTAGAGAGGGACTCTCATGGATTAGACTAGGAGCTGGCAGATGATAAAAATTACTAATAATCATGGTATGAGAATCTGCCCCATTTTTGAGGTGGAAGAGTCGTGGATGCATATCTTGGCAAGATATATAGGTACGGAGGATTGTAGGGAAAAGTATTTATCACGAGTTCTTACCACCTCGAATGGAGAGTTAGTGGACATGTTGGGCGCTACCGGCAGGTATGGAAGACGCGGAGGGGATAGATAAATTTCTGCTTAAGGCGAGAAGCGTAGGGAAGAGGGGGGAGGAGGTGATAATAGTACTTTATACATATATTTATATATCATTGTTATTTGGCGTTGTGTTCATATATTCTTTTAAATGTATTTGTTTACTATAATAGGGCACACTGATAAATCTGAATACGGTTTACTATTTGTAGTGTGTTTTAAATTTAAGATGTTATATTTGAACATGTTTTTTTCTTTGTATTTATACGTGTATTCTACTTTATATATTATTATTATTTTTTAATATTGTTTATTATTTTCTGTGATAAAAAAAATCACGTACGCTCTGTGGACCCGTACGATTGATGAAGATCAGTGTATGTGCATTAGTATTTAAATGAATATACTATTTCATTAATTCATTCTTGAAGAACAGACCAGCAACAGAACACTCAACAGACAGTTTAGGTGCGAAACAGCAGGTCTGAGACACAAATTTTAATGTCATAAGCGTAGCAATATTACGAGCCAGAAAACTGTCCAAGGTAAATATGAATAATAACTCAGGAGCAGAGAATTGGTTAGATAAACTTTCGTGCTCTTTATTTGCGTTAGCTAGTAATTCTGCGGATACTCTCCACAACGTCATCTCTTGAACAGCAAAAGCACAGTTTACTCTAGATCACTTGATTTTCCACACACTTAGATTGGAACCCGACACCATTTATAATTTTATTTTTTGTGATATCAATACAAATTCATGCGTTTTCGCTGACTATATTTTGGGTGTTTATAGAGTTCTTAAGTATTAGCAAATATACTATCAAACTTTTTCCGAATTGAATTTTCTCAGCCTAAGAATTGCTAAAGGCGGATAAGCAGATATTTCTGGGTGTATTTTGCATTTCAGTTTAATACTCCTTCTGACGCGTAATTAGCGGCGAGAAAGTACGTATAGAATATACTTTCGGTGGGCACGGATGTTTCAAAGTATTAGCTTCAAAGAAATATTAATTTTACCGAATTTTGGTACGCAGAAAAAAAAAAAAACTTCTGGAAAGGTGCGGGAAAACAAGAACTCATTTTTTGTCTCTCCGGCCTTGCCAAAGCTTTTATGATGATTGTAAATTATCAAATCTTAACAGTTCCGGTGTTTTAGGGCGAAAACTTAATTCGCAATGAGGAGTATACGATAATTTATTAGTTTTATGTCAATTATTAATGGGATATGTAACAACCTCTTGGTAATATTTTATTTCACATTTAAACGGTAACGCAAACAAACGAATGTTGGCTTAAGGGGCAAGCCTTTTGAGCGATTAAATAATATTGAATACAATATTTTAAATAGCGCTTATTAGTGTTTTTATAAACCTCAAATTGTAATGCAACTATAATTTAGATGTCTTGGTGGGCCTTTTTTCCGCGGGTTTGTTTGAGCTCTCATTGATCTGATCACTTGATTCTCTGTGTAAAACTGAGTTCCACAATATACGTTAAATTGAAAAACTTTTTAGGCATACAAATTAAGAAAAATATTATGTATATTCTGATGATATTCCGATGATATATGGCCATATTTGTTTGAAAAAAAAAACAGTTGTAGTGGTTGTTACGGGACGTTGGATGTCATTTACTGCTTTTCGCTATTTACGTTTAAATAAGAACTAACGATAGATTTTTTCCTGTATTATAATTGTACACATTTTTGACCACTTGGGTTAACCAATGCAAATTATTCTATAAGAGGTTTGAATCCGGTAGAGATAGCTTTTTTAAGTTGTAAGTTGTACTATATTTTACTACAGCTACATAGAGATTTTTCTGGATAGATCAGGGCCTCTCAAACGCGTAAAATCTCATGCACGCTAACCAAGGTGCAGAGGTACAGTGCACCATGCATCGGTCCGACACGCTCGGCTCGGATATTTTGCAGTGAGGAAGTATAGAAGTTTCGCTCTTTGATATCTACGCGGCAACAAAGCGAACGAAATGTGTTTTATGAAACACTGACAATCTTAAAAAACTATGCTATGCGAAATAACTATTTAACTTCTATGAAGAAACAAATATAAGCTTAACTATAAGATGGGGGGGGGGAAGTGCTCATAGCCACAAGAGCTAACCTACTCTTAGTCTTGAAGAGTGACAGAAATGCCATCGCAACAACAAAGGACTTCGGTAGCATAGAGTGGAGAGACTACCGGCAATGGTTAAGGACTAATTTGGACTCATGGTTTTATGGCCAGGCTTATAGTTTTGTCCAAAACATGATGGCCCTCAACCGGGATCGCTCCCCCCTACCACTGGGCAATAACCATTAGCACACAAAAGGTGACCCTGTACGAGGTGCGAGAAGCAACTTAGTAAAATCTGCTTCCTGGAGATATTGCTTGCAAGTCGAGAATCGCGCCTCAGTCAAGGGACCAGTAAGTGGTAGATTTGGCAACAGCGAGGGCTGGTTTCCAACCGCAAACAACCTAAACCCAAATTCAAAGTCAAAAAGACTTTAGAAGTAGAGTGGGGCAGGGTTATCATGTTCTGAAACTTACTGTAGGTGTGAGAGACGGATATTCCTCTAAGGAGACATTTTTGTGGAAATCTATGCATTTGCTAGAGTAAAACCAGAATCAGGAGAACTGACAAGCTCTTCGCGGCAATACTGTAGCTTCTGCTTGTGTTTTTACTAAAGGCCTTGAACCAAGCAAAACCATTGTTCACATCGAAAACAAAAGGCGACAAAAAATGTGTCATGTGTGCTTATGCAGAAGGTAATTTATCGTTTTGGGAGGAAAACCGTTGCCCCTGGCACTGCAGCTAAGCCCTACAGAGAGTCAGATCCAGGATAACAAAAGGTCTACATCTTCACACTTCCGCACTAGAACTCACATGTCTTTACCTCGGTTGTTGGGAAATATATCGGCATCGCGTTTTTGTTTTGTTTTGTTTTGTTTTGTTTTTCTCTCACGCGGGCTCCATGTTTGTCATACTCATAATTTTAACCTCTTTTTCTTATTTTTATACAAAAATGAGTTACCACAAGACAGGTTTGCTTGTCTCAATTAATCACATCATACTGAACCGTGCGCAGATGTGGATGTCAAACCTCACATAAAGGACTAACTTATACAACAAAAGCGGAACTAATTAAGCTACTGCCGGGTTTATTTACAGTCTATAATCCAAGAATAATATCAAAATAATGCTTATTCATATTAATTTCCCCAAATTGTACCTTGTGGCAAGAGTGGAGGGGAAAATCTGTTATTTCCTTATAAATACAGCACGATGTATGCAAGACCAGATTTCGGTCATCATATTTCGTATGTATTTTGATCTACAGCATGTTGGTATTAACTGTTTAAAAGTAATAAGTAAATAAATCAACATATATATAAAACTATCAC
This sequence comes from Hymenopus coronatus, assembly GCA_030762935.1. Lineage (NCBI taxonomy): Eukaryota > Metazoa > Arthropoda > Insecta > Mantodea > Hymenopodidae > Hymenopus > Hymenopus coronatus. The sequence goes on from CM060900.1 coordinate 386,503,318, forward strand.
TGGGTGGCTATGATATAGTTTGCTCTTTATACGCCGAGCGTGAAGGTCAATCTGATCACCATGCCTGTTGTAAGACGACATCCATTGGGTTGACTTCTAACGGCATTTGAGCTTATTGTAACTGTACAGCTGACATAGAAGAGGTCAGCAATCAACTTTGTGTTTCCGACACAGAACTGGACGCAAAGTAATCTGGATTTTGGTAAAAATAATAATAATAATAATAATAATAATAATAGTAACAATAGTAGCAACAACAACAGCAATAATAATAATAGTAATAATAATAATTGGTGTTCACATTTATATTGTTTTAATGCTCTGCACAAAACTCGATGTCGTGCTCGTGTTATTATTAACGTTGTTACTCTCTTTTACTAATTTTATGTGTTTAAGGTTGCTTTAACAGCTTGGGCAAGCGCAGCCGTATATAAGTGGACACGTTCTAGTGTGTAGTGTAAATTTAACAATTCTATACAATGTCAAATTGGATTATAATATGATATATAGCTATAAATGCTACTTTTAAAGATGTATTTATGTATTACTGTGCGTTTATTGTTAAAAACCAATGCGATTATGTATTCTCTATTTAAAGCACTTGGCACTATGCGCTAGTAATTGTGTTCCACACTGAGACGTGTTACAACCGCCACGTGTTCCTTATTTAAATTGTAAAATTGATTAAATTTACAGTGACCAATTCTGAGGTGAGTTGGTACTACTTGCTGTCCTGGTTTGGCAGGTCGAAGAGGTTTAAAGCTGTTGAAGCAGCCTGTGCGAGAATTCTGTGATTTTCTTTCTAAATTGGGCAAAGATAATAGTGTTAATATTATTTCAATATATGAGATACTTAAAGATGTAGTCGATTATATGGTTATAGAATTCAGTTTCCTGAATAAATCATTTGAAGGTGCTGAAGAACTATATTGAAACAAAGATCGTTAGTTACCAGCTGACCTTTTTATTATTATACAGACTATTTGCCCGAATTTTTAGACCACCACTTCATGCGTCCTCGGTGCATTTGCGCTGTTACTCGTTTTTCAGCCCAGTCATTATCTATCACATACCAAAAGGCTGTCTATTTACCACTATCTACCTTCCGGATAGTTTCCGTTAATGGTTTTGCAAGAAGAAAAGGTTCTGACACAATCCTGATTGTTGTAATATTAATTTTAACGATCCTGTATACCTCTTGGACTGTTTTGCCTCTGTATTTAGTCTTGTGATGCCAGTAGTGATATCACTACTGGGACTTTTAGCACATATATATATGTTGTTTTTTTAAATGTGTAGCACAGATTGTCGCTTTTTTACCAGGACTCTTACCATGGTTAGGCTTGAAACGCTTGATAGCAAATTCAATGGCGAGTTCAATACTGTAAATTTCAACAGAGTTGTAGGAGAATTAAGCTGTTCATATTGAAACAAAGGGAATATACAATATCTTTATAATGAGACAGCATGTGTGTGTGTGTGCGCGTACTTGAGATACTTAAAAATAATAACTTCAAAATCATTCAACCGATTTTGATAACTCTTTCATCACTGAAAAACCCTATTCTTTCTGACGGGTATGAGGTATAACGTACGTTCTAATTTCAATTCATAAATTACTAAAGCTAGTAATATTATAAAGCTATATTATACTATATTAATATAGCCTTCACAGGAAAATGTATTAATTGAGAAATCTATTGTCTATTTAGTTTTCCTTGCAGTTATTACTTTCTCTAGACGTACTACGTACAGTGTATAGAGAAGGTATTGTAATGCACCCAAAACTTCGATACTAAGAAGGATTAGAAAAGCCTTCGCTAACAATGACATAGAGTAGGAAATAAATGCTCTACTCCAGAGAGAATGTGAGTAGAAAGAAAAATTGATTAGTTCCTATACTCATCAGATAATACATGCAATAGGAAACGCTGGTTATTTCAAGCAATATACACATACGGCCATTAGGTCATGATTCACCATTCCCTCTGAAAAAGCAAGGGATATTAATAGGTTACTATCAAAACGTGTAACAAAAGTACAGTGACTTTGAAATGAGATGAGGTTAGTCCTTGAGCGCCACCAGGCCGGCAAACAATCTGAGTGCTGCTGTGTTGACATATTGCATTCGCGCTTAACTGGGGAGTAACGTGCTAAGTGATTCCGTCTCTCATAAAAACTACTTGAGGTAAGGCAAAATATTCAAATTTTGCAAAAAATAATTTAAGGGAAAAATAAGGAGTAATGTTCCTAGCAGAGCCGTCAAAATCCACAGATGTTTAGTTCAAATATTTTTTATAATACACATGAATAAACATTATGAAACTAGGCACATTTGCATGCTCAGTGTGCGAATGGGAGGGAAATATGAAAAGAGTGGGGGTTGCGACCTGGCAATGCAGAGCACGATAACGCATCTCATTCGCTACAGCGTAGAACTCTTCCCATTTGAAAATCTTCACAGGTCTCCTGAAGCACAGCAAAAAAGAAAATAATCAAGTGATATATAAATACATGAACAATGCAAGTTAAAGTAAATTCACCAATTTCATATCAATATACATACATCCGCAGGAGTTTATTTATTAATTCGTTTTAGTAAGGTTTTTTCTAGATGATTATTAAAGCTGTTAGAACAACTGAAGATATACATTACCCATTAACGATAAAATTCTGTCATTTAAACTGCCTGATTTATGTTCCATTTTTGTTTGTGAACTTTATGCAAACAAACACGCAATGCTGAACATTAAAACATGGAGCACTAATATTTCATTTTTCTTTCTGACTTCCTCAGTTCCATACAAGCTATTAGTGGCCCATGGACAACAGATACACTAATACAGGACATTCAGATCATGAAACATTCATTAAAACAAAACGAAAAGAAGTTGTCATCTTGTGAATACCTTCACATTGTGACATTACTGGTAATGGACAGGCAGACTTGCACCAAAGAAAAGCATACCAAACACCACAATTCAAAACACCAATACTCCTCACAGATATTTACTGTCATTCACAAACAAAAAGATTAAAAGTCTTTGGACTACACACTACAATGAAAGTGACAAATACATGTCAGCCTTATATAAGCTACAGAGAAGAGATCGAGTTTTAATGGCAAGATTAAGAATTGCACATGCCTATCTAATATCCAAAGAAGAACCACAAGAGTGCAGCGCCTGTAAAACACCCTTAACAGTAAACCACATTTTAACAAAATGTACCAAATACACCATATTTATTAAAAATCTCAAAATATCGGAAATTAGCACAGCTCTGAACAATGCAATGTTCTTTCATAACACTGTTTGTTAGTTTAAAGACATTTCTTTGTGTAAATAAATTTAAAACTGAAACACGTTACCTTGCATTCCTCAGTAACTTGTAAGGATGTTGTTAATTACCTAAGAATGATCTAAGTACGGGTATTTTTGAAATAGTTTTTGTTTTGTTCCTTTATTGTTCTTGTATAATGTTTGTATTTTGTTACAGTGATGCTGTGGTTGCAAAAAAATAAATAAAGAAAACACTAAGTTCTGCGACAGTAAATAAGTAATATTAAAAAAAAATGGCTATTATGTAATATCTAAGCCAGCAGGAGACAGCACTTCAAATGCGATAATCAATCCCGTTTATAACAGTATAAATCCATTGTAATATTTATTTGTTTAATTGCGCATTATCAAATATTGCAGATGTGTGCATAATAAAACGTCAAAGCCTTGCATAGCCTTTATTGTCGTCCTGTAGGTACACTGAGGTTCTGTGCACAAAACTTTCTAATAACCCTCACGTATAAGACGTTTTGCTTATTTGTTCTGTATTTATGCTGATTTCAAGTTCTTTAGCCGGGTATGCTAAATAGTTATTTAAAGAAAGGAAATTGGTTGGTTTAGAAGTCAGTGAACTGATATTTTATGATACTAACTGAGAAGATTATTTTTTTCAATACTTGTAGACTGTCGTTTCCAAAGGGGCCAGGTTAGTGGCTTGGGAACGGGGAATGTTGTATTCACCCCTTATTTCGTTGTCTGTGTTAACGTTTCCTGGATTATGTGAAAATTATGTAACTTTTGTAACTGAATACTATGGGACGAGAAGGTGCAAAGGTGGGCGCTAGTTTAACGGGGAAGCGATTGTCGGTGAGAGGAAGTGAAAGTTGACCCGCCTGTCTTTCCGCAGTGTGGTCAACCAAAGAAACTTTCTTTGAGACCCTCAGCCATTATGGTGAATAGGTTACCTAATTTACCGCGATCTAGCTGAATATTAAACAAAACAGCCGTAAAAGTCATTTAGATCATTGTGCTAAAGAACGGCGGACAGTTGGATTGGTTTGGATTCATCATGGACGACGTTCCCAGATATTGGGGTACAGCACGGCACATAGGCCCCGTGGAATGGAATGAGGGATGGGGAAAGGGACTCAAAAGGCGGCCAGATCCAGATCACGACATGCGAAACCATGGAAGGGGCGCCTAACTGTTCCAATTTGAACGCTTCCGAAGCAGCCCGGGCCCAGCTTAATGCCCCGAATTTCCGGGGGCTTCCCGATACAGTGGTCCCGCAACGAGACCTGGAATAAACCTCCATAAAGCGAAAGCCACCGTCCAGCCGTAACCGGCCGAACACCTTCTCGTGATCATTCAACCCTGAAAGAGATAATCAGGAAGTGAAGAAATAAATAAATAAATAAATATCTGGAATATCATACCCCAGCACCTAATTTCTTAATCCGCGAAATACATTCCAGATTCTTACATATATTTTTCCAAACCTTTATTCAACTTATACCTATAATAAACTTTACTGGCACCCAGTGAAAAAGGAAAAAAAAAAAAAAAAACTGATCTCTACATCTACAATTCTTATCTACAAGCTAAACTAAGACCCCCGGTATCCGGCAGCTTCCATAAGTACTAATTTCTAGCACAATTTAAAGCCCATATATCTATAAATATATAATATTTTTACATATTTACGTTGCCAAATTAATAAACTCATATTCTATGTTACTACCAGTTTACAAGATCCTTAAAGTTATCACATAGTAAGTTAAACAATGCAGATATTGTTACTTATATAAAACAGTTTTAAACCAATTATACTTCCATGTACAGTTATCACTGCTCACTATCAGCTCCCAGCTTTTGGGGGGGGGGCTGCTTTATCGCTTACACTATAATTAATTCACTTCTTTATATGTAAATAATCTCTTCGCACACTGAATTTAAATAAACATTGAAACACTAAAAGTGGTAATGATATTTGTTTTTTTAACTTCATTTTTACCTAAATTACAATAATCTAAATGTGCTTTCTTTCCAAAGGAAAGTTTAAAGGCCATCACTTAAATCGGTACCTTAATAAAACACGTGACGATTCACATATCACTCCCGTCTTATGTCACCGTTCTTGTTGCAATTACCGGAATGTGCCCTCTCTGATCCCTTAACCGGTTCCGTGATCATCTCCCCTTCTGTGTCCGCTGTTTCGCCGTGTTCATCATGAATTGGAACAGGAAATGATGGACAGGAAATTCGGGGGATGTAATGAATCTGTCGATCCGGCGGAACTCCGAAAAAGAAAGCCCTTAGTGGGGCCGGCCATGGGATTCGAACCAACGACCTCCAGAATGCGAGTCGCACATCGGAGGATGTAAGCTAAATTAATTAATATGTGATTCCAGTTTAAAAGGCCACCAAGCAACACATGGTAAGCCAGCTAATAAGCAATAAATTGTGATATTGAAAACTGATGCCTTGGTTATTGGAAACCTTTATAATAGTGGGGTCGAATTGTTACCTGCGTTAAATTAGAGATAAAGCCCCTGATTACAGACCGAAAATCTGTAATCCAAAGGGGAAAGACGCATTTTTCTTCCTTCTCTCCCTTCTAGCCTCCGTATTTTATACCGGGAGGTTTCATTGGATTAGCAAACTGAAAATGCATTAATGGCCAATCAAGGGGCGAGGAAACTCCTCTATAAATTGCTATTCGCCTGCAGTTACCGGTTCTATCAATTTATTTCATCTTTTGTATTCTTTTTTAAAACGTTTATAAGCCACTGCAGGTGCGACGTTTAGTGATCCATTAACTATTCCTTCTCTCAAAGGAATAATTAAGCCGGCCAGCCCACACAAATCCTTTCATCGTAAAATGTTTTACGTATCAAAAACAAAATTGCCAGTGTTAAAACCTGTTTATAATAGAAAACAGTATACTTGCAATTGGTTAAAATAACCAAGTAGAGGTTAGTTTGGCGGCACCATGGCCGAGTGGTTAGACTGCTCGCATCTCGCTTAGGCGGACCGGGTTCGATCACAGAGGACCCCATACGGTTTGTGGTGTACGAAGCAGCACCTGGACAGATTCTCTCCGGGTTCTCGGTTTCCCCCGTCACTGATTCCACCAATTGCTCCATAACCATATTTTCTGGCATGCATTTCAACATTTCATATCATCCACTTACTCACTTTCACATCTTCGCCCACCCTGGCTTCTCTCTGATCCGGAGCCTCTGCTCTGTCCCAAGATGCTGGCTCGTAGTCCTGAGCGGTGTAAGCCCAACATACGAGGAGGGAAAACAAAGAAAGAAGAAGGGTAAACAAAGACAGAATGCTTGAGAAACTTATTTCATAATATGGCAAATATTCCTCCCAAAATATCTGGTACATAATTAAACATATTATTATATTGTTATAGCATACATCACTATACATAGAAATTCTTTATAGGGCATTAATTTTCTTTTTTAAAAATGGTGCAACTTTATGAGTTTTCTGATAGTTATATGTTATTGCTTAGATACAACTATTTAACTTTTAGCCGGATGATAGGACTTCATTCATATATAATATAAAGCTTATGCCTGAATTTGAAATTCCATATTAATATCTGATCTATTACGCTAAATACTGATTCAATTATTGGAGGATTGCAAACTCAATATTATTTGGAAATATTATGAAGCTTTTGCTTTTTACCTATTTGCCTCTTATTCTAAGGCCAATTTTTCAACATTTCTGTTTACAATTTCCATTAAAGTTTTTCATTCGTGTCACATAGTGTGGTTATGACAGAGGTGTTACTACGATTGTATCCTATAGGGTGGCTATGACAAAAGTGTTACTATGACTGTGTCATATAGGGTGACTATGGTAGAGATGTTACCATCATTGTATCATATAGAGTGGTTGATTCAAAAGTGTTGTTACGAGTGTCATATAGGGTGGCTATGACAGAGGTATTACTACGATTATGTCATGTAGGATGACTATGACAGAGATGTTATTACAATTGTGCCATATAGAGTGGCTATGACAGAGGTATTACTACGATTGTGTCATATAGGATGACTATGACAGAGATAATAATACGCTTATGTCATGTAGGATGACTATGACAGAGATGTTATTACAATTGTGCCATATAGAGTGGCTATGACAGAGGTATTACTACGATTGTGTCATATAGGATGACTATGACAGAGATAATACTACGATTATGTCGTGTAGGATGACTATGACAGAGATGTTATTACAATTGTGCCATATAGAGTGGCTATGACAGAGGTATTACTATGATTGTGTCATATAGGATGACTATGACAGAGATAATACTACGATTATGTCATGTAGGATGACTATGACAGAGATGTTATTACAATTGTGCCATATAGAGTGGCTATGACAGAGGTATTACTACGATTGTGTCATATAGGATGACTATGACAGAGATGTTATTACAATTGTGCCATATAGAGTGGCTATGACAGAGGTATTACTACGATTGTGTCATATAGGATGACTATGACAGAGATGTTATTACAATTGTGCCATATAGAGTGGCTATGACAGAGGTATTACTACGATTGTGTTGACTATGACAGAGACTATTGCCTAATTTAATGTCTGAAATGAGTATATATATAAACGAACTTCTTAAGGAGAAAAAAAGAAGTATTAAATGACCGGGAATGTAATTGGCCTCCCTGAGAATGCTGGTGTTCTACCGATTGTGCTACGAAGGAATTCATTTGAATGGATACAGAATAAACAAATAATATCTTCTTTAGAAAATTCGGTAATGGCTTAACACCACTGTGAACGGCGAAACCTGGCTGGTTAACCAAATAACAAGGTTGCTGGAATAGATTACATTTGCTCAGAGTAGTTGCTAGCGATAAAATTGAGGAAATTAGTCGGATTAGCAGGTGAGTCAGAATAAATATTTTTTTTTACAATTCTAGCATAAGGATCGATACCGTAATGCTTTATTATACCTGGTCGCAAAGATCTGGGCCTATAATGCGATGAAACTGACAACTAGTTTAGGAAGCACTTTTACAGTCCTTGCGCTCAAGATACAGTTAAGAATATCATAGAATATTATTTTATATTGCTAATCATTATTAAAAAATTCAATGAAAACAAGGGAAGAAATTAGGGCACAAAAGCAATCTTTACCGGTGGTGCAAATTTATCGGATTGCGCCGGTTGATGTACCATGCTTTATATCTAGAAACGTTAGGGCGCCTAGTGCTTGTGCCCGTCGTCATCCGGAACCGGTCTCCCTTCGGATCTGTCCCCTCATCCCTCTCAGGCGTCACCTTAGTCGCAAAGGGAAGTGCGGTGCTGAGGCAGGCCTCTCCGTCTGACTAATCCTAAACTAATCCGAAGTCTAAGAGCTGTACCGATTTATCTTCCATGCAGTTGATTACGAATATATACATATGCGTTTTATGAGAAAAAGAATTTTAAATAGTACGTGCAATTTAGATTCTGAGTTGAGGCGGATCGATTGCTCTTTAAATTTTAGTACCCAAAACATGAGCTTGGTAATTTGCATTGAATGCTTCATTTAGAGTTTCTAATCTGTTTGGTTAGGCTTGTCTGTCGTCCAGAATTGACTGCGTGACCCTAGCTATAGGTACCTAGAGGCTTGCTTTACACAGCTGACGCAGAGCGTTAATGTACTGCTTTCCTCCCCTCCCAACCGAAGCGATGAAAGCGCACGTCAAATGTTACCAATTAGGAATATGTCCTAAGATAAATATTACAACCACGTAAATCAATGTGCGATCAGGCAGGCGTTTTAATGTCCCTTGCCGTATAAAGCACGCAGCGCCATTTTCCCTAATCTATTTGGGATGATCCACGCATAAAAACGTTTGAACATGGGTGCATAAAAAGAGAAGATTTCTCTTTGATGAAGAGCCGCACAAACAGTAAACTTATCCAACTAGAGATGGCGCGTAGGCCTCACAAACTATTGCTTTTCGAACACGCCCATGTGATATATACTTTCCTCGTGGCCGAATAGATAGAGCTCTTTATGCATTTTTTGTCCTTTGAAAAACTCCACGTGTAAAGCATACAGAATTCTTTTTGTCACAATTGCGACCGAACAATTGCTCTTAATTTAGCTGTGCACACATACACGGCAAGGTGCGCTGCGTTGGTGTCACCCTCTGACAGCAAAACAGTGAATCACAATATCGTGACTGGATATATTTTTGCCTCGGTCACTATATGCAAAGAATACCTCACAGTACACTCGTGGCAGAGGAAAGCAAAGTCACTCATTTGTGGACAAATGCTCGATGTTACTGAAGACCTGGAGAAAACTTATTGGAGCTAGAACCATGAACAAGGCTTCGAAATTATAGTAATTATAAAGCGCACAATATGCAAATTCCTTGGTTTATTTGTGGGAAAATTTAAAGATTATTTGGAAACAGTGACGTGTAAAATCATTCCAATGTATAGAGCAGGCATGTTCAAAGGTAACTCTTGCGAAGTATTGACGTCAAAACTGATTTCCCACGACTCCAAATAGGATGGGGGAAATGTTGGTTAGTCACACATACTGTCAAATATACGTGTAGTGCTTGATAGCGAATGTGACGTTTTAAATAAGCATAAACAGAATGCCAGCTTCTAAACGTGGGAAGTAGCATTTTCATGTCAATTCCAGAGGTTCCACACAAATTACAAATAGAATTGCTTGCTCTATAAAATTTTACGAATAATCATTAAAACTGATTTCCCACGACTCCAAATAGGGTGGGGGAAATGTTGGTTAGTCACACACACTGGCAAATATACGTGTAGTGCTTGATAGCGAATGTGACGTTTTAAATAAGCATAAACAGAATGCCAGCTTCTAAACGTGGGAAGTAGCATTTTCATATCAATTCCAGAGGTTCCACACAAATTACAAATAGAATTGCTTGCTCTATAAAATTTTACGAATAATCATTTTTTAAAGAAAGCTATGTGGAGCTATTTATATCATTGCCAGGTAGTCGGACAGGCACACGATGGGACCTCCACCTCGCTAAGAGAGTCCATGTCACCAAGAGATACACCGTCTGCCAAGGAACAGATGAAACTTCACAGAGAGCACTTTCCCCGCCATGCTGCACCGAAACACCCTCGCCGACATTTTCAACCTTGAAACAAATCCAGCTAGGCGAAGAATGAATGGACTGATTAATGGAGAGGTATGGAGGGGCAAGAAATTTGGGATTGAGAGAAACCATCGTAGCTTCGCTTGAAGAACCGGAATGCCCCCCCCCCTTCAAAAAAAAAACATGGCTCAAAAGGCTGTCATCGGGAATCAAAACCGGAAACACCTGAATGCGAGCCGTACTCCCTTCGCGAAGTCACCTGGCTGCAAACAAACTGGTTTCTCCAGAAACAAAATGGTTTTCTAAATGTTGATAATTATACATGTAACACAATCACCAACATTCAACATTTACCTTTATTATAAAATTAGTTCTTGTCTTACAAGAGAATGAGAGCTAAGTAAATGTTTTAAATGTCATATAAGTTTGTTTCGCAACAAAAGAGCAGGAATTAATTATGTTTAACTCAAAGAGATTTTCAGTGCAGAGCAGCGTAATCAAATTCTGTAAAGAGGGAACAAAAGATTATGAAGTTGGTAGCTGGAATGCCGTGCCAGTTATATTTTTTAATATAATTCTGATTACGATATACATCAACCAGTAACAGAATATGCAGTTATATTAGAAGTGAAAAACGAAGCAAAATAAAGTTAAGAGCAAAATGATGATAGTGAAAGAGAGCATGAGAATGGAAAAATGACTAGTTAACGGAAAGAAGAAAGGTGTCCTTATTTGGTGTAATAATTTCGGTAAGAAGTGGGCTAGATGTTTAAATAAATAAATAGATAAACTATCTCGTAGAATATCCACCAAAAATATACTATGATAAGTATGTTTATACTTTAAAGAGTACAAACAGACTTCTGTAAACTTATATATCTATCAGGAGGAACCAAGTAGGATGACTCTGGCAGTTTCGTTTGTGCCCCGCATTCGGGAGGTCGCGGATTTGCTTCCCGTGGCCGGCCTACTGACCCACAGGTTTTCTCGGAGGTTTTCCCGGGTCGCCAGGCAAATGCTTTGTAAATTTCTTTCATCACAAAATTTACTGTCCTTCCATATTGCATCCACTGTCTTTTCGTTCATTCGTCAGCTCGTTGGTTTCTTTCAGGCTGGAAGTCTCGGCGATAGTGCTCGGTGCGGCGTGGCAGGGTAAAAGGATGCTCAAAGTGACTATCTACGTTTCCCGACTACGGGTGGTTGCCGGATTGAGGATCCCCCCATCCCCTGATGGAAACGTGGGGCTCTATGTGGGGCGGGGAACCCGGTCTGCCTATACGACTGTCGGGGATGCTTCAGTCTGGAAACTGTAGAGATTCTGGCATTGCGGTGTTGTTCCTCCTTGTTCCGACCGCCAGGTGTATCCTCTCACTTTATCCCCTTTCCCGGGGACGCCCTCTCGTTGGGTGTAGGTACCTCAGGTTCGGTTCCAAGTCCCCTCCAACCGTTTTCTATCATATCTCGAAGAACATAAATTAAGCTCCGTTTATATCCATATTATATTTTCCAACAAAGGAGATGCATCTCGGGTGGACATTTGGATGTTTTTGGTTACAACGAACACTTCTATAGATCTTTTAGTAAATTATGTCACTACCTTCATTTTGAAAGTTTATTTGTTACGCGTTTAAAGTGTGTAGTTTTCTAAAGAAAAAAAAATATCAAGTGCTCCATTCACATGCTTTTTGTCTATCTGTTCTCCAAACAAACTATTCTTACAAAAGATTATTCTTCTGTCTACTTTATGCTAATCAAGATAAACATTAACAGAATGTCCTTATTACTTATAAGGGATATATGGGGACGCACTAATTTAAAGCGACTCGAATCTGTCGCAATGCCACAGACTTTCAAAATACAATGCTAGGGGTAAAACCGGGCCGCGCCATAGACGAACCACTCACCTCTCCCTAGACGGCCCGAGTTCGATCCTAAGCGACCGCATGTGAGATTTGTGGTGGACAAAGAGACGAAGGGGCGAGTTTTCCCCGCCATCACATTCCACTGGTGCTCCATCTTCTTTCTATGTCACCTACGGTGCCATAGTAGTAAAAGCAGACGTTAAATACTATAAAAAAGAGAAGTAAAACCAATTAAAACGGATTACCATTTCCTGTTTGAGAAGAGCATAAGTATTTAAAATAGAAACCAAACAACATAGAATAACTTAGAAATGGCCAACTCTAAGAAAGTAAATGACATAAATTGTATGCTTTAATGAGCTCTATATTTTGACTAGCTCTTAGAGTTTTCCAGCTATGCAAACTTATTCAGAATAAATAGGACTTCAGAGACTATTCCCAGAAAATTCGAGATATGCATTTCATTTGTCATGAAAATGTCTTTAATTTGTGGTATTTTAAGCAAAATTGTTGGTGCTATTTTTGATAAAATCAAAATGTTCGAAGATTCTTTCCATGAAAAGGGCATTTTGAGGTGTGGAGATTTTCTTGAAAAGTTTTGTGTTGCCTTCTTGGAAGATCCTAGGCTAAAATAGCAAGTTTGGTATTGAACCGACTTTCATTTTTGACTTATCGTGTTTATGGCACACATATGGACTTTTCTTTTTTTTCTGAAAATGCTTTTACTAGACAAGGGACCCTAAAACCCGCATTTCCAATGAAAACTTGTTTTCAAATTTTTGAGTGGATATGCTATGTATGAAGTAGAGAAAGCTAGAAGGGTAATATATTTCAAATTCATTTGTTAGATCAGTGAAATTCAAAACTTTATCCTTTAGAATAAATTTTAGAAATTAAATTAATTTTGTGTTGTAACCACAATTTTTATTAATTGTATAACCAGATATCATTCAGGTTTAACATTTGAGTATAGGTAAATCACTGTTATAAATTACAATATAGGTGTAACTCTAACACAGAGTGGAGTAAAATAGAAACACAATACCTTAAGTTTATGCAGAAATAAATACTGGAAATAAAAGAGTATATCTATGTACGGGATTCTGAAACTTAGAAACCAAGGTAGCATGTAATCATCAAAAATTAATTACCCAAGGAATGTTGGAGGGACAAAAAGAAGTGGAAGAAAACCCACTAATTAGAAGAAAAAAATAAAAATAGAAACAGTAATGCAAAATAAAAAAGCTAAAATTTTTCGGACATATGCTCATCATAAGTGATCAATATAAAAGTTTTAATAGGAGAAATAAGACGGAGAGAATGCTCAAAGAAGGGATACCAGCAATATGATGAAGAAGTAATACGAAAGAAGAATGAGCTAATGAGTATTAGAGACATTGGCACAGGATTGGCAACCGTAGTCCTATGCCAAAACGTTGAAGTAATATGATGATCATAATGTAGATGATGATGTTAATAATATCATTAATACTGGATTATCCCTTAATCCAAACTGATTAAAAGCTCAATTTTTAACAATATTTGTAGGAGTTAATTTAACATTTTTTCCTCAACACTTTCTTGGAGATATCAATGGACGAAACCGGCTATAATTGCGAAAACAGCTCCTATGGAAAGAACATAATGGAAATGGGCAACTACATAATAAGTATCATGGAGAATAATATCAATAGCTGAATTAGCTAGAATTAAAAGGTTGTAAAATTCCTATAAATCCTACTTTATTAGGTCCTTTACGAAGATGAATATATCCTAAAAAATTATTCAATTTAATAAACTTCCTCCAATAACTGCAAAAATTATTAATCCTAAGGTTTTTTCCCAAAATGAATTGCAATTCAATTTATAACTCAAAATTTAATAATTTTTACATCTACTAATGTAATGATGTAATAGTAATGTAATAATAATAATAACAATAATAATGATAGTGGTAATGGTAACGAGGATGATGATAATAATGATAATAATGTTATATATAATGATAATAATATTAATAATAATAATAACAATAATAATTTGAAGACGAACAACAACAACAACTACACAAAAGAATGTCTTTATTATAAAGGATCATTTTACATTTTTATCTTCCTTAGCACGAAGTATGCACAATACACACAGATAGAGAAGGTATTGTATTCTACCCCAAAATTCGATAGCGAGATTTCAAAAGAAATGCATGCTTTGAGATCCCATGAATAAAAATAGTTTTAGAAAAATGCCCTTTTGTTTGTGTGTGTCTGTGGCAACACAATTCCAAAACAAGACTGTTAAATACCAAACTATGTATTAATTCAAAATTAATAATTAATTAATTGATTCAGTTCTTATTTTACCAAACTATGTATTGAAGATCAGTATGTTCCAAGGATGCAACACGAAGGATTCTCCCACCCCAACTACCTTTTAAATTAAATATTTTTCGAACATTTTTTTTTCAATAGTGGCTCTAATAATTTTGGTTCAAAATGTTACGTGTTCAAGATATTTTTATGACAAACAAAATGTATAACTTGAATTTTCTAGGAATAGCCTCTGAAGACCTCTTCATTCTGGATTACTGTTGTATAATTCGTAAACTGTGAAAGATAGATATAAACTTACCACACAAAACATGTAGATATCACAAAAATACACAATTTATGTCATACAGATTTTTCGTACAGTTAACGTTTCCGATATATTCCTTGTTATTGGTTTCAATTTTAAACTTATTGAACTTTCCTCAAGCGTTTCATCTCTTTTATTTCATTGCCAGGAATATTAAAGACAACCAAACTTTAATTGTTTCACATAGTGTTGGTTATTAAAATAGTTTACTATCGCTTCAGTCTAGTATATTTCCTTCTATGTACTTAAAGGAATTAATCAATGTGACTATTTCTGATAATGTTTATCTCGATTAGCATGACGTAGATAAGGACAGTTTGTTTGTGAAGTAGCTAGAGAAAGTCATGTGAATGGGACACTTCAGATTTTATTTCTCGCATCTCTTAAAATAAGATACATATTTATGATAGGATGTTATGTATATAAAAATCTGTCCAGTATACTTTTTGTTCCAGAACTCAAGTTTCGTTAAGAATTAAGTGCATTACAGAAATAATTCTACGTTTTGTTTTACTAAACACATATTTTACTCGCTTTTAAAATTTCCGTGGTTTGAAGCGATTAAATAGATGCAACAATATGGCCAAAATTGCTGTAATCGATGTATCTCGTTATTTAATGTGCCCTCGGCTTCATATGTGGGTCTGTGATTCACCTAAACTAGAGAAAATGCCCTGTTACTTAATTAGAATACTTAACAGTTACACACACACACACGCATATATATAAATGAATAATTAAATGGAATATCTGTTAGATATTTACACACTGAAAACATCAATTTCGAAACATTTATAAAAGCTATGAAATATACGTCATTAAACTCCTTTTATTACATGTTGGCATAATTAGCATATTCCATTTATTATTTCCTAAACATTTGTCCAGTGTCACAAAAATGTGCACCAAACTAAGAGAAATCATTAAGGTTTATTTTTCTCTGTCTTAAAAAGAAAGTGTAGTACGTCAAGGTGCATTTGTGTTATTACTCTGTGTTAATACGTATTTCAATTTATTTTGGGCATCCCTGTACTTAGGCTGCTAATAGCTGTAACACGTTCCACACTTATTTTTGTTTTTTTGTTTGTGTTGTTTTTCATTGTGCAGAAGAAAAATGGGCGTGGTACTTTAAATAGACGGTTATAGACTAAGAAGTAACAGTGAATACATTATTATGGTTTATTCTTGTCGTTCGCTTTTTTCCCCCGTTTTCTTTTCCTGTCATTGCTGAACGAGGCATTCAGAACATCTGTTATAAGACACAAGGAAGGTTTCAGTGTTCGTCTGGTAGCCCCTGCGGTGCTAACGTAAATGTAACATCTCATAATTAGCTGTTTGTTTTTGTAAAATGTATATGTATTAACTGTTTGTTGCACATGTTTTTCTTTGCACAGAGGAAGGAAACGCATGAGGGTAAATGGAACATAACAAGGTTAAGTAACAGCAAAATAATTGTTCTAGAAACAGTTTGGGAATAGGCTGAGCTTAGTTAGTTTAAAGCAATAATAGTTAAGGAATAAGAAGCCGAACTACATAGATGATACTTTGAATTAAATGACACCAAACCATAGAAAGAAAGAGACAACGAACATCTCATAATCTTCATTTATAAATCTCGGCTAGAGGAGTGATTTTTTATAAAAGGACTGCTTGTAACAATCGAACGACTGGTTTTAACCGCAGGTTTCCCCAACCAAGAACCATTTATTCATTTGAAGTCTGGAAAGGAGTGGTTACTCCAGAGAGGGAAGTGAAAAAAACGCATTTTAGATCCACTCCACTTCCATTAAGGACTTTCATCTGCATCAAATAGGTTTTCCCATTCCAGGGAATAATTCATAATCCTTATTTAAAGGACACTCCTACTTAAATCTCGAAGTCAATATCAGAGTTACAAACAAATCTCAACTAAACAGTAAGCGAAAACTTAGTGCGATTTGAGTATTTTTAGTGAAATAAGGTGTAGACTCATGATTAACTCATTGTGCTGGTCTGAAGAATGGTAACTTTAAAATATTCATTATTCGAAAGCTTAATCATATTAATCAACAATGTAAGCTGCCGCTACAAGTGTGAATGTTGATGCCATTCTACATAGTTTGCTTATTTCAAATTTGTGTTTATGTGTACGTTTAACAGTGTTGGAGCTAAAGGCCCAGCAGAGTTAGCTATGCGAGTGTTTACTTCAAACTAAGGGAAGAGATTAACTCTTTTTCACTTTTACTTGTATGGGTACGCTGCAAACGCAGCTGAATATTACTATACATTTTGAACGAAAAACAGGCAACACTTTACTGAATAATAAGTAATACTCGGAGTCTCATTGGTCGGATTCAACATATTTAGTTGCTGCATTCAGGGTTCACATCATAGAAGTGTGAGGTGTACAGAGACAGAGTTTCTAATTTGCTGTTCTTACTTAACATTCTAATATTTATATGTTGATTATAGCAAGTTTGCCACTACTACTCAGACCACCTTGTCTAAGAAAGAGTGCAGATTTCAGGTGAGGCATCATGACCAGGTTTGGATAGGAGGAATAACGCTCGTACAAGAGTACAGTATAGCCTGACCAACAAAACGTCATGACAACGTATGTAACTAAAACAATCTAAACGATGCAAAACAGATTTAACGTACTGTTTCTCTCATCCCTAATAAAATATGCCCTTAATCCACAAATGGCTAAATTTGTATTTTGATTGGTTTACGTACACATCCACTGTGTCCAACAGACTCAATTGCTGCATTTCCTTACTACAGATTTGTACATATGCACAAGGAATGATGACTTAACACTGTTATGTTTCTGCTTGAGTTTTCTTCCATGACGTTTGATTATATCCTGAGAGAGAGAGAGAGAGAGAGAGAGAGAGATCTTAATTATTAGGTTTCGGATATGGTTTTAGATTAAGTTAACCTCTAGTACACTGGTATGTTGTCTACAAGCGTGTGGAGAGGAGAGAGGCAGTATCGTGCGCTATTGAGTTTGTGCTGTGCTGAATACTATGTACGCTATAGATATAGGTGGGCACAGAAATAAGTATAGAGTTCTGTACTAAACATAAGTTTTTATTACAAAGTATAAGTAGCATAAACAAAGTAATACTTCTGTACTCTGAGAGATGAACTAAGCAAACCATTTTCTATTCGACTTCGGACCTTCGGAACAAGCTCCATATGTACTGATCGCTTGCTTAGTGTGAATGGCCAGCAGTATTTGGGGAGGAAGGTTGTAGTGAAACCTTGTGCACATGTAACTATTTTCTAGTCAAAGTGCAACGAAACAGAACCGTGTGCAAAGCTTACTAAAAACATCTAGCCCTGTTTATTTGCGGCCACGCATGTATAGCGAGCACAGGTCACTCGAATGTAAGCACTATAACAGCATCACCAAACTAGCACTATTCCTAAACGTCTCAAATTTGTAGTTTATCTGAACTACGTACATCGATTCAATTAAACTAAAAATTTCGTCGGCTACAACTCAAAGGTTATTCTCAACTCTGAATTAATGACACTTTTTGTGGCTTAGAAATCTCAAACTCACAAAACTGTTTTAAGGATACCCACCGGTAAAAATTGATCAAAAAGTGCAAAAAATAAAAAAAAAATAAAAAAAAAGACTTTTTTTTTTCCTAATTAAATAATGTAATGCTTGTATTACAATTTCCTGTTGTTTTTATTACCATTCGGTGATTTAAACCATATCGCGTGACGATTTAAATGGATGACTGAAATTGCATCGTGTGCAATGATTTAATTAAATGACAATAGAACACTATAAATATGTTAATATCACAGGAACTATTTTGAAAAATAGTCTGAAAATTAGCATGGAAACTTTTCTTAATACTGCAATTGCTTTGTTAAAGTTTCAATTTAATCCAAGCAAAATTTTAGATTTTAGGTTTTTCACAGATGGGTGTCCTTAAGGGACAGGATGACAGAAGCAAGGCTTATCACATCTGCTGATGTGAAATAGAAATCGAGCGTGACCCAAATTCATGTCTAAAGAAAATTGTGAACAAAACCACGGCACTTAAATGGAAAAGCTTTGGAAATTTAAGGTATCAGTTTGGTGAGTTACTTCATGTATTTAGTCTATTTTAAGCTTACTAACTGTAAGCCTTAAAATTGCATACAAGTACGCGTAAGCATTGTAAAAATCTTACTGGAGTCCAAAATCACATGCTATAAACATCGAATGTGGCACCTGACTTTCTCTATCTGTTCTGCAAACGAATTATTCTTTCAAAAGATGATGCTTTTATCTAAAGCATGTTAATCAAGATAAACATTACCAGAAATGGTCCTATTTCTTAGTTCCTTATACCTAGAAGAAATAAGGGAATACACTAAGCTAAAGTGACACGTAACTCTTTTAAAAGCTCTCACTATGCGATTGTCATTTAAATTCAGTTCTCTTTCAATGGTCAGAAGTAAAACAAAACAGGTATGAAATGGACTTGGACTTCCCGTGAGAGAAAAGTCTAAGTATTTTAAAATTGAAACCAACAACAGCGAATATCTCGGAAATGGCTATAACTCTACAACAAATACAGTATATGTCATAAAGTATGTATTTTAATGATATAATATACATTTTTTGTAGTAAGTTTTTTGTCTATCTCTTACGGTTTACCAATTATGTATAAGTCATTTAAATTGAAGAGTATTTGAGGGATTACTGCAAAGAAATTAAGGATATGCATTTTATTTGTCATGTAATTCTTTTTTAATATACGGTATTTTAATCAAAATCATTAGCGCCATTTTTTAAAAAATAGAAGATTTCAAAAAATGTTCCATGTAAAAGGTAATCTGGGGTTGAGGGTTATTCCTAATAATCTTCGTGTCGCATCCTTCGAAAACATTGAACTTAAATGCCAAGTTTGATATTTTACAGACTTTTGGTTTTTGAGCTATGCTGATCATAATTTAATGGAGTAAAAGAATGTTATTGAATGTTTGAAAATTAGTTGTTTTTTTAAGAATTCAAGTCATAGTTAAAAATAATGTAACGGAAACTGCGGGTAATTGATACTCAAGAGTTCATCATCACTTAATCCTGTACGAAGATTACAAAGTACATTTTCACTTTAGGAAGGCGATAATCAAGAATAATGGACATTATTTTAAAATTTAACATATCAGTGTGTATGCGATGCTTGGTACTACTTAGAAGCATCCATTTCGCTTTTGAATGCTGCTGGCCTCAGTGGCGTAGGCAGGTGTGGGACTCATCCTTCGAATGCTTCAGTCTGTAACTTACATAAATAACACTTCAAAGCTGTTTATTTATTTATTTTCTGAATTTATCTTGGGTTGCTATCCTCAATCTCACTAGTCCATAAAATACAGCTTAGGTATACTATTGGCTAGAATATCTTAGTTGTTTTGTAAGTTTCCATTATGCTGACATGCTGTCGTCTAGAAGGGACCGCCACTGTAGAGCTTCTTTTGGTCCGTAATTTACTGTAGAAGAGATAAGAATATACTTGGCACACCCATGTCCCTTGCTGGAGGGATCATCATGAAGTTCGTGTGCAAGGGATCGGCACGCCCTACGCACCTCAGAGTCCGTTCTGACCTTGAATTGCTACTGTTTGCCCAGGGCACTTGGCCTTTGTTATGCATTAGTTGGAAATATGCAATACTTTGATTATGGACATAAGGTGGGCACCCTTACACGTGGATAAGACAGTAGTGCTTCTTATGTGTCTGGAATCCATAAATATACAACCATTTTGTACAATGGTCTCTGTTTTCATTTAACTGATGCTTCTGGTAATCTAGTTTATATTTTACGATTTTAGATATACTTTTTAGTAACCTTTTAAATAGGGGGTTGTGTCTATAACAGGACAGAGTATGGATTAGCGCACTAATTTTTAGGAGAGTTTGTTTAGGTAATAAAATCGCCAGTGTGATTCTGAATTCGCTGTTTCAAGTTTTACAATGGATGAGTGATGATTTTAAATACAGTTTTTCTGCCAGATCCTGGGTACTCAAAATATTTTATTAAGAATACTGAAGGGAGTGCCATAAATCTCAATTCACTCATATTCGTTTGTTGTAAATCTCATATGTATATTTTACCCATATCTGGTTCATATTTTTATTAGCATTTACCTACTACCTAGTCCTCGCTTAATGCCAAGGTCACAACCGCCATATGTACATATGGGCCGAGACGGCAGCGACCTCATGCCATTGCGCGGAAGCGGCGCAGGACTTGTTAAGGGTACGCTTATCAGCTGTGAGCAGTCTCAGTCGTTGCTTTGCCTTCGGGTGTTGTGTGTGATTTCCTTAGGAATATTATTCTCTTATTAGTCCACAGAAACATCTGTCAACAAAGACATGCTTGAACATCGTAGTTTTAAGCACGATACATGCGTAAAAACTGAATGTTGTTGACAAGTTAGACATATCTGCAGCAATTTCCTAGTTATTCAGTTGCAGGTAGACACTGTAAGATATTTGATTAATAATTTACAACAACGTGATCCCTAAACGCTAAGCCAAAGAAACGAAAACGACGTGTTTTAACGGAGAAAACGCTAGACGAAATTCTTCTTCACCGCCGTAATAGGCATTGAGCCGATCACTCACCCTGGATGTTCAATGTTCCAGCGTTTGCTTGTCTTCGACAGGCTACTCACCCTTGGCATTGGATTGTAAGCCATTGGGCTGTGAGTCCTACAAAGAGAACGGTAATCCGTATAAGAAGAAGATCCGAACTTTCGCGTGTTATGCTGCAGTGGGCCATGCGTCCTGAGGAAATCATAAAGTGACAGTTTTGCATGACATCCTCTGTGTTTGTCCAGGAGGAGCTTGTAAGGCATCATGAAGAGGTTCCGCCACACCCTCCGTACTTATCTGATTTCGCATCGTGCAACTTCTTTCCCTCCTTAAAGCAAATGCTACGGGAATACATGTTTCATTCGGTCGAGATCTTGACTGTCACAGTACACATCGAACGGTATGTTTCTGCTAGCATCTTAGAGTAACTGGATTCTGCTCTTCTGCGTAGTCCATAGCATTACTAACACCACTACATATATAGAGTATTCCTGTCTTTTATTGATTCAATAAAGGTTTTAGAAACATTGTACTTTATTGTCAAATATATATAATTTTAAAGCTTCCAAGTGAAGCCCTTGAAAAACAAATGAGAGCTCAGGAATAAACCTCTTCATTTTATTTTAATGTCTTGAATATTGAAGTTTTTCATCACTGTCTGATTCATCTGAAATAATATACAGAATGTTAGTTTTCTGTAATAAGAAGCTAATTTAGAAACTAATGTAGCTGCCTGTATAAACTTTATATCAATATAGCATATATCTTAATATAAAAGTGGGAAGAATTATTTTTGTTAACAATAACTTAACCCTGCTGTTCAGTTGGAATTTACTATACGGATGTACTGTTCGGGTCAATATGAGCCGAAGTATTATAAATCAGTATAATCAGATAAAATGAGTCATAAATCATAGACAGAATATTATACTTTTTATTATTATTGTTACTACAAACAACTTGAACCATTCTGAACCATGAATTGCTTCATATTGTATAAAACTATTGAAAAAAATATCAAATATAATATTACAATAATTGCTGAATACAAATTTGAAAGATTTTATTCCTCAGAAAGGACAATCTGGACACAAATAAGTAACATGTACTTTAAAAATGTGTTTACTACACTTTCCACAAATCATGTTTGTTTTGTTGTCATTTTTCGATGGATAAAACCTACAGCGTGCACGTTTTACAGTTTTTCCTTTCTGGCGCAGAGTCTGATACCTTGACCACATTTTCAGGGGCTTGAATTCTCTTCACTATTTTTAACGATTCTTCTGTCCTTGGAAAATATTTTCTGGATGCGATATGTTCCTTTATCAGAGATTTTCCAAGTTCTTCTAGAAATAGTCATCGTAGTCTAATTTGTTCATATTCCATTTAGGGTCTATGGCAATGCATAATATATACGCATCAAGAATGAAAGCAGAAACATCAAGAATGTTATAGAAAACAATCATTGGCCACTGATTTGTTTTCCTTATGCAGGTATATGTACTTACTGCTTGATCTAGTGATCTACAGCTCCTTTACTAGCATTATAATCCAAAATCATTTGTGGCTTCTTGTTGTTCCTGTTGCTTATTTGAATATCATGGTGTAGTGTACTTATGAGTACTACATTTTTCTTCTTCTTTGCAATGCAATTGACTACTGTAGTGTCATTTGTGAAGTAAAGCGTAGAACTATGTACTTCCCATCCGTTCATTTGTTGTGGAAGTTCCGGCTTCTTTTTACGTAAGTTCCCAATCGTCAATTTTCGTTTCAGAAGCACTGTCCCAATTTGTATGAAGTAAAAAGTTTGTCACAAGTTACATTTTGGCCACTCAGCTCATATGTAAGATAATATACTACTCTCATACCTTGATTTTTTTCTGGTGCTGCTACTTATTCTTTTCCTGTGTATACTTGTGCTTTCAGAAGATACGATGTATCACTGTCACAAAGAGACCATATCTTTATTCCAAATTTTGCGGGTTTAGAAGGGATGCATTGCTTGAAGGGACAGCGTCCTCTAAATCCCATTAATTGTTCATCAACTGTTACATTTTCTGCAGGAAATATATAATTTAGGAAGTACTTCAACCCATTTTCCCCAAATGTTGCGAATAGGAGAAAGTGTATCACTAAGTAGTCACCTTTATTCTCTAGTAGACCTCTTATCAAACCACATAACACACGTTATGTTACAGAAAGTTTCGAGTCACATTACTGCCCGGAATATGTTCCGGCCAGTTTCCTTATCCCACACGCTTTTTGTTGACTCTCCATGAGATCGATATACCACAGCAAAAAACAGAAGTCGTAAATAGGCTGTGGTGTAATGGTTACCATGCTTACTTCATATAACCAAGGTCGCGGGTTCAAACCCGGCGGAGGACGATGGATTTTTTCGGCTGTAAAAATCCTTAGCAATCCAATAAGCTAACGTTTCTACTGGGTGATTAAAAATGTTCCACTAAAGATACCTTTTCTGATCACAAAGCTTATCAGGCTGATGGAGTCACTGATTTTGCTTCATTTAAAGAGAAAAGTGCACTGCTCAGCTGCCAAGTAAAGATATGCTTAGCTGTAAGACTGTGAATGAGGCATTGTAACCGCTTCAAAATAAATCTAATTTTATGTTTTTCAACACAAATATATTCCTATATGAAGATATATTTAACATAAAACAGTCAAATGGGTAAATTATTCGCTGATGCCTTTCAAAATAAATGGATTCAAGAATTTTTCGTATTAAATTCCATAATAATAAAACAGATATTTAAGTCCCAGCGATTTATAGAGCCTTGAGTTATTTACTATATCTTGCAAGGAAACTAATGAGTAACTTTTAATTTCACAGCCATAAGAAGGCAGAGCTATCATGCCATATCAGCACAATACAGTAAAGTTGTCACTGATTGAGCCTTATGCAAATATATTACGATTTACCTATGATATTCATAAAAAGAGCATACGTGTAATGAGAATTTCAGTTTACATTAGACGTTAAAATGGATAAAAGTTGTTTAGTGAGTGTTAATAGCTCAAAGGAAATGTAATCATTTCCAGTAAATTTCTTATCCTTAACACTACTAAATCATCTGGTACTCTTTTACCCTTGCTGAATAGTGGTTGCAGATTACACCAAGGTATTATTCACTCTATGTGAACTATGTGAATGTAAATTTAAAACGACACATAATGTCTTGTCAATGAAGGCTCCGTTGAAAGTTATTCCCTATTATCCCTGAGAAGATAACGATACGATTTGATTTGCACAAGCTGTTCTCATATACACAAAAGCTATTGCTTCAAATTGTTTATGAAAAAGGGCGTTGGTTTCCAGCACCTAATTCCGAAACTACATTAAAGCTTTCGTATTGTGCGTTTGGTTCCTTAGAGCACAGCAATAGACGGATCGAAGGTTCTGCCTTTACGATGAGCTGATTTGAATTCTTTTTAGACTGGCCAGTTACTTCCCGCCAGCTTCGCAAAAGAATTTTCATCCTGTACAAATTTAATCTGGAAGTACCTCAGAATAATTTTGCATCTACGTGCTTGTGCAGTCTGAGGAGTGTACAGCTGGACTATCTACCTCGTGATATATGCGCTCGTACAATACGTCACAGTGGATGTAGGCGAAGTTGTTTAATTGGGGACCGGTCTTACCACTGAGTTCAAATGTGGAAAACATTTATTATTTATAATGAGAAAAGATAAAATATATTTCAAAAGGATTCACCTGCATTACACACAAAATTGTGTTTGAAATAATAACATCAGCAATACATATTTCTAGAAAACACGTTTTGTCTACCAAATAAGAAAGGTTTAGGTGACCTACGATGATATTTAATTTAGTAATAAATATAGTTCTGGTTATTTACGAGGAGGTGGAGATGTCTTTGGTGAAGCAAAGTGTCATTTGGCGAATATCGATAGGTTGTGCCCGTGTTGGTGGTGAAGACATTTCTTGTTTAACGGCCACAATGGCTCCGCTTGTTGGGACATTTACGATTTGACGTGAATCATATAGCATTGTTGAGAAGGGCGTTTCTGCCACTGCTGTCGTAGCCGTCAAACCTAAAGTGCAAAGAGTACAAATAACGTAGCACATGGAATAACTTCCAGCTTGGAATTTTCCTCGGCTACAATTAACTATAGGGAGAAACCCGGATACTCCCAAGTGTTTTCAGCTGTAGAGATGAATCATGCTAAAGAAGCTGTGCAAAGTAATGACTTTTAATGAATGGAACATGTGAACTGTTGCCACAATAATTAACAAAGAAAATTTACACCTTCAGATGCCATTGACGATTTGAATAATCAGCATTAACGTAAAATCGTTTAGGTTATACTAGTACTTACAAGATTCTGAGACTGAGAGACTACATGGAACCAGTGTTATAATCCCGGGATCGAAATATCGCTTGCAAAATTCATTTAGTGTTTCACCATCTTTTTTATGATCAAGTTGTAATAATATCTTTATAAATAGAATATATTATGATTTTTAAGGACAGAAACGTGAAATAGGTTAAATGGTGTTCGAAGCTATATTTAGATGCGAATTTCAACTTCTCACATGTAGTTTAAAATAAAAACAAAACTCAATGTTACCTTCTTATAATCTTCAATTTTAAACTTGTATTTACAATAGTATATCAGATGTTATAAAACAGAAGAGTGTATAAAAACTATGTTTTCAGTTAGCTCGATTTAGTTTACCTATAAGTTTCCTAGTTATTCGAAAGACGCAATTAAATCAGAATTGTATTAAAACATTGTAAAACTATAAGTACTAAAAGTACTTCGTAAATTATTTCAAAATAAATTCATATAACAAAATCGACAATATGGGTTCCCTTCTAAGGAATGGGAGAAAACGGCTCCTCCTCTCCAAATCGAATTTACATAGGAGGCAGAGAAAGGGAGAGAGAAGGAGAGAGACCGACGTACGTAGCCAGAATCTCCTCAGTTTACGCAATAAGGTTAACTATAGGGAAGGAATAAGAGTAAGGAAATATGATTGTTATGAATTAGAGCTAAAACATGTTTGTTTGTTTCCAAATTGTTTCGCAATTTGGAATTAGTTCAATTGCGACTTTTCTAGAGAGGAAAGTATACAAGGAAAATTACTGTTTTGGAGACCTATTAGGTGATCTATGCTTTTGTATAATACTCTGGAATACTTAAATCATTTCATTATAAAGAGGGTCATGATCACGCATCATAATTATAAGTAGCAAGTAAATTGGCAGCAGAAAATAAAAACGACATTGCGAAGTAGAAACACAATAATACAAATAGGAATACAGTTCGGTTCTGCAAGGTGAATTAGATTGTGCTAATCTGTAGGATTTTTGATATGGACTACACGCGCTGCTCGCTTCCACGTTTCTGATGCATTTCTATTTTTAGCAGGATTTAGATATACGTTTGGTTCTTAATGAAAGAAGCTTTTTTCGTTGTCAATTTCCAGATGAGAAACCTGCTCTTCCGGCTCGTGAATTTGTAGCTTGCAAAACTCCTACAGGTTTTCTCATTATCTGGTAACGGAAGATCGAGACATAGTACTTTATTGTTGAAGCGTGAGAAAATGTAGCGCTCTGGTTGGATGCTGGGTAATTAGCCGAAATCGATTTCCGTTGTGAGGGTTGTTTACCCCACCCTTCCCATTGCTTCCGCTCTTTCCTGATAGAGATACCTTTGGTTATGGCATAATCGATAGCTCTCACTGTATCGAGAGAAAAGGTTTAATCGATATTATCATGTATATGTAGCTTGTTTACTTCGCTACTGTGGTAATAGAGATAGAGTGTGCTTCCTTGTAGAGATAACGCGGGGGCCAGTGTTTTCCCAAAGAGCAAAACCTCTTAAGGGTGTGCTAAATCAGCCGACTTTTGACATAATTCCGCCGATCGTTTTCTGAAGTACAATAATTTAGCGAAACCTTCTCTGGAGGAATGGAAATACAACTTAATTTAGAAGTTGTGCTTATGTAATGTCCACCTAGAATTTGCAATTTAAAATTCTTATATGATTCGCAATGAAAAGTGTACGGACATTAGAAATATGCTGCAGGATATAACGGAGTTTTTCAGTCGATTTGTTTAAAACAAGATAGGAACAAAATGAAAAGATAAATAATCCTAGAGCTAGACAAAAAAGGAAGTATTTTGAGATAAGTACAATTTGAAACCTAGAACAACGTCATGTTACCCCTAGTCATGACCTGGTGGTGTGACTGTGGAACATACACGAAGGCACATCATAAACACGCTATCTTAAAATACTATTTTACAAGGAGTTTGCGTAGTACATTTTAGTCACGCACTGCAGCGTTAGAGTTGTTGAAGATTTTTCACTAAAAATTATCCTTATCAAAATCTTATCAAAATGAGACGCTTACAACTAAAATATCTGATGCGTTTCAGATGTAAGACTTTGCTTATGCAATACTCTATTCACTTAAATAGTTCTATAATGTTCAGTGCCTCGGCAATTATTTATCTAGAACGTCATTGCTTACAACAGGATTTTGCTACTGAAGAACCATTTACGGTCCTTTCCTTGATCCTTGGTTAAAACATCAAAGCAAAAGTAATATATCCTTCTTAGAAGTCTGCAGATTTATGAGGTCATCAATAGTAATCCGCTATCGATTCTTCAACAAACCGTACTAACAACTATGAAGACGTACGGAAACAAATAGTGAATTTTATTATTGTTTAAACTCTCTCTAGTTCTTGAAGACCTCTACTATTCAATTTGGCGGAATAAATTCAAACTTATACTGAAAAAGTTACACAGGCAACTGCCCTAGTGTAATTTTAACCCAAATGGAGAATTTTATTTAGACATGCTGATCACTACATCAAACATCTGAATATCTGCCAATAGTTACCATCAGATTTTAGGAGTTGTTCTATTTTAAGCTAATTCCGCACCATAATGTAATGAATCGGAACAAAAATGTAGGAATAATCGAATACGGTACTAAACAGGGATAATATAGGATGGCTTGTTTGGATCTAGATTTGCACAACTAAATACTTTTCTAATTACCATTGCTGTATTTCTTTTATGAATTTTGGGATGGTTTCTGAATTCATAATTGATAACCTGTACATACAATACAGTGTCCATTCACTGGTGTTTTAGCCAATAGAGGGGTGTACATGTGTTCTAGGATAGGGTGGCGCGTGCCATCTGGAGTGAAAAACTGGTTCATTATCGGAGCAATTACATTTGTCACAGTTAAGCGATTCTTGCTCGACCAAGTGTTAATTCCTTTCCCTGATTAAATTGCCATTTAATGAGTAGTATATTCCACCATATATGTTGTATTTACGCACCAATCTTCTGTTTTAAATCCGGGTCACAGAAGAATTTTCCGCTGCTGTAATGTTATTAACATTTTAAAATATTTTCCACGTATACTTTCTTTTATATTTGAATGGAATGAACGCGCACATTATTTTCCGACCTTGAAACTTGAATCATTATGATGTGAACCTGCATTAGGAAGAGGCTTCTCTGTAAAAGCTATCAATGAAATTAACATTTAGCGTAAAACTTGTGTTTCTCGAATGCATACAGTAGTAGAAGTAGTATTTCCTGTAACTCCTTAGTGCAGCAAAGGGGATCGTTACCATGTTTCCATGATCGGATTTGAATTTACAGCTCATGAGGATACCATTATGCGCCATGGTGACCTGGAATCAGCTTGTCACCCACAGGTCGCACTAGAGGACGAAATCACGACTTGCGGACGCAAAATGGTGGGAAATTTTGCACAGGAATCTTCTTCGTTCAAGGCATGGGGTTCTTTTACGTGCAAATAAACATTATATGGGACCACCGCCTTTACTTCCCTTCCGAAGGACGCCCTGCTAAGGATTTCTGCGTCCATAAAACTTCATCACCTTCCGCCAGGTTTGAACCTGCAATCTGGGGTTTTAGAGGCTAGCATGGTAGCCACTACATCACGGAGGGCGAAAAAATGCACATAGTTCTTTGCAATAAACTTCTCAATGCAGCTTGGATGGAAAAAAAATGTTCATGATTCCACAAAAATTATACCTTCACATTCGGTTGTAGGTACTTTACATATATAAGACCACATGACGAATACTGGCATTCCTTTGTAGGCACATAAACCAGCCAGAAATCTCGTTAGAATTCTACTCACACAATATGAATGGTTGCGTGCTTTTACTAACACGGTGCTGAGAGGTAAGAGCCTGATAAAAATAAGTTGGATTGATGCAGTTAATCGCTCCGTGTCGCTTTATGTTGAAGGTTTCACTGTTTGGGCGAGTTGTAAAACGGTAGAATGTGTGTGTCTCAGGGCAGGCGACGGGCTTATCTACGGTACAAAATGTTTTTTAATATTAAAACGAGGTTCGAGCTTAACAAAACCCGCTTCGTCCGACAGAAACGATTTAAGCGGCCCTAAGTGAATTTTATGGGTTATATGATGGTGCAGATTGTTGCTAGAATAATTCCCTAAAATCTGTCACTGTACGCACACACCAATAGCTATGGAGATCAGCAATTGTTCAGAAATTTGCCATTGTACAACAAAATTAGCTCTTTTAGCTTTCCTTATACCACTGCCCCTCTACTTCTGCCTTCATCGTCATATCCAAATGATGTTATATAATATCGTTAAAATAATGGACATTTACGTAATATTTTCAGTTTACTGATAGCATCATTTGTTCTTTTGTGTCCTAGCTTTGTCGCATACATATTCATTCCTGTTTTTAATCAGCATTAATCATTAAGTGTTATTAAAAAAAATGTAAATACACTACGGTAAGTTTAAAAATCAATATTTTGGCCCAGATCTGAAGGCAAGAAACTACATCCTCTAATTTCTCCATTAATTGAAGAAGTTTCAAGTACTTAAGAAATGTCGGCAAATGCTTAACAAATGCTACTTTTACATTTATTTAAAGAGAATGGATATTTTTTAAACTTTATCTTTTGTTGCTTCCAAGAATAAAAATCGCAGAGTGTTAAATAAACCCAACAGAAAGTTTACAAAGAAACCCACACACTTTAAATTAACTAAAAAGAAACACTGGTCAATAAATTGCCAACATTTCTCAGAGGGAACTGCGGAGAGTAAAGGGTAGTTTACCATGCAAGGACCAGAAATGCTTAAACACCGAAATAACGCAGCTCCAGCATCTCCTTGCTTAAGTGATATACTTCTGTTTTTAAGTTTTTAGGTTATGTGTGTTATAAATGATAAACCGTACGCTACAGCCTGTACTATATTTACTGCCGAATTCTTGTCGGCTGTAAGTCGCGAAATTATGTATTAAAGGAGCCACATCCTGTAATTTCTCAATTGTAGAAGTTTCAAATACGCTTGTGACAGAGAAATACGAAGACACTTTGGTGTCATTTCTCCAATAAACGCAGCGTTTTCGTACTAAAATTAGTTGAGGAGAAGTTGCTTATTTTCCTTTCTAAATGACTGCCACGCAACCTAAGAAGATAATGAAATATGAATAAAGCAGTATTCTATTCAAATTGCCGATTCAGAATGAATGAATCGTCACCAAGGCTCTCTTTTATTGGTTCACATAAAAGCTTGTTTTGCTTCATTGCCATACGCACCCGCGAGGGTGTATGATTTTAACTATGCAAAAATAAGTTTGCCATACGAAAACAAATGTGTGTTTTATGGATTAACATTTATTGGTTAATGTTAGATGTGCAAATGACTTGAAAGGCCTCTTGAAATTGAGTATAAAATCTTTCAACTCCACGCAAGGGTTTGGGGCTTCCTGGCAATGCTGTCATTCCCACAAGGTGTGCTTTGTGTTTTCACAAATCACAGACAGTCATTAAGTCTTCCTTTGCATTGTGTTACCTGAACCCGCACTGCTTTCATTGGCTATTCAGGGCATTATCACCGGAATCGGGGGTGAAAACATTAGTCAAGCACTCTCGGGCGCACGTGATTACCTTTTGGGTTTACAGCATCACAAAGGAAGCATCGCCAGAAGTACAGATAGTGGCTGAAGTGCCAGTATGTTTTACCAATACAGTGAAAATAAACCGAAGCTTTGCCTTTCCCATTCTGTTTTTCCAATTTCGACACTTTGTCTTATGGAGTAAAAAACACATGTCCTCAAGCTCATGTAACAGACTGCAGTTATTTAGGAAAATACTGTGCCTTACCTAGGTTGCATACTTCAAGACCTCAAGGGACGAAGAGGCGGTCTATGCGACGCCCGTTGTGTGGAAATTGACTAAAATTGGGGCAGGATTGTTTATAAAATGAATCAGAAGCACAAGTGTGCTACTGCCTATTATGCTTATTTGTAAGATGGTAATAGATAAACTGTTTAGTTTTAATTGTAATATAACTTGTACATATGTACGACGTAACCTCTTTTTTTTGGACGCTTCCTTCGCTGGAGAGTCGAACACAGGCCCTCTCTTAATCCCTCACGGAAGTACTACCTACTTCACGCCTTAGCAGTCTTCACAAACTCGCTCGGAAAACGCGCTTTATGTAGCACCAGAAATACTCTCGAATCGTTCACTTATTCGTTGACAGAATCACACGAAGATGCTCGCTTCTATACCATCTGATATCCCTGTAGAACATTCTCGAACGTTCTGGAAGCGTTCTGGAGGCCGGGAAGGGGTGGGGAAGAAATCCCAAGAAGGTTTTTGTTGTCTCTCGAAAAGTAGTATTTGCCCTGGGCGAGAACGCTGCTTATCTCGTTTATTTCTTACCGGCCCGGTAACTGAGTGTCACACAGCTTCCTCCTTAAAGCTCTTTGTCCTGCAGCAAATCCAATACGATTAATAATCATCAGCTTCCTTCAGGGTTGACACCGAATGGGTGACGGAGGCCCAGGACATACATATGTACATACATTCCTCTCCTATTTTTTGTTTATCTTATGCAAAACAAATACCTTGTATAAATATCATTCTTTGTGTCTTTGTGCTCTTTGACGGCAAAATTAACATATTTCAAACATATCAATGCCATGAATTCAGTACCGTGATGTTGAGCTCCTTCGTTGGTTGATTTTAAGGTAAGTAAGTATTGTTGGTAGAAATAAGAAATATAGAGGTAAACAGAGAAGTAAATGTGTCGGTTAAATAAGTGATTAGTGGCCACTGGAAAATGCATAAATCACAAAATTAAAATTTCAAGCTTACTTGCTGGTATAATCTGAGTGTAAGGTGTTATTAGAAAGCCAGATAAATATATAAAACCCGGAACCAAAACACGCCGTCTACAAGTTTCCACATAGAGAGCCCAACAAAATCATGTTCACACAAACAATAATGAACATCCGTAATTTCCATATGATTTTCGAGTCTACAGCTAGCACTTATGTCTATGCAAACGATCAATTACACAAATCACGAGTTCGGATATTTGCACCTGTTTGCCGCTGCGTGATCAATTTATCTGGTCTGCTATAAGCAATGATGATGATGGTGACGGTGAGCAATCCAAAGGTTGGTGGTAACTGGAATGGAGTCATGAGAGAGACCACAACCCGACCGCGACGACTATGCAGAATAATATCCAGGTGGATTGCCATTCGCGGGATGGAGGTGAAGGATCACAACACCCAGCCCGGAAAGTAACGGGAAGAATCCTGATCGGAAAAAAATCCCATTGCTCCCACCGGGAGTGAAACCCAGGCCCTCCATGCCTGACAGAGACGCGTAGCCACGTCGCCACTGGACGGTGACTAATAGCATATGTGGATCTTAAAGGAAACATTAATAGATACGCCATTTTTTGTGGCTTAACGCCCTTTAACGTGGTTGGTCATAACGGGCCATGAATGAAATTGGTGAAATGATGCTCAAATGATCTCGGGATCCATGTAGCTTAAAGCTACTTGACATTCGTCTTCTCAGGATAAGGAAAAAAAAAAACGAGTTACCTTATCCGGGTAACTCACTCTAGCGCGATTCGAACTCGCGATCTGTTGAATGTGAGGCAGACATGCTACCCAGGCGGGTATGCCATATTTGTTAAAA
This sequence comes from Hymenopus coronatus, assembly GCA_030762935.1. Classification (NCBI taxonomy): domain Eukaryota; kingdom Metazoa; phylum Arthropoda; class Insecta; order Mantodea; family Hymenopodidae; genus Hymenopus; species Hymenopus coronatus. The sequence goes on from CM060900.1 coordinate 386,536,849, forward strand.
TATTTGGATACCTTTTAATGGCATAAACTTAGTTAAATATGTGAATTGATTATACCATATTTCGCTTACAAAAGGATGAACTCCCTATTCGTTTGTTTCCTACCTGAGGAAAACTAATCGGAATTCAAGCTAAAACTAAATGACTACAACTATTTGAGCTGTTCAAAACAGTTGATCTGTTGCCACAGGGAATCCTACTCTAGATTCCCAGTGCTTCAGAAGTCCACAGTTCAAAGAGTTTCTGATTCCTTGGTTGTGTGTGGTCCCACCGGAGTCTTGAGTTTTGTTTGTTTTTTACATAGTAATGACCCGTTAAATGTGTAAGTCTTCTTGGGAGGGAAAGTCCAACTCCCATCTCGATAAAAATAACAATGTTCCAAGTAATCGTGGCTTCAGTATTGTTCCCAATCTAGGCAATGATGCTCAGTAATTAATCTGTAGAGAAACTTTGTAGATGTAATATCAGTTTAGAAGTTTGCGGGGCAGATTTCATCTTTAGCTCTCCTATAGAGTACCAGGTTTTCTAATGAAATCCAAATATGCACCTATTTGCTGAAGGAGTCGCGACGAAACTTTCATGAAACGATCCATCTCCATTATGCTGTGATGAAAGCAGGAAGGGCCGGTCCTGTACACGCACGCTACACTGGCGGAAACAATGTAGAACAAAACCAAATTACAATAAGCTTTCAACAAATCGGAAGCGCTTCCTTTCTGCAGCGCACTTGATTAAATTTGTAGCTTGACAGTTTGAATCTATTGGTAGGTTAAACGGAAAATCCTTAGATATTTTTATTTCAACGCAAACGCTGTAAAAATGCGCGGGAAGTTCTTAAGAGTTCCTAAAGTGACATTGCTATCGGAAACCACATCTCCACTCGCGTTGTTTCCTTAGTGCGAAAGGCTTCTCCCCTGAAATTTCTCTCTCCTGCTCCCAAATAATGAAACGAATCAGAAACTTCTCATAATAGTGTATAAAATGCATTACATAATATAGCTTGTAAAATCACCTACGCGTAAACTTGCTCAAACTCATTAATAAGACACGTGGTCACTAAAAATGACAGTGTTTTTTCTTTTTTTTTTTTTTTTGTACAGACATTACCAGTAACAAAATAACCATGCATGCCAAGTTTCATTCAGATATGTATCTTCATTCTGGATATATTAATTTACGTATTCGATTTAAAAGTAATTTAAAATCTATACACTTCTACTGATATTGAGCTATGTGCCCCATTTTTAAAAAGTGCATTTCTTAATGTCCTTGTAACAAATTAAATGTTTGAAATATCCCTGAAGTGAATAATATTCCCAACAGAAATGATTTTCCCCAAAGTGAAAAATCAGCGCAAAATTGTACAAATTACTTTTTTAAAGCTAGTGCTTTGACCAGTATCAAAATTCCAAACAAACATTTTATTACACGCTCTCCGCAGTTTATTACACGTACTCTGCATTTGATTTGGGGTATTTGTATCTTTATTTTTGTGGGATAAGATAGATTTTGAATATGGGAAACTAACAGCAACATTGGATCTGAGAAAAATGGCTTTAAAGTTTGACAGAGTCATTTAACCAGTACAAAGCTTTGAAATGGCTTAAATCAACATTGCAAATATGTACTTTAAAATCTACATTTTTTACCCAAAGCTGTTATAAAAAACACTTCTGTCCCCTTAAAGAACATTTGACCTTGCACCCCTTTGTAACCTCTTAACCTTTATGGGGAATAAGGTAGACAACTCGTATATACTGTAATATGGACCCTAAATAATTATAATACTAAGTTTCATAGTAATTGGTTCAATAATTCTTCAGTGGAAATATGGAAAATATAAGCAAAACACACAAACATTTATAAAATGCCTTTCTTGGTATCACGGTTGTCCCGATGAGTTTAGCATCAGCTTCTGCTGCTGCTGCTTCTTCTTCTTCTTCTTCTTCTTCTTCTTATTATTATTATTATTATTATTATTATTATTATTATTATTAATCCCTCTGGACTCTTACAAACTCACATCTCGAATTTTTAACCTAGTGCCTCTCTGGACGACCTGCAGATCTCTCCCCGTTTGAGCGATAGTGTAGTATGACTTTAGGGATTCTATTTGCGCGCAGGCGAAGTAAATGCCATCCATTTCTTCTGGCTATTCTACGTAGGGCTATTTATTTAAAATCGAAAATTACTGGAAAAGTTTCAATTGGAGTTTCATTTTATGTGTACATTTTCTCTTGAGAATTTCTGGTGCTTCTGAATTGTAAAGTAGCCCCGCTTTCTCCAGTATGTACTCAATAATTCCATAGCATATAAACAATACAAGGTAGGAACTGGACGGCTGGAAACGTTTTACCCCTCGAGGCCAGGTGCACGAATTTTCACTAGCTGGCTAGATGGAGTACATCAGATAAAGGTTTGGCATCCATTCCCCATAGCGTTTAGGAACTGGTCATGGAAAACTACAATCCATTTACACGCGTTTTAAATACTGCTGTGTATAATCATTACGACAGATATATTACTCATTCAGTACAAATACAAAAATAAACGATTCCAATTATAAATAAAACTATATTTCGTACAAGACTAATAAGGGCGTTATGTTGAAATGTCAAAATTTAGCTATTCCATTATATGAAAAGCTAATGAGTTCCACTTGCATACCTTTCTTACAAAATGTTATTCTTTTATCTACATCGTACTAATCAAGATCAACATTATCCGAAATGGGCTTGCTACTTAGTTCCTTATAAGTAGAAGTTAAGTAAAAAAATACACTAGTTTGGTAGTTAATTAGTTCCTGTAAATCCTAAGTGGAGCACAGGGCATCGTTACGACAAGGGATCAACTCGTCGCCCACAGATGGCAATGTAGGACGAAATCACGACTTGTGGACGTGAAATGGTGGAATTTTGCCTAGGAATATCCTTCTTTCAAGGCATGGGTTTTCTTTTACACGGGACCACCGCCTTTACTTCCGTTCCGAAGGAAGCCATGCTAAGGGTTTTTATATAGAAAAAAATCCATCACCCTCCGCCAGGTTTGAACGTGGAATCTTGGGTTCTAGAGGCTAGCTTGGTAACAGCTACACCCTAGAGGTCGACGAATACACCAGACTAAAGCGATAATTGTATCTGACACTCCCGGGAACACGTCAGAGGGGTTTTTCATTTGGTCGGTACCTATTTTATAAACCGGCCTCCTAGCTTTTTGTAATGACGGAAGTGGACACGCCACTTACTTGCTTCAAGCCCCCCCCCTGGGGGGATGATTACCGAAGACCATGTGACATGGGTGACATGTGCGAGCTCCTTGCCTGCTAAGCTATCGAGGTTTATTGCCATAGGACTAACCCGCCCAGATTCATCGCCCTTACATCCTCTACACCCCATGAGTTTTGGAAACCACTACCCCACAGAGTCCAACCCAGTCCAGGCGATGGTTAAATATTTTAAGGGGACAAGGTAGTCTGCGCATATGGAAATTACACCATATATAAGTTAAGTTACCGCTGCTCTTAAAGTTCTCAATGGCTTTTCCTGAAAATTTTATGAATTCTTCTACAAATGACGAAATTTATTTCAAATGGCTGTTTGCATTATTAACGTATGTGGTTGATTCAGTAAAAAGTCTTTCAGTCAGCAGAAAAATAAAAAAATTTACTCTTAAAACATGTGAATATATATGTAACCTTTTCTCTGATAGTACTTGCAATATAGAGTCACACATTTGCATACTTGCTTTTAGTAAAATCAGCTATCTTCTGAACCTCACTTATCTAGTTATATATAAATATAAATTCACTAAAAATTGAAAAAAAAACAATTATTTCCTAGGTCAAAAAAGTAAAAATGTGAAAGTTTTTGCTATGTTATTGCTTTTTAATCTCACTAATATACATTATAAAATTATGATTGTGGTTCAGAAAGCTCAACTATGTATTGTGTACACGCACTGAAAATTATAGCTATCACTTATAATTTCTGAGAAAAAGGTAAATAAGTATCCAAAATGTTTTTTGAGGAAACTGGATTTAAATGTTAAAATATTTTACAAAGGATCATTGCAGGCTAGCATTTAAAGGCTACCTAAATGTCTTAAGATGCACTTAGCCCCCAAAAATATATACTTTCAGAAACTGGAAATAATAGAGATTTTTATTAGTGCCTAAAACACAAAAGAACTTGATTTTTGACCATTTCAGAGTACCTTGTCCTTTTAGAAGCTATCCCTATGGTAACACGCTGGCAGGGCAATAAATTGAAATCAATTGGGATCACCTTGTGGTTTACCAGAAATCATGTGAGTCAGTTGAGAAATGTAATGCCGTTCCAGCATATTGCTAGGATAGCTCAGTGGTTAGAGCAATCGCCTAGAGACCGGGAGATCCATGGTTCAAATCCCAGTTATGGCATTGCATTTTTCAGTCTGACACAACCTATCCAAAGCTATAATTAATATTACTTTAGCTAAAAACGAAAACTATAAAAGGAACAAATCGAGCGGAATGGCTGCAGCGGTTTCGTCTGTGGCACACATTTGGAAGGTCGTGGTTTCGATCTCCGTGGCCGGCCTACTTGTTTTAATTTTTTTCGGGGTTTCCCCGGGTCGCCAAGCGAATGCTATGGAGTTTTCTTCCATTCTCCAAATGGCCTGTCCTTCCTTTTTTTTTTTTTTTTTTTTCCATTGTCATCTCATTTATTCTTAATTCCGTTGGTCTCTTTTAGGATTGGAGGTGCAGCGATGGTGCCCCGTCCGGGGTGGCAGGGAGAAATAAATGCTCATAGTGACACTCTCCGTCCCCGACTTAGGCTGGATCCGGCGTGAAGGCTATCCATAGTGGGGGCATTGGACCCTGTGTGGGGCGGGTTCCCGATCTGCCTGTCCGGCTTTTGGGTGCTTCTATCGGGAAGCTGTAGGGACCCTTGTCATTGCTGTTCCGTCGCTTCTGGTTCCAGCCACCCGGTGAATCATCTCACTTCACCCTCGTGCCCGGGGACGCCCCTTTTGGAGCAGAGCTACAATAACCTAACTAAGCTTTGATGTCGAGTCCCCTCAGTCTGTGTCTACTCCTATTAAAATATACGATGTTTTAGTAAGTAAACTACATAAATGGCTATTTAGCAGCACATCCTATAATTCAAATAATGATGTGCTCATGAAAGGCAGGATAAAAGACAAACATTTTAGAATTAGTGCTCTAATTGCACATTTCGGAATTAATAATTAATTCACATCTATTTATGAACACAATGAGAATTTTCGAATGAGTCCTTTGCTAATGAAATTGCTGTAGCATAATATTCGACATCACATACAACATGCGACAGGCAAAAGTGAAGACTTCACCTCATAACTCTGTGTTGCTTTGCATTGTAAGGGAACTGGCAGTCAGCTTAATGCAATAATACTCATATGTCACTGTAGTTTTCAGTTCATTCGTTCCTAATTTTCTCTAAACTATCAGTTATGTTTCAGTCTGTAACCTTCAATGGTAACATGTTGAATGTGAAAATCCGGCGTTCATACTTAGACCTATCTACGAACTGTACAACTTAATAGAGCTCATGCAGCAAACGACCTATCAAATCACAGATCATCGGCATAGCCAATATACTACAATGTGAGAATTTCTTTTAGTATGTTTTCAATATTTGACACTTGTATTTTAAAATATAATAAACTTTGTTATATCATGTTTTCTAGAAGTAGAGACCTTAAACTTATATATCTGGTGGCCCACCTGCCCCGTATTTGATGTATGCATATATCCCTTGGTGCGTTAAAAGAGTTGCAGAACTCAGCTGTTCTATTTCAAGTTAAAACCTGCCAGAGCAGTGTCAAGATTGGGCTTCGCTTTACACATCTTGCTCTCAGCGGAGACTGGAAAGCGCTCATTGCGAGGGGTAAAACGAGGGCCGCTCTCAGCCAATTCTCCACTGGTGGGTTTTAACTTGAAAAAGCCCCGTTGAGTTCTGCAACTCTTTTAACGCATGAAGGGATGTATGCGCACGCCAAGTACAGGGCGATTGGGCCACTTGTTACTTAGCGTTTTTCTAATACGTGGCTGGTAACGCCTAGAAACAGGAAGACAATAGAATTGTACATGGTAGTTACATTTGTAGATTGTTTGTCAGGATTTGTAAAGTTGCTCAAACTTTACAAGTTTGTGAAACAGAATTAACATATGTTTGTAATATTTTCATTCTCAATTGTAAATTGTAATTATGAAATAGGGCTGAGCTTGCGGATTAATACTTAAATTTCCAAAAGACTTCCTCAGTTAAAAATGACGTTATTGTGTTCAAACTACAATGTAGAGGTAATATTTATAAAGGATTAAAGCTCTGGGTACTTAATTGCGAAAAAAAGTTACTTTGTTTTACTTTGCTAGATACAGTTGCATTTTGCAGTGTGACTCTCGGATGCTTTTTTCATTGATGCATTACACAATTTAATGCTGCATAAGGCTGAAGTAATGCACTTTTTATCTTGAGGAAAATACTAATCTGCTGGACTTTAGTCGAGAAGGTGGACTGGTTGAGAGAGTTTTTCCCATTTGCAAACGCTCAGCACCGGTTCACCAATATGAGGGGTTGCAGAGACTTTCTAATTTGAAAACTCGCTATTTAAACGGGATGCATTACAAGCTTGATGCACAACATTCCCAGTCTGTCTCTTCGTAAATCGGCATACATGTAATTAGTAATTACAATAATGGTCTCTCCAATGAAACCAGTTTATCTTATCGGGCATCTGATGTTCAATTGCACTCTAATGTGGTCTAAGTATACGGTTGGCCGCGCCGTGGCCGAGTGGTTAGACTACTTGCCACTCACGTAGTCAGCGGGTTTGATCCCAAGAGACGGCAGTGAGATTTGTGGTGGACAAAACGACGCAGGGGCGGGATTTCTCCGGGTTCTCCGGTTTCCCGTCCGTCGCATTCCACCGGTGCTCCATCTTCATTTCATGCATCACCAGTGTCATAGTAGTAAAAGCGGGCGTTGAACACTATCCAAAAAAAAAAAAGTTTCCGGTAATGGTGTTAGGCCTACTGCACACCTAACATGCGCATTTCGAAGCAACTGAAAAAAAATGCTATCATGCTTTCCATAACTCCACCTTTAATGGAAGTATTGATACAATACATTGACCTGACTTAATTATTTTCCTACGCTTCAATGGTTTTCTAAAAAAAAATATATTTTAAATTAACTGGTTATAGCCTACACAGATTTATCCGGAATGAATAAAAATAACACCATAAAGAACAATTCATCTTCACGAGAGAGGAACTTGCCGTATAATATGCTTCATTTCTGTGATCGCCTACTCTTAGGATATTCCTTTTAAGGAAGGTAAACAAACAAAGACAGTAAATAAAAAGAAAATATCAAGCTACAAGCTTCTTACTAGACTTTTAAAATACGTGTACCTTAAGAAAATGGAAATAGTTCATGAGAAGCTCTTTAGTGCTTAGAAATTCAATATTTTCAACATACTGAATTTTCTACATTCAAAGCAAGAGAACTCCTATTTGGTGAAGCTTAATAGAAAGTTATACATATCTCCAAAGGTTTTCAAAGGAATGTTAATACGACTTGTTTTAAGAATCTACATGTAGATTTTCGAAAGGAAAAAATACCTATAACGATCGTCGAGAACATCAGAAATTAAACGAAACCAACGTTATAAAAACGCTGAGAGGCATTTATTAAACCCTTGGTATACCCCTAACAGTTAGACCCCAATCTAGGAATTATAAACTACCGAAACCGCCTGTTTAGAGAGATACCTGGAAAGTTTAAAAGTATCAAGAAAAGCAAATCACTATTCGGCACTTTTATAATGAGTAGAAATAGTATGCTATTAACAAAAATAGCGATTGATTAGTATTCCAAATTTGTTCCGAGTTTCTCCCCCTGGGTAGTGCAGTGACCATGTGCGTTCTGACTCAGAAGTTATTGTCCGGTTTATTTTAAAGCTATGTTTACTACTTTCACGCTTGATGAAATTCTGCTGGTTCTTAAACGTCTAACCGTTGATAACTGCTTTGTCGGACCTCCGGCAAAGCAATGGCCTTTGCCCCAACATTAGCCTGCTAAATCGAGGTTTACTCTATTTTATGCTGGCATCAAGTCAAGTGGCGGTTTTGCCTTTCCTGTAATTACATTACAGAAGGGAGAGAGAAGGCGAAACCCACAAGGAATTTTGTATACAAAACAAGCCTTACGCAAACACATTCTGCAACACAAACCTCATTAACATAAACAACCGATGTCTTGTTTGGGATGCCATGCTTTGCGCTGATTAGCCCCAGATCATTTACGTACTAACGTGTGTCATTGGCACCCGCTGATCTCTAAAATATACTCAGCTGGGGTCCCTGAACATCTTGGGTACATGTCACAAAGAATAAAGTTTAAGGCACTTCAGTTAGGTCCAGTATAGTCCCTGCACATTCAGACCCCTGTCATTGGCACCCGTTGATATCGTAAAATACATCCAGGTGGGCTCCCAAGACATGCCACTATAGTGATGCCCAATATTAGCTGCTTTCCAGGAATTACAGAAACTAATTTTTTAATGTATTGCATTCACATCACTTTCTCTGCCTATTCTACAAACAAATTATTCCCATAAAATATTTCTTCTATCTACATCATGCTAAACTAGATAAACGTAACTCAATTGCCTTACTACTTAGTTACTTAAAAGCAGAAGGGAAATAGGGTAATGTACCAGGCCAAAGCGATAATCGAATATTTTTAAAAGCTGATCGATATGTGAACAATTAAAGTTCTGTTCGCTTTGCATTTCTAGAAAGACAAAAGAGAGTTGAAGCAAAAGGCGGTCCCGTTTGAGAAAATGCGTTATTTAAAACTGAAACAAATATCAAGAAATATTTCGGAAACGGCCAACCGTGCAACAAAAATGTATATGACATAAATTGTGTGTTTTCACGAGATCTAAATTTTATGCAGAAAATTTTGGTGAACCTCTTACGGGTTACCAGTTATGCAAAATTCAGGACAATTCATCTGGAGTGAATAGGTCTTCAGAAGTTATTCCCATAAAATTCGAGATATACATTTTATTTGAAATGTAAATACATTTAATATACGGTATTTTAATCAAAATCATTAGAGCTATTTTTGAGAAAAACAAAGCTTTCAAACAATTTCCCATGTGAAGAGGAGGTTAGAAGGGTGAGATTTTCTTGAAAAGCTTAGTTTTTAGTCCATCAGCTATGCTGTCACACACAGACCTTTTTCTATTTTTTTTCTCTCGGGACCACAAAACATTATTTCCGGTGAAATCTCGGTGTGGAATTTTTGGGTGGAATACAATACTTCCTCTATACACTGTGTACGTAGTACGAGTAGAGTAGGTTATAATGTTTCACTGAAATACTTGTATAGGTGTATATTTAAGTTAAAATCATAACCTCTTCTCCTGTGTCAACACCAGTTTCATTATATATATATCCCAGTGGACGTCACCTAAGAAACGATCCGTTAACCCAAATACAGGTTAGGAGATAGGAAGTTGTTACTTTGGGGAGGGGGAATTATTAATAAATTGCAGGAAATAGAAGACATCCCGATTTGTTAGTAGTAGACAAAATAATCATATAAATATATGAGTCAGTTTATCTTACTACCACCGTTTAACATTTTGTCGTCTTTGTTAATAGTTCATCAGTTCGTTCAAGTTTTTGCTCTAAATGGACGCTGTTAAAGAAATGACGCTTTTATAAACGCCAGAATAAGTGAGATCTTGTGGTTGACGATTGATTGGAGTGTAAGACAAACCTGTCAGTATTAACTTAATATGCAATTACACATTATTTCGTTTGTGCGTGCCTTTCATTATACATAACTAGAAGTTACATATCCGCTATTATATTTTCAGGCTCATGAGGGCGTGGCCTATTTCCTACACTCAGGTTCTCGCTGCGTTGCCTAGTTAAATACGTACGTATTACTGCTTTGAGTGACGTAATTATATCACATGCGCGCGGAAATAATATAGTAACTTCGGAAAAACAGTTGTCTCGTTAAGGGCCCACGCATTTCTGCGCATACTACTGAAACCCCCATGTTTTTGTTACTCTTTTTCTACAATTTGATTACAATTAATAAAGAAGCTGTATAACATTTAGTTGCGCTCAATGTTTATCCAGGCAGTAACAAAATACTCTACATTTGACACCGCACTACTTGTCTGACGAAAGAATGCAGTTGTTTGGAGAGATCAATGGTGTAGCATGAAACGGTTTAGAGCGGTCAGAGAAGGCTGGTATATAGTGCAGTACAGTCTGAACCATCAAAGCATTAGCACAGCGTACGTAAACAGGAATAAACTAAACGATCAGGTTAAACTTGCTGTTTTCTTTGTTATTAATGAATATTAATTTTTCTCCTTTGTGAGCGTATGACTACGCGCGGCGGTATTTCATTCGAATCCGTCCACTGTGAGAAACTCAACTGCTACATTCCAGTATTATCGTGCTGTGCAGAGCATGCAGCGGAAGTGATGACGCAATACAGCTTATCTGTTTCCACTCGTGGCCGTCTGCATTCATTCTTCAGATAGGTTACACAGTTACGTTGTTTACAAGCAAGCGGAAAGGAAAGGGCAGAAGTTCCGTATATATATATATATACTAGCATGAGTCAGCTTGTAGTTATGCAATCACAATCAACCCTGAATGTGAATCTGTACCAACAATAATTGAATGCGTCATTACAAAGGGTCCTCTGCCAGTGGAAGCAAAGTCTTAGGAAGCCAAAAATTAACTATATAGCTCAACAAATAAGGAATACACAATAAAATACTACTACTTATTAGCCTTCTAATAGTAAGAAACAGATTTTATAGACAATTACATGTAAATAAAATGACAAACTATTAGTGTAGAAACATATTCTAATTCGGCTGGCTTAGTGGCCCTCCGTGATGATGTGGTTACCATACTAGCCTCTTGTACCCAAAATTGCGGGTTGGTTCAAACCTGGCAAAGGACGATATTTTTTTCGGGCGTAAAAGTCTTTGGCATGGCTTCCTTCGGAAGGGAAGTAAAGTTGTTCGTCCCGGGTCGTATATTTACGCCTTATGCTGACAAAGGGGCGTCTGTTCAAAATTAAGCGGTCTTTCACTCCTAACATGGAATGGTACGCTGAGGACCACAGTAGACAAAGAGCGTCCACAAATATACAAATCCATTCCTTTTTTTTTTTTTTGTTTTGACTGAATTACATACCTTTCTGAAGTGAAAATATCAGATGTCGCTCCGGAATGAAACAATTTTCATATATTATTTGCCTTAAGAACATTATTATTATTATTATTATTATTATTATTATTAGATATTATTTTAGATATTATTATTATTATTTTAGACATTATAATTATAATTACTATTATTATATTTTTTATTATTATTATTATTAGACTATAAATTAGTAGTATAGCATCTGAGGTAAGTAATACATTATTTCTAGACATCTGAATCAAAACTTTGCACTGAATTTTGGCTTTGCATTTTTTTTACAAAGTATGTTTATATTGAACATAAAGACCTGCTTTGTTATTTGTAAATGTTCAAAATTCAACATGTGACCAGGATATCATCTGTTCTTAATACTTCACATGTTCCTCAGGCGTTATCGTAGTACTTTTGAAACATGTTCTGTATTACTCAGTTTTACCGGAACTTTTGTCATCTGAATGCTTGAATGGGAAACGTGTGCCTTGAGACTCGGATACATTGAAGACCTGTTTTTATCTCTAAGTGTATGTGATGTTTTTGGGAATACGTCATCTTGTTATAAAATTGAGGCTACCAGTTGGAAATTTATTAACATCACTAGTTTATTCCATTTTCTAACTAAATGCACCAGTTCCTTTAGGATATGAAACACTCATAGGGTATGTAAATTCTCTCTCTCTCTCTCCCTCTCTCTCTTCTTAAGTTCGCGTTTTATCATCCCAAACTTTCGATCACACGACAAGAGATAATGCCCTCTCAGTGGATAGAGTGGATATATTTTATCAAACAGATTTAAGTTAGTTAAAGGCAAGAAAGACCTTACAAGAATGTTGTTCTTACTTATTCAATTAAATAATCACTAAATATGTGAAATTCTGATGTGTTCTTTGGCACAAATTCGTCAATATGATCCTTAAGAAACAATGGCAGTTCACCTGCATTTTACTTCCCTATACCGCATGCTAAACTTAGAAGTCTTTTGACTTCAAATTTTGAGTGGTGAAAACATTGAAGTTAACTGTCTCAAATAAAAGATATCTTGACCACTAAGAGCGGCGCCTTCATCATACATGACTTTTTCCTTGCTATTCTTTAAAGTGCTGTAAAATGTATTACTTCCTCTTTTGTGAATCATCACTTCGACAACTGTTGCCCGTTTGTCTATTGGAGTCTTATTCTTATTTTTAATACTTTATAACTCAGTTTACGTCAACTTGTGTGCATTCAAACTGCAGTACAAAGTTTTCTTTAAAGTGTTTATTTATAGTTTATGTTAATATTTTGATGTTCTTTTTAACGAGTGAATACACCTTGCCTACTGGCAAATATACATCTATAAAGCGGATTACTTTGCCAGGACAATGGCTTTATTGTAAACTTTTTTTTGCATTGCTGGATAAACCTAAGTCTCTCCTCCACCTTTGTGATGTTTCCGCTAGACCCCAGGCATCATGTCTGTTGCTGCTGAGAATGGCAACTTTATTGTTCAAACAAAACATACCCATACAACAGTTTGAAAACCCGGGGCCTTTGAACATTAATAGCCGTCATTGACCAGTTGTGAAATTTTAAATTAATTTAAGAGGTAACAAGCAAGATAAGTATTTATTGAAACATACTAATCCATAACCTATAGTCTAATGCAAGAAATCAGAAACTCAAACCTCGTGATATTTACATGCATTTTCGGCTTGCTTCTCGGCGAGGTACTGCAGGAAATGTTTGCTTCACCAATTATACATACTTTCGTAATCACATTTCTTTTGTATTCTTTACCTTTCACACCTTTTTCAGGAGAAACTTCAACCACAATCTCGTTTACTGCCATTTTACAGCTTTGTCAATGTGTTGGTACTGCTAACGCGCACACGTGGAAGAGCAGAGAAGCACCTATGGCAGTGTCTTAGGAACCTTTCTGTAGTGCAGGTTTTTCTCATTGCATTGATACTTTTCTGTCTTATGCATTGATGCCAAAAATGGCCATATCTCAATTTCCCAAAATAAATGACTCAGGTACCCTTCTGCAATGACACATTCAATTTAGTCTTGTATTAGCTATCTTTTAGAGTGTTTTGTGTTCAACCAATAATACTGATAGGTGTTGAACTTGAGTGTCCGTACTTTGTGCATGTGTATGTTGGCTAAATATACATTTTAAATTCCAGTGCTACAAATAAATGTGGGTCCAATACCAAAATGTCAGAACCAGAACTTAGCACTTCTAACGAAAACAGTGGTGAACGCTATTTTCAAGCGATTCGCAGTCAATCAAGGCTGATGATGACAATGATGGCGAATGCAAAGAAGGTGATTGAATGTTTCCTGTTGTGAACGTCAATAAAGAAAGTGATTTTCCCTTGGTGTAGAAAGCTACCTAAGCTAAATGGAATATTTATTTTGTTTAGTAGCTATTATAGTATGGTCCCTTGATTAGCATCATAAATATGTAAAGATCAGTATCAATTATGTACTTCATTGATAGCTGGTGATCATAGCAATGTCCTTATGTTCGGTCTTCTTGAGCTCGCGTACTGGTGCTACAGCGTGCAACACCACCGTGCTCCCGGATAGGCCAAGCCCATGAGCTAGGTCGTATAACGCAGTTAATTGTTGTTTTTCCTTACAGTACAATGGTATTGTAGTAGCATACATGCTACATACATACCCGATACAATGCTGCCAGCTGCTTTGCCTTTACGCGGGGTCTGTTTAAGCCCAGGAATTCTATCAAAGGCTTGTAATACAAGGAATGGTTTTGATTCCATCAGATAGAGCGAAGTTAACTGTACATATCGGATGGCGAAACTTTGATAGATCTGCGATCTTTGTAAAGGTTGGATTGCCTCTCTCTTCGTGGAACATTTACATTAACACTGATACTGATTTGACTTATCTCTGTTCAAATACAACAACTAAATCTTTAGGGCCTCAATTATAGAAATGTTACAGCAGTGTTAACAGACCAATATGGTAAACTTTGGTTCAACTACTTTCATAATTTACGCCCTTATTAAGTAAAACGTACGAACATTTCACAATTGAGTTTCCTTTCCTGCAGCTGAAGGATTATATTCATTCGTGTATTAGAATGGAAATGAATTATAAGGATATAAAAGAATTAGACCTATGTGTATATGCTTGTGTTTCTAATATGGTCTTCTAAACCTGTGTCTGTTTCGTTCAACACTTCTCTATAACAATGTTTGTTTCCACAACAGCATCAGAAGCCAAACATGTGAAAGTAACAAAGAAGGTCACCGAGATATGATCGATCGATTTAAAAAGTTTGGTTTTAAACTAATTCTGGCTTTAAGATATAAAAATTCGTGTGCCACTCTTCTTTGACACCAGGAAGACGAGAAATCGAAAGCAATTTTCCGTCTTTCCCCCTACCTTTCGTCTTATTTATTCGTAGTAAGAAATTTTGGAATATCAGTTTATAAGTTTATATTATTGTTGATATAGTTATTATTATTGTTGTTATTATTAGTATTGTTACTAATATTATTTGTGACAAACTAGGACTTCATCACTATAAGAAATTCCTGCTACTGTATGTTATTCATCGGTATATGGAACATTAAATTAAGTTTTAAATAAAGTACAAGATGTCGGATTTTCTCTAGACGTTGTTACTACAAATGTATTGAAGTATTGTTGAACAGTTCCCACCGAAGATTAACGGCTCTTGGACACCTAACAACGGCGTCCTTTAAAGCGAATATGGAGACTTTATGGTTCGTGACCTCAATAAACAATAGAAAAACCGTAACTTCCGAGTCTGTGATGCAGATGGCGCACACCAAGGTAAGATGAAATGTCAGACCGAACACGCTCCGCATCAGATACCTGAGTGGTGGGGATGAGAATGCTGTGGGAGTATGGGTTTGGACTTCGATATCGCTGGAACCCTGGCTCATTTTAATATCTCTCCGAAGTTCAGCAGATTCCTCACGGTGAAGTCAATTGGTTAAGCTGTGCTCAGAACTTCAGCTGTTGTTCAGACATAAGAGAGGAGAAGCAGCTTAAGCACATTTATTTCATTTAACTTTCTGAAAATATTAATCAAACTTCAGGGTTCATTTCAACGTCTCAAAAAATTAAATCGGAAAATTTGGCTAAAATAATAATTTTTCACAAGATTTATCTCATAACTAATAATTAAAATGATGTGTAAACTACGGTATATTTGACGTTGCGTATACTGTAATATGGGATACGATTCTTTCTTCTGGAATACGGGAAATCCCGTATAATATGGGACGTCTGGGAAGTATACGTGACAACAATGCAACATTAGATTTAATGACTACAGCCAAATTAGAATTTGTGTTCTTCTCAAGCGAGAGTAAAACGCGATAGGACTAATTGCAATTGATCTGAATAGGTAATGTGACGCAGCGAACAGTATATTTTAGTTATGATACCACACTCAGATTTTTGCTCAGATGAACGTATTCATCTATTTCACTATTCTCCTTTTGCAAATTACTAAATAAGTTCCACTGCTAAACCTGCTGCAATCTCATAGATGCGAATTTGCGGTTTTACGCACCACATTTGCTGCATTTAAAATATGAATAAACTATGTAGGCTAAAATTTGTGATTATTGCCAATTTTGTGTTTAAAATGAATAAACTACTATACATTATTAATATAATAATTAATAGTTGTAACAAATCTTCACTTATCTTTTGGAATCCTTGGACTAGTTTCGCAATAAATGATCTATTCCATCTTCAGCATAAATTTCCTTTTTGGTGTCCATTTTGGTCTGGTTTTTGATATTGTTTATTTACATTGTTATGGTTACTGCTACTAGGTGGATTGTGTTCTAATACATTACTAACTACTGGAATCAAAACAAATTTGGTGCGAGAGTCAATTGGAGGTATATCAAAATTCATTGCATTATTTTTATACGTTAATATAAATATTTTCTCAAAACCATTAAATCTATGGGTCCATTTAAGTGTTTTAATAATTTAATATCTGGATTTATTTCATGATTAGATTTCCAAAAATGTTCTGTCACAGCTGATTTGTCAATTTGTTTGTATTTAATATGCCTAAAGTGTTCCTTTACTCTGGTTTCCAAATGACGTTTAGTCTTACCAATATAAACAAGGTCACAATTTAAAAATTAGTTGATAAATGCCAGATTAACTATTTTTTTAAATTTCATCCTTTTTAGAAAACCCTAAAATATTTTATACTGTATTTACTTTGAGGAACCAATATTATGCCATGTTCTTTGAAAATATTTATGAATTTTTTATTTGCCCAAGGGTGATAAGTAAATTTTTTAAAAATGTAATTATCTTTTAATTTCTTAAGCGTAGAAATATCTATAATAGCTTTTTAATATTTAAATTACTCAATTTTTTATTTTTAAAATCAGTATTAAAACCATTAATTAAAGCAGTGTTGATAATGTGTTTATATTCTTTATAGAATCCATCTTTATTAAGGGGTAAATTAATTAACCTATAAATTAAACTATTAAAAACAGCAAATTTATGCGAAAAAGGGTTAAAGCTGTGGCAGAACATTTTTTTGAAATTTAATCACGAAATAAATCCAGATATTAAATTATTAAAACACTTAAATGGACCCATAGAGTTAATGGTTTGGGAGAAAATATTTATATTAAAGTATAAAAATCATGCAATGAAATTTGATATACCTCCAATTGACTAGCTCACCAAATTTGTTTTGATTCCAGTAGTTAGTAATGTATTAGTACACAATCCACCTAGTAGCAGTAACCATAAAAATGTAAATAAACAACATCATAAACCAGACCAAAACTGAGACTAAAAAGGAAATTTATGCTGAGGATGGAATAGATACATTTATTGCGAAACTAGTTCAAGGATTCCAAAAGATAAGTGAAGATTTGTTACAACTATTAATTATTACATTAATATTTGTGTTACTTCACTGTTACTAGCTTCTTTTAACATTTATACTATGCATTTTGTTAATTATTTATTGTAATTATCATTGCAAGCGAGTGCTCGAGCTGATAGTCACCCAGTATCTACGGGGAGTAATCTTTACATCGCGCATGCATCGGTGCCATCTGTCCACACAGCCATACACCATAAACCTGAAAACAGACCTTAAAGATGAGAGGGAAACGGAATGGAATGAAATTATGGAAAATAAATCGTGATAAATAAAATACTGCCCCAGAATTCGGCTGGCGAACCTAGAGAGACCACAAAACATCCATAGGTTAGAGGGGGCGATCAAACCCGGGTCCTCCCGAATGCGAGATGCACACGTTACGGCGGCGCCACCTCGCTCGTTATACAAAAAGGGGAAAACTGACCTGCCTTATCCCTAGTTTGAAATATGACTTTATAATAGTAACTACTCCCTTGGCATAAAAAAAAAAAAAAAAAAAAAAAAAAAAAAAAAAAAAAAAAAAAAACTTTCTTCCAGCCACAAGCAAACCTTTCAAGACTAACCATTAAGCAGAAAAGTAATTTTTCCCAAGAATGTGAGTAAAGGAATGTACAAAACTACTTTGAAGTTTGAAAATTTATCCTTATTTAAGAAGCCAATGATATAAAACTGATTATATACTCAAAATAAATACAACAAAATTAGAATAAAATACGCAAGGGGCAAGAAAAATACAAAATGATGACGAAAATTCAAGAAATAGTACCTAAAAATAGAAAAAGGCATAAAATGACAAAAACAAAATCACCATAAATCTGCATCTTCATAATCAGGAACACACACTAAGGATTTATGTACACGTTAGTGATGGCTATAATATAAAGTATATCATCAGAATCCAGGCCATGATTTTCAGTGTCCAAATCCTCCACCGTTTGTGGTGCGTAGCAATAAGAACGGGCGTAAACACGAACACAAAGCATGTTTTCGCAGTATGGACGGCAGCAGAAGTCCACAGACAAATCTGTCATTCACATAAATGTGTTGCTGACTATCAATAAACTTAAATTTACCTTTGTAACCGTGTCTTTCGTTATTTAAGCATAGACGCATAAAGGTCTTTCCAAGTTAAACGAGTTATTCCCTGTGTATCTTTTGCAAACCCGAATTAAGAGTGAACTCATTAATCTCATTGAAATCTCAGGAGAAATTTCAAACTTGAAACTAATTAATAACTTTGACTTAGCCAAAAGGGCATATAGGGCTATCAGCAGGTAGTACAAATTCAAGTTTCGAAAGGTTTACCGAGAAAGAGCAGGTAAATGGTTTCAGTTGCCGTATGCATAAAATGGAGGATATTCTTTTCCTATGGCTTTACTATCAGAATGCAAAAAAAGTACAGTAAATACTTTTCCTCTTAGAACATTAACGATTCGTAGGTTTTACTTTCACCCTTATAACATATGATTGTCATGCATAAAACTCAGGAAAAGAGTTTGCTTCGTAGTTAACAATAGGAAAAAACAATAGCCTGTCTTTCATTAGATTTTGCTCGTTTAGTAAATATTCATAATAAGGTAAAATTGCTGCATTTCTTCTACTTCGGACGAGAAAGTCGTTTAAAGAAGGAAAGCAGCCTTGAGACTCTGACTTCAAGCAATTATATCGATTCGATACACAGAATGCGGAGTGGCTAAGGATTGTTTTATTGGCAACACAGACAAAACACGGCAAGGAGTGCTAAATTTTGAACAAAAATTTAGTACCTTTTTAGATGTCTTGCAGATCCTGGCTTTCAGAATGGTCTTCAGGAAGAACTAGGAGTCCACCAGATTTTTGTTTCCAGAACAACAGCGTTTGTAACAAGAATAAATACAGAAAGATCTGATTTCTGGGCTGCATGCATGTCAGGATTCATCTAGTCAAAAAGATTCTTTTCGGGCGTAAAAATTCTTAAGCATGGTTTGCTTTGGAAGAGAAATAAAGCAGGCGGACTCGTGTCGAAGATTTACGGCACGTAAAAAAACCTCAAGCCTGAAAAGAGGCCTCTGGGGAAAATTAAGCGATCTCTAAGGTCCAATACAGGATGGGACGCTGAGAACAGTTAAAGAGTGTCCATAAATATCACCCAATTTAAATTTTATGTACACAAGTTATGTTGATACCATATTTTCAATTGTTTGAATTTGTCTCCTTCTATAACCTGTTATGTTGAGTTTTTTAAATGAGAATGACCCTATCGAAAATCAACGAATAGAAACAAAAGCGCCCGACAGTTGGAAAATCGATTATCATTAAAGGAAATGAGGTATGGAGGTATAAACTTCTTAGCATTCGGTTACTGTTTATGCATAGACAGTAAAGTATATACTATTTCTTCGAGCTTTACTTCTTTTGGATAATTCTTAACGCCCGTTTTTACTACTAAGGCACCACAGGCGAAGATATTGATGATACATGGAATGAAGTTGGAGCACCGGTGGAATTCGATGGCGGAGGAAACTGTAGAACCCAGAGAAAATCCGCCACTGCGCCGCTATGTCCACCGCAAATCGCACACGCGGTGACTTGGGTCTTCGAGCGTTTCTTATAGGTAAAGCAAAAGCTAATGCAACATTTTATGCATACGGCTCATTTTCTTGGCTGTAATGTGTATATCTTAAATAAATACGCAAAATCACATCTGTTTATATGATGAAGTCCATGTGACGAAAATACTCGAGTATTTTCAGAAATACTATTAGTCCAGAGCAGCTAAACGATCTTTGTGATTTCTTTGAGCAAGAGTTCAGGCTGATATTAGGCTACGTCAATCCTTGTAGCGTTAAAAAGGATGCTGAGACTGTATTGTTCACTGAGAGATTTTAAGTTAGATAAACGGTACCTTACATTTTTAACATTTTTAATGATGTTTGCTGAGCTTATTCCCAAATTGTACATTGAGGATTTATAAAATGTAGGCTGCTTTCCTTTAGATAATATGACCTTAAGGCATTTTCTTTTATAATATAGTGTCATTCAAATCACTGATGGGTGAAAAAATGTTCATGTCAACCGCGACAAACACTTTATTAATGTCCTGATTTGCAGAGTTGTCTGTTGTAGAAAATAATTGAATGTTTCAGAACCAAACCATCATGTAGAAAATGGTGTAAGGTGTTAATGCACCTGAAGGAACGTATTATTTTGCATATCAATATGAAAAGCGTTATCGTGGTGTTTGTATTTTTATAACGTAACCACTGTAAAAGTGTTTTCAAATATAAATTACATTTGGCCAGAAGGGATGTATTTCTCTAACGTGAAAATAATACAGCTGACTTAAACGGTGAATTCAATGTTCTCTATTGTGAAGATTTTGGTTAAAACTTTGCTTGCAATTTTAGATACCGAAAGAGATACTGTTCAGAAAGCCGTAAAATTTAGTATTTGTGGGTTTATTTTATCTTTAAAATTATTTGATTTTTAGAATTATTACTACATATTTGTGCATTACGTCATTAATGATAAGTAACTTTTGGGAGCCAAGCAACAACCATTTCACGCGTTGTCGAGTATAAGCGTAGGTGACGGCTTATAATATATCATAATTGTATTGTTTATTATCGTTTATTATAGTGGTTATACAACTGTCTTATTAAAATACATATAAATAACACCGAAAATATTTCCAACAGTCCTTGTTCCTGAAAATTTCGACGAAAATATGTTCAGCTAAATGAATGTGCAGATGAAATTATAGCTAATTTACGTCTATATTTCAATAATTCTTGTAGAAGCTGGATTAAAAGTAAACCAGAAGCGTTCACTAAGCGAAACAAGTTTCTAGAATTTTTCTGCACTGCAAGGTCTCGACGGCCGAGTAAGTGGCGCCAGCAAAGGACACTTATGGAAAGCACCTTGTAGTGTTGCAGCCCACCCATCGGAATGCAGCATCAAGGTCTCAGACAACAACATGCTAATTTCTTCGTGCTGACTTCATAAACTCGATCCGGAGCCCTTGCGCTCTAATAATCGAACGAAAAGAAAAGAATTGTTGTTAACCTCATGAGATGCAAGGTCGGTCGAGAAGAACAGATATAAGATGCATAGGTCGTGATTCAAGGATAAGCCATGTATTTATTACCTACAAGTCATTTTGTTTACCATATACCTACCCCATCATTTAAATACTCGTAGGTGTTGCATTTTTCAAACTACAGTATTAATGTGTGGTTTTGAAATGTTTCAGTAAGCTATTGAAGAAGGACGCAGTCTAACACCAGAAAGGTTTTCCGAGGCTGCAATTGTCCATCTACATTTAATGGTACATTACTTATTACAAATTCTTCGCCCTCTGTGGAGTATTGGTTATCGTGCTGGACTCTAGTTCACAAGATTGCAGGCTCAAACCTGGCGGAGGATGGTGAAATTTTTTAGGACGCAAAAATGTTTAGTATGGCTTCCTTCGGAAGGGTAGTATAGCCGGTGGTCCCGTGTAATGTTTGCACGTAAAAGAACCCCACGCCTTGAAAGAAGAAAATTTCTGGGCAAATTTGTCTGTCATTTCGCGTCCGTAGGTCTTGTGGGCGACGACCTGATGCCTCGTTACCATGGCGCATATTGGCGAACTCACGAACTATAAATTCAAATATGATCATGGAAACATTGTAACGATGCCCTTTGCTCCCCTTAGGAGATAGAGGAAGTACTGCTGCTGCTTCTGTTGCTACTGCTACTGCTACCTTTACAAAAACTATTACTGCTACTCTACTACTACTACTACTACTACCACTACCACTACTACTACTACTACTACTACTGCTACTACTACTGCTACTACTACTTTACTAACTACTACTATTACTATTACTGCAACTCTACAACTACTACTACTGCTACTCTACTACCTACTACTATTACTATTACTGCTACTCTATTACCTAATACTATTATTGCTAACTCTACTACTACTACTACTACTACTACTGCTACTACTACTTTACTACCTACTACTATTACTGTTACTGCTACTCTACAACTACTACTACTACTACTACTACTACTACTACTGCTACTCTAATTCCTACTACTATTACTATTACTGCTACTCTACTACCTAATACTATTATTGCTAACTCTACTACTACTATTACTATTATTGCTAAGTCTACTACTACTACTACTCTACTACCTACTACTATTGCTGCTACTCTACTACTACTCTACTACCTACTACTATTGCTGCTACTCTACTGCTACTCTACTACCTACTACTCTACTACCTACTACCATAACTATTACTGCTACTCTGCTACTACTACTACTACTATTACTACTACTACTACTACTACTACTACTACTACTACTACTACTACTACTACTACTACTACTACTACTACTACTACTACCACCACTACTACTACTACTACTACTACTTCTCTACTACTTTTACTAATTTATTGTGTTAAGTTGGCGTACTTGACGAATGCCAGGTAAACAATATAAAGGTGTTATATTTGCATTTGTTTACAAATACCTTTTTCTTAACTTCTTTCAGTACATAGAATTAATGTTGGATAATCAAATGAGTGAAAGGCTGCAACAATTTGGCGCCAAGTTTAGACACAGTTTATGGAAATTAGCTAAGAAAATTCTAATACGCATGAAGGACGAAAGAACTGTTAATTGTATTTTCATGTGACGAATTTATGCTTGGGAAAGGCAACGCCAATGCCTGTGAGAAATCCATGGGACAAGAAAGAGACAGTTTTCGTAATTGTAAACTTCAACTCCCTTTTACATAACAAATATTATTTAAATACCCTTCATTTTATTGTTATGGTTTATTCAAGGATAAAATGAAGTTTCCTTAACAAAATTTAGTATAGTAATATATTACATATATTCTATGTTACCCAATAAATTCAGTTTTAGTTCGAGTTTCGTTTATGGCTGAGAGTTTTAAAGTTGCTTACACAGTACCTCGTAAACCCTCGTCGTTTAGGTCACACTCACCAAGAGGGGTCCATGACTTCGGTATAAATTTTGCTACTAACAATTTACATAATTTTTTATTTTATTTTATGGTATGTATGAACAAAAATAAGGTAGGTTAAGCATTATTTATTAAAATCTTTAAACAATAAAAAAACAACTTTTGATTTACTGTATTTCCTTAAACCATTAAGTAAGGTAGGCGTTTTGCCTTTTTTTTTTTTTTTTTTTTTTTTTTTTTTCGTTGAGTGTATCGACGAGTTCTTAAATTTGTTTTGTAGCTAATGGTTATACAGCAATGTACATAATATATTTGATGTTTTCAATAAGACATTACTTTTCTTTTGTTTATTCAAACATTCCAAACAAATTTGATCCGGCTTTAGTTGCTTTCATTAACATTAAACGACTTCGCTGAAAATTCGAGAAAAATCGGCCATAGATTTAAAGACCATCAGTTCATATCGTTCCCTCGATATTTATTGTAGCGCAGGGGTTTCCAACATGTAACAGCCACATAAGAAACAATAGGTGCGATTGTGGGCTGCACTACCACATGATATCAAGGTATGTGAAATTCTCTAAATAGAAAAGAGCTGTCATGATTTAATAATACGCATATTTTGAATGACAGCAAGGTTTCAATATTAAATTATTTCAATTGTTTAAACTACTATTTTGCAAATGGATAAAATATTGAAATGAAAATATACAGAAACCATTATAGATGTACTTTAGAGAAGAGCACTCAGCAATGTCAGTTTAATTTTAAATTAATACTTCAAAATTACAAAAAGAAGGAAACAAAGAGTATTATAATTTCCAATGTTTTCCCAACTCCAACAATTATGTTTAGAATCGAAATTTACAATAAAGTAATTACAAACTAGGTTTATTAAATAATTTCAGTTAAGTATTGCACCTGTTTCGTAACTTCTGTATTTTTTAAATATTTTAAACTAGCTAGTATCCCGCAAAATGTTGGTAGGCCGCAAAGAAAGTACCTATTCGTGGGCCGCTAGTTGGAAACTCTGTTGTAGCGCAAACTGTGAACAAATAGCATTTAAGAACTTCAAGAAAATGTCAGTTAATCATGGCTATTGTTTTATAGTGTTTAACGCCCGCATTTAATACATATGGCACCGCAGGCGATGGCACTGATGATACATGAAATGAAGATGAAGCCCCAGTGGAATGCGATGGCAGGGAAACCGGAGAACCAAGAGAAAACCCGCCCCTGCGCCGCTTTATCCACCACAAATCCCACATGTGGCAGCTTGGGATCGAATCCGGGCCACCTGGGTGAGATGGGAGTAACCTAAACACTAGGTCACGGCGCGGCGTTAATCATGGCTTGATAACAGGGTAATATAATAACATGATAATATAATGCTGATAACAACAATAATAAGAATAGTAATAACACACTGATTAGAATACCTCCTCCATGTATAAATGTATTTTAGGCAGTGAAAATTACTCGTTAGTTATTGTTTTCCCTTACGAGGATTTCAAGTCTAAATAGTAGCATTGAGATTGTTCAAGCGATATTCACTAAGGCAGTGGTTGCCAGTAACCGCTATTTGAGTAAATCAAAGAGAGCAACTTTGCTCGATGGTCCTGCTAATCATCATTGTGCACCAATTGCGCGGAAAGCAAAAATAAATAATTCTTTCAGTGCTGTGGTAGTATGCAACTTTTTGCGCTTGAAATACGTAATCCACCTTTCATATGTTAATATTCCTATTGTAGGTTCATGATTGGTAGAACAACCATGGCTCTGTTACGTTTACCGCATTAGTATTTAT
Source organism: Hymenopus coronatus (assembly GCA_030762935.1). Taxonomy (NCBI): domain Eukaryota; kingdom Metazoa; phylum Arthropoda; class Insecta; order Mantodea; family Hymenopodidae; genus Hymenopus; species Hymenopus coronatus. The sequence goes on from CM060900.1 coordinate 386,561,823, forward strand.
GCTTCGTATATGTTCATATGCATATTTCATAGGTTGGGGTAATTGGTAGTGGTAACATAAATAATTGCGAAAATAATGATAATTATTGTGGTACTAAGATAATAAAACAACAAGATCCATAACTTCATGAACACCATTCTAATCGCACTGCATCGTCAATAGTATGGGAAATAAATTGTAACAAATAGCGTTCACATTTACACCAGTGAATATGAACAGACGTGTTAGTAATTAATTGGGATCGAAAAAAAAAGAAAAGAAAGGTAATCATGTTCATCTTGGTAACTGTAGTAGCCAATTGCATGCCTTGCGTAATGACGCTGCAAATAGGATCCTCTGCGTGCACAACTTTGCTGAAAACTGTATACTTATTCCGCCACTTTCTATAAATAAGAAACATTCCTCTTAGGCAGGAACAGTGTTAGATTGTTCTGTTCTCAACATCATAAACTGACTCACGCTGTCCTATACATATAAGGAAAAGACATACTCCTTGCTGTCACGTGTTTATCCACTGCATGCACGGAGCAAGGCTATTTTCTGCAGAAATCAAGCGAGTTGTTGACCCTGATTTAAGTGTTCGAATAAAATTAGATATTGTTCTTCCAGAGAATGCGCATTTTTACTATATTAATATACCATTTTGCCGTCACTTTTGAAGTTGATCCTACTTTTAAAAAATGGCTCTAATGGCACAATACACCACGATATGGTGGTGTAGGTTTGCAGCAAAATGAAATTAGAAATTGCTAAATAGCTTAAAGTGGGCCTTTAATTTGTGATATGAACGGAATTTATAATTTTTCCTGAAATATTCACAATAAATATCTCTCAATGCTTGAGCTTAAGCAGATAAATTCTATCGTGCTAAACACTAGTAAGGTTATAAACTCTAAACGTTTTATAACCTTACCTATGATGAATATATTATAATATATGTTCCAATTTTAATGAAAACGAGAAACCTTAACTCTTTTTATTTTGTAAAGTATTCGCCCAGTTCTTTTTACAAAACATAACTAAGACCTTTAATAGATTAGGACATATTTCCTCATCAACTATTTCTTAAAAATAAATCAAAAGATATTACTTTTGTTTTTTGGCGTGTCTATGGCTAAATTTAAAGTTTAATATCGCTAGCAAATATCGTCATGTGACTGACAGAACTACATAAAGCTATAACCACCTAGCCATACGTTTTGTACCTCTGTAAATAACGACTTAAGTAGGACAGTGTGAAAATCGTGTCTAAGAATAGTTGTGCCATGATTCTTCCAAACCATGTAACGCTTTTGCGGCGACGATTACAAAGTTGTAATTTACCGCCGCGACGGCAAGGATGGGCAAATGGACAGTCACACGATCTGGGCGGCCGGAAAACTTAATGCAGCAATTAATTTAAATATATAGCGAAGTTAGTGACACTTGAAGGCTTGTTAGCGGGTAGTTGACCGTATGGAGTGAAAATAACGCACCGTGTTGGACGAACGCCCTGGGCGCCTGTCCAGGGAAACAAAGTGCAGGATTCCGGATCCGCGTAAGAGAAACAATTAAAAGCTTCCTCCGTGACAGGACGAGAAGTTATGTATAGTCTCGTTCTTGATCCGCTGCCAAAGCGAAAAGATGTAACATTTCCTAAGGTGCATTGCTCGGAAGTATTAGTGACTCATTTGTGTTTGCAAAAGCCGTCTATTACTGTCATTCCTTCCGCGAAGGTTTGGCACAGGCATCAAACACTAAATGGTTTGTCAAGAATAGTTCGTGTACCCTTGGGCAGACGGAGACATAACTAGCATGTAGTCTGGGGCAAAGTGGCATTTTTTTGGTCTGAATGTGGAAACTTCTCTAAGATTATTATTATTTGGAGCTCTGTTATCCTTCTGTCGTATGGCACTGAATCGGTCATGCGGTGCACGCCTTGCTACTTCAACAAAAGTTAATGTATGTTATATCTATTTTCGGCAGGGCTAGAAGACTTATTGACAAACTTAAACGAGGCAACTAATACCGGCATAAAGTACATTAAACACGCTAGCTTTATTGTGAAAATGACATCCAAATTCGAGATAGAAAGTTCGGAATCTTGATCATGAACACAGTTCATTAAGTACAGATAGAGTATGACATTTTTTTATATTTTTTTTTTTTTAGTTTTGAAGTGGTGAAAACAAAATCAACAAATCTCTTAATATAAACTTGAGAGTGACCTGCGAGAATACAAAAAGTTGAATAGATGAGTACTTTGTGTCTGTATAAAGCAAATAACTAAATTTTCCCAGTACGTAATGTTTTACGTACTGCTTGCTTGTACTCTTTAAAATGTTTGTTACTTGCTTTTCGTATGTGTTTAAAGCGTTTAATAGTACTTTCTGCACCAATTCTACATTTTTTTTTTTGTAATTTAGGAACTCTAGTATTTCTTTCGGTAAAAACAAACGCTTAGAATATGTTGCAAAATTAAACCTCAAATCTAAGAGGGATTTAGTGTGCAATATCAAACTGAATTTCTCATTAATGTTGCTGCTAATAACTTCAGGTAGCACGATATATGAGATGTACTAATGTAGGACTCATTTATATACATTTCATTCATCGACTGTACAGACAACTAAATCTGGAGAGGCTCGGGGATGAACTGGGGTGTGATATCTGGAAATTGCTTTTTCGACGCTTCCTCTTGTCCTGATAAGAGAATTGTGGAACACCCAGCTCACCGAGCGAGATGGCTACGCGGTAACGCCAAAGGCTCGCATTGAGTGAAGTATCAGGTTTGATTCCTGTTGGGCCGGATAATTGGACAATGTTTTTGAGTGTTCCCCCCGCCCCTTGGCGCTGGTTACCCTTCTACTATTTTCTGTCCATCAATTCCTATCTCTATGATTTCCTTTTATATGCAACGCATCTGTTTTAGGATTGTAAGACCAGGTGACGGCGGTCGGTGTGTTGCGGTAGGAGCGTCGATTTTTTTATTTGAAAACGCCTCTCGCCGCTTGGGGAGACTGCTGGGGCCCCCTTCCTTCCTGGAAGTGACTCGTCTGCAGCCGGAACGCTCAGGTTACAGGTGACCAAGACAGAAACCACTAGGGACTCCTTCTTTGCTAATGTATATCTTCGCTCGGATCCATTCGCCCTTCAGGTCTCCCCTCCATCTTTTGTTTCAGTAGTCACGTTGGCCCACTATGACCTATGTGCTTTCCTGTGCTCTAGTTACTGGTCGACCATCCGTCTGACTACTAATACTCAGCTCTTAGCATCCGCCGCCAAATAAAGCACTCGTTTTCATCACCAGCTCCAGTTTATTCGTAGTTTCTATTTATAATTTACATACTCAGTAATAGTCACAAAATGTAAAATAAAATAATCACACATTTCACATTGAGGGGTTTTCTGAAGAAAGAAGAAGAAAGAAAAAAAAAGCGATAAAGAAATATTTTAGGTGTTACATTTTTCCGTTTAGTATTGTGTTATACAAACTCAGAATTACATAAGAATTTACTCATTTCAGATATGTAACATTGTTACTTTTTCGTCGAAATTTGTGGTCGAAGAAAAGGATTTTATTCGGTTTGTTTTTTACTCGTGTTGGGACACACTCTTAGTTGTTACTGTTATGTTTGCTGAAGACGCCGGTTTCTTTACCTCACATGCCGAGATCCTTGTTGCTGGTAACCTACTAACTGCACCTAACTTTTTAACTCCCTGGCTCAACACCTGCCACATCGCCTTAATCCTTCGAAATTGAGACTATGGTCTACATTCTTCGAGAACCTGCGATGGCAGCTGCTATTGTGATTAACGGCAGTCATACCATGGAAGCATCTGAATGAAACTGTCAAATATTTGGAAGTACTGTATTGTCGACTTTCCGAGCGAGATGGCGCCGCGGTAACGTGTGTGACTTGCATTTCGGAGGTCGTGGTTTCGATCCTCGTAGACCATACCTTTGACTTGGAGTTTCTCGTGTTTCCCCCTTGTCACTTAGGTCAATACTTGGATCCTTATTCTCCAAGACTTCCTATCATGTCATCCTTTTTTTCTTTTTTTTGACATTTTTTAGGTGTATGTGCTTCTGGGCTCGTAGTGTGTGGCTGTGCTGGCAGGTGGAGCGCGGACGCAAGCGCTTTGTAAACGTCATCTTGTAATCGCGAGGGCGGGGACTGTTGCCTTGCCGACACCCGGAACCCATGTTGTTGGCCGCTGCATGACGCTCCTGTTGCCAAACTGCAGAACAATCAGCCAAACTGTTAGGACTTCCGCGTGACTCTATGGCCTGCCTGTACTCCTCCTGTAGTTCGCTCACTTTATGGCTAACTCCTGAAGGTGTTAGAGACCAAATAGACATTTTTTATCTCTGTGCGAGAGGTGTCCCCTGCCGTTGTCTAGCCTTTACCTTTAGCTTATACCTGGAAGCACCATTTCAAAATCTATATGCCATCATATTATACCCATTGATGAACACAAAAGCCTCCCTTAAAAGCAATATCACCGTCTTACTTAACACCTCGCTTATACGTCTTATGTTAATCAATTCCTTCCCTACGTGGGGTGCCGCAGCTCCGACTAAACTGAAATTACTTCAATTCCTCCTCAGAAGAATACTCACATTGCAGTAAAGGTGTACTGATTTATCCGCAACGCGCAGCTACATCGTGAACCTTGTGTACCCACCAACCCTAGGTTTATTCGCTCTCAGGTAGTGATTACCGCTATCGAATGTTCTCGTTAATCAAATACATTGCTATAATGAGACGGGACTATTAAATAAAATTCGCTTTTTTAAAAACCGTGTAATTAGGTAAATGCATGCAGTAATGGCAACATAGACAACTTAACAGGCGTTCTAGCCCAGAAGTAATTATGCACACGATTGCAGGGCACATTATTTTGTAATAGTAAAACACTTACAACATTTCTAGAGAATAAGTAAATACAACGAAAATTATTAAATTAATATCGCATTTGTCTTCAGTAGACAAGCACATTCAACCCTGAAACGGGTCTAGGTATTTTTTAAAATAAATATACGTAAAGAAATATATTCACATTTTTAAATCTACGTACCTGTTTAGAATTATGTTGTTATGGTTCGTAATTTGAGGTTAGGTTATATAGGAAATATCATATTTATTATTTCGTATCCGCTTGATTTGAGGCTAAAACGAATGAGCCAAAGATTATTCCCGCGCAATATGGAGAGCTCTTATTTTGTGTTTTCTGTGCTCAGTCCTAAATTTAACTACATCCTATCGTGGTTTGGATTAAATATTAGACATAGCTGATACTCTAATCTCCATGTGCTTCACGATTTAATACACAAACAGGCGGAGAGGTACATTATTTTGTTGTGGCTGTTATCTAGGTGGGAGAAAATAGAGTACCAACATTGCTGTCACTTTAACTTATGTTATGAAAAAAAGAGGTTTCGTTAAGCTTTGCCAGATACGTTTTGGTTTTTGTTTACAAGGACTACAACTGTCGCCACCTCCCAGCACTGCTGCATCCGTCAGAAAATGGTATCCGGCAATTTTACCAATATTAATGCACATAATTAGAACAAATCTTACGCCCAAATTGATCAGCTGCATATTTATATATTTTGCTTGTTATATGTAATGTTTATGACTAATTAATAAAACTGTTAAAGAAACAAAATTAAGGTAGATACTTTATATTCTTTGAAATAAGGTCTCACATATCTGAAAGGTTCATCGATGAAAGCTACTTGAAAAGTCATTGGGGCCTATCAACTACCAAGCATCCAATAGTATACTAACATTTTAAAACCAAATTAAAACCGGAATACCTGGACAGCAATCGATTAACTGATACTTAGGCGACTATCGAATAATTTGATAGATTTCATCCGATTGTGCCTAGGGTCAGAACTGCTTTCATAACCTCGGAATATCTCTGGAGAAGCGTTGTTTTCTCTCCGCCGCCAATGCGCCCACCCCAATAGGGGTCCGAAGCCATAGGGGTCGGTAATATCGCCGAATGCATTGTTTGAGGAAGATAATCTCTAATCCTACAGCTCTGTATTTTATATCTATTTTATTTATTTATTTATGCATTGTGTGGCTGATGGAAACCTTCGAGATTGATCTCCTTTCCTGTTTCTTTGTTCTTTTACCGATTTTGTTTGTTAATACTTGGTTATACGCTGAGCGGCTGTTGCTAAAACCGAGAAGAAAAAAACTAACATCGATAAGCTTGACTTCAATAGAGAACGCCATTAAAGGCTGTTAAATGTTCCGGTTATACCCTAATAGTTTTATATTTTCACATCCAACATTTTCATTTACAGATGACGGATTAGAGTTTTAACAAGTCATTCTGAAACGAACATGTGAAAATCATAAAATAAAAGGAAACAACAAATCAGGAAGGCAGAAAAATCCAGCGCTCTTTCATACCGAATTCCAGTTTTGTGCAAGTGGAGCGAAGTAATCTAATGATACACTCACAGAGTTTGGTGTAGGGTTTCGTGTAACGGCCATTGCATCCCAAGCGAGCCCACTGCTCATACATCATTGCTGTGGGAACTGATTCGTTGGACACATAAATCAAAACCTCTTTTCTCCGCTCTACTTCTAAGGGCGTCACCAATGAGAGCCAAGTCGTATATTACAACGTTATTTGTCGGTTTAGCCATTCCTCGCTTGCCGATATCATTTTTATTCCGCTTCGTAAATGCATGGAATGAAGTCGTCGAGAACTTCGAAACAGCCAAATAGATGAACGTCGGTTAACATTAGCTCTTTGAAAAAACGGTAGATCAAATTATATTTTATTGTGTGCTTTAAAAATGTCGTGGTGAAATACCTTCTTTCAGTAATTTAGTGAAAGATGTATATACAGCTATTTACTCGAAAGGGTAAAAACATTTTAGTGCAGTGTACACCAAAACAGCTAATTTGACATATGTTTGTAACACATTGAAAATTATTAAATTATCCAGTAACTGGGAGGATTTGTTATATAAGGGCGTTTTACCAGTTAATTTTCTTTAGGTTTATTTCTTAATATCCAATAGAAAAGTGAAATGGGATTGAAGTCCGGTTGTTCTAACCAGCTTATAGTAAATACGTGAAAATATAGGAAACTAGAATCATATACAGTGCCTTATTTCTGACTCCTGGACGGCTGCTTCGTGGTCCGCTGCTACCTACCGAGTTGTACATTCACACACCCTGAACTCAAGCGCCTATCATGCCGGAAATTCACATGCATACAATAACCACCGCATACATGGAGGAATTTAAATACAGTATTAGAGGAGAAATTACTGGAATTTCAGAAGAAGAATTAATGCGTGTTGATGGAATTTTTTAAAAGGCTGCGTGGCAGCACAAGGACCTCATTTTAAACACTTTCTGCGATAAACGTATGTGGTTATTGCATGCCTCCTTTTTACATTGTAATTTTTTCGTAATTTAGCTCTTGATTAATGGGGTCCATTTTCATCAGTGGGGTGGTGTTAGTATTACTAGTGCTTTTTGTCCTCTTTTATGTCTTTGTGGTAATAATTTTTCCGCAGGGAATGGTTTTCATGACATAATTTTCCGTTACTTTTGGAATACTGCATATAATAATACTGAGGATTTCCGGATAGATTCGTTACATTTTAAAAACTATTTCTTTGAAATCATTCTGAGGTAAGTCTGAAGGTGGTATAAGGTAAGAGATCTTTGTGGCAGTAAGTTATTAAATTGTCCTAATTCCGCTTTTTAGGGATCTTTTTGGAGTAGGTAATGGTAGTATTCGGTGGAGCTACATTTAGTGCAGTAAGAATAACAGGAAAAAGACCACTGTTTGCCTAAAGCTATTTATAAGCCATCCGTTGATAGGATTTTCCTGTTTTTTTTTTTATTGTTCCTTTTAGCTGCATGGTCCTGTCGGCGGCATTTCCCTGTGGAACATATTGTCTATCGACAGAGGCGTTAACTTGTGTACTCTTTGTTGTCTTTGGGGTTCTATCTTCTTTAGCCTTATTCATTAAATCACACACGCACACATTCGAACTTATTTTATGCTTCCAGATAATGGGGAGGATAGGGAATAATTTAGTTTAGAGAAAAGTCCCTAAACCCCAGCCGGGAATCGAACTCGTAAACCCTAGCACAACAGGCAGGAGTTCTATCGACTGAGCTACGGGGCTAGCCTATAGAGATCTTGTATGCTTAGTGAGCCCTTAACCCTATTGAACTGTAATTGCCATGAGTGAGACAAAAATGTTAGATTATATGGAGTTGATTAGGAGGAGATCTATTAGCGATTGAATAAGTTTCCTCTTGAATTGGTAATATAGCATCCCAATAAGAAGTTGAGTCTATTGGGAATTACTATTGAAGTCCTTTGATTAGGTCATGCAGTTCTTCAAGATTTAGGTTATAGCTATTTGAAGGTAGATATTACATATACAAACTTTTATAGTTGAACGAACCGATATGGTAGTCGCCTCCGAGTTGCTATTTAATTTTATACGGAGTTGTGAAAGGTTCTGTTTTACATATATGGCAGCACCGCCACTGGTGTGTGCGCATTCTTTTCTGTTTTTGTTGTAGCTAGTGATGCAATATAATCGTTTTTAAAGTTAATTTCCTGTAAACAGATTACATCTGGGTTTCTAGTAGGTGTTATAGTTGAGGATGGAATCCGTTAATATTCCATTGTTATGTGTTGTTGCTCGTTTTTATAACAGTAATTGAAAGATGTGTACTTTCACTTTCTGTAAAGAGCTCAGACGTTCAAATGGATGAGTGATGTTTAAGAGGACAGGTCGGAAGTGACTCAGCACTGAACTTGAGGTTATTGTACCTACAAGAGGAAGGAATGAGGCGAGAGGATACACCAGGCGGACGAAGCCAGGAGCGACGGCACAGCAATGACAGGGTCCCTATAGTTTCCAGAATGAAGGAACCCGACAATCAGACAGGTAGACCGAGGACTTCCGCCCCATATAGAGTCCAACGCCACCGCCAGGAGCGGCATCACGTTACTCAAAGCATCCTTTTTCCCTGCCACGCTATACTGAGCACCAACGCTTACACTTCTGGCCCTGAAAGAACCCTATTCAGCATTCTCCTGGCGACCCGGGCAAACCCCAAATAAAACCCATGGATCAGGTAGGCTGGCCACGGGAAGCGAACCCGGACCTCCCAAATGTAAACTACAACCGAAATCGCCTGAACCATCGCGCTCGGTGATGTTTAAGAGACTGTGTGTTGCTTATTTATCTATTAGTTAAGTTTCTTTTACAATCGGCTGCAACGGTTTGCCATTTTTTATTGTTAAGGAGAGGAGTCTACGAGTCCTTTTAAGTTTGTCGGTATAATTCAGCTCTAGTGATAGTACGTCTGATACTAATACTGTATTTTCAAGGCAGTTCTTGAATTCTAAGAATTTTAAGGTATTCCATGATGATAGTTTTTTGAAGCCGTGGAACGGAGAGATAAGGGCGTAGAGTGCTGCTCTGCGATTATTACAAATCTCGACACACGTAACCGGCCAGGTAATAAAACAACTTTCCCTTATATTGACATTTCCACTGTCTCAGACGAATCTCATCAAATAATAATAATAATAATAATAATAATAATAATAATAATAATAATAATAATAATAATAATACCAATAATAATAGCCATAATAACAACAACAATAATAATACATGGATGCGCCTTCTATTGACCTTTATAGTGTAGTTTATCATATATAACAGACAGATTATCAATCTTTATGGATTTTCTGTTGAAGTGTTTGGGTATTAAATTTGTTCATTTTCTTCTTCTATGTCTTCTGAGCTTACAGATGGAGAATCTGAGGCACCTGAGTCTTCATCTGGGAGTCCTCAGTGTGTTTTCTCGAAGTTGAAATTGGCCGCTTTGCAGCACAAAAGTTATGATCTACCACGACATTGTGTCCCAGGGATGGGAAATGTTCTGGTTAAATGGCTTGTATCAGCGGAGATTGAGGTGGCTTTGGGGCGCTGTCTTCGTAGTTGGGTACCAGTTGCAAAGTTGCTGACTTTCCAGTAATACTTTATTTTAGATTAGTTTGTTTGTTTTAATTTTAATTCAATCATACCTTAACCCTTCTTATATTCTAAGCCTTGACTTACTGATTTTAGTTTTAATGCTAGTTTGTGGTTTGGAAAACTATCTCAAAATTGAATAATAGATATATAATTTGTAAAGTCTGTGTTTGGAAATTAATTTAAATTTTCAATATAAGGCCCTGTGTAGGAATAAATTATAAATATTATTATAATTAATATAACCAAAAAATAATTAAATGAGATTTTAAATTACCTAGATGCCGGAGTAGCACACTCGGAGTTTATTTGTTTATTTATTTGTCTTCCTAGCTTCATGTCTGTATGTATTGTTCTTGTTTACTGTAGATTCTTTCGATTGAGAGTTCTTGGGTTGTATTGCTCTGAGATATTGGCTGTGTTGTATTTCGGTTAATGGGATCATTTGAGCGGGTTACAGTTTTTTGAGTTTGTTCTTGGGAGTATTTGCATTGCTTAGGTAAGTGGTTTTCGAACTGAAGCATCACAGGAGGGATAAGGCGCTAACAGCCTCGTAGTTAATCACCTTTAAACAACACCACCAGCATCAGAGACGGAGGAGTAGGAATATATTCGGTCGGATACTCGTCGTACTTAGTTTGTGTGCGAGTCAGTTGGGGAATTTAATGGCACATTGCCATGGTAGCTCAGTGATTAGATCAGCCGGACGGAGACCTTAGTTCAAATCCTGGCTATGGCATTGAATTTTTCAGTCCTAATCTATCTTTCCAACGGCTTGTGTGGAAAAAATAATCATTAACCTGTACACTGTCAATTAGTTTGCTAAAGCGTAGTTTTTATATACATTTGTTAACGAAATCTCAGAATATGTGGCCTTGACTTTCCTATCTCATATACGATGTAGTCGTCCTCCGTGGTCTAGGCCCATACCAGCGTCTGGTTTCCAAGATTGCGGGTTCAGCCCCGGCTAATGCGATGGATTTTTTTCGGGCGTAAAGACTTTTAGCATGGCTTCCTTTGGAAGGAAAATAAATCTGTAGGTCTTGTGACCTAGATTTGTGGCATGTAAAAAAACTTTAGTCTGATAAAAAGGCCTTTGAGCAAAATAAAGCTGCCTTTCATTCCCAATGTAAAATGGGACGCTAAGAACCACAGCAGTTAAGAGCGTTCATAAATAAAACTCTATTAAAAAAAAAAAAAAAAAACAACTCGATGTTGTGTGACGCAATAGCTCAGGTGGTCTTTGATCACATGGTTTGGAATGATGGGAGACACTTTATCTAGTATTGTTCTATTATTTCTTGTAAAGAAAGGGGCGATTTCCACGGATAGGTTCTTTGTTTTAATTGTTCGGCGCCTGAAATTTAATTATTCTACTAGGTGTTCGCTGATTAGATAATTACAGATTTGGGAACTTGATACTCGGGATCCAAATTGACGCGCTCTATGTTCATAGTTCTCCTGTTTAAGTTTTGTGACATTATGAGCTTAGGTCTTTAGTGGCGCCTGATTGAATTAATGAAGAATAACTAGGTGCTGAGTTGTTATTTATTATAATATTATTTATTTTGGTTAAATAACATGGTTGTGTAAGCCCTCTAGTAACCATGACATAACAATCAGTTGGATTTGTGGTGAAGGTGATAGGCAGTTGTTTTATTAAAAAGTTTACTGTTGAATTGTCCTTGCCTTAAGCTCTGCTCTAAGGCCGATGAAGTTTATTTGAAAATTTGTATGCCGCTATATAGGAAATGATATCTTTACCTACAGACTTCCAAAAGAGATAATGATGAATTTTAATACATAACAATGAGCGAAAGTTTAGTTTCGTTTCTTTAAATGTAAGTGTATAATCAGAAACCGTATATTTATTTACTAACAAGACTAGCGATGCCATCCAATTCTGTAAACTTGACATGAAGTAGAATAAACTTTTACCGTAAGATTAGCAATTTATGCATAACAAATATCTGCATACAAATTGTTTTCAACGGATTCTAACGGCATACAAAACCTGCCCAGAAACCAGGTCCTATGAAGCACGTTTGAAGTTTTTGTAGTGAATTAAGGGAAATATTAATACACATCTTGAAAATTAATTAACGTTTTTGTTGCTCCTTATGCTGAAAAGAGTCGTTTCACCAACTGACAGTTCTATCTTGAAATGTTATATGGATTGCGAAGTCTTCAAAGCAAATACCGAAATGATCTTAACTGGAAATATTTGGGTCAACTTGAAATAACTTCTTAACAGCACGTAGAATATATAGGATGAGAAACTTGGAATAATTAGCTTTTATGACACTATCAAATTTTCTTAATGTGTGGAAGAAGCAGTCTTTATAAGCATTGATGAAACAGAATGCTTCTCCTCAGAAAAAATATTTGTGAGTTTCCTCAGGTACTGTATACACTATCGGTATTTTATTTTGTCACTGTTGGGAATAATAAATATGTATTCCGCTAGCGTTTTTACGGATTTCCTGTTTAAGAAGCATCCATCTTTGGCATCAATCACTTTATCACAGCCATAGCTACATCTATTACAAGACCAGCCTTTTTCCAGATGAAATAGCATCATGAGGAACCTGCTGTAAGGGTAACAGCAGCTTCTAGGCAGTATAATGGGTTCCAGAACACGAATTACCTCAAATAGTCACATCTGTTACGCCTTAATGGCTGATAATTACCGGCGCGTGTCGTTGTATCGTATTTTGGTCAGCGGCATTTATTGATGCCCGTCGTGCCAGAATTTGACGTAAGTCATATTTAAAATATACACATATTCCCTCAGGCATGCAGCTGTGGCCATGATTCACCAAATACTTGTCCAAACCAGCGCCGTGGATGACATTAGAACATAATGATACCTTATTTACTCGAAGGACCGGTTGGTTATGTTTCTTTCTACAGGGACCATAGCTTTAATCCTCGGTAAGCAGTAAATAAAACTGCCTTATTTTCTTTTAGCTTTCTTTTCTTTCATAAGATGTATAGCAGAGAATACTTCCAGTGTTGCATGTGGGTATTGGGAGAGAAAGTAGGTATAGACAGAAGTGAAGATGTGTCATAAAGTCTCCATGAGACATTAATTACACGTAGATGTGTAAAAAAACGTGTCTGTCGCCAACTATATTTGCAACTTTATTTCTAAGAGCACTTAAGTGCTTACAGTGAGTGGTCATATGCTATACAGAAGATGCTCTGCTTACAAGTAGATTTCCTCTACATGCTTACTGTATTATATTAATTCGCTGATTAATAATTAATCATTACGTTCCGCATTTGCCAGAAAATCGCTCTGAATATAAACTGAAAATGACATGTTTCTGCTCCTCTTGATTCAGGATACTATCGTATTCAAAAGGCCTTGTGGATGTTAAAAGTTAAAATTAATACAGGCTTGGTAAAATCTCTTGGCTTGTATGTTACACAATCCTGTGTCTGTAATTTGTCATCTTCCTTTTAAAAGGAGGGCTTTCATTCTCCAGTTCTTAAATTTGCCTCTTACAATTTGCCTTTAACATTAGATAACCGTCTTAATAGAGTGGACTTTTCATAAATACCATCAACAGATTTTTCCTGTAACGTAGCTTCTCAGTACTTACTTAATGAAGTCGCAGCGTCAATTATTATAGGTCCTGAGTGCGTTGTTGGCGAGTGACGTAGTAGTCTTACGTCGCGTCGCAACAAATTGGTATTTCTCTTAAAAGTCCTAGCTCTGTTTATCTCAGAACGCAAGTGTGTGTTTATCTACGCCACAGCTGACTTACAGGACACTTAATACGGCCGATAATTTTCTGTCGTAGCAGTCATCATTCTTGATAAAGGGAACGGCTATGAATGCGCTCCAACTGCGTTGAGTGTTACAACCATAAGACAAGGCTTCAACAACCGACGTGGTATATTGTTTTTGTGAGAAATTTCCGCATTATATGCAACAATGAACGCAGAGAATGAAAAGTTAAATACTTGAACCATTGTGTGAAGAAAATGTATGTGTACATAATGATAATTTCGTCTCGAATACAAGGTATGCATGGCGTGCTCTTGGATGGTCTTGTAGAATTATTGCCTACTTATGATTTAAACAGACGCTGATGCACTACTACCAAACACAGAGAAAAAAATTCTGCATATTTTGGGACGCAAGTAATAATTCAACCATCCTCAGACATGCAGCGCCACGGTAGTTTCGGCAAAATTAGTGACGCCACGTATATTATTATATATACCCTATGACTGTGGTAGCTGAAAACGTCCCCAGGCGCTGGGATCTTATCTTGCATGCTAGACAGCTTCCATAGAACACCCCTTGCTGAAGTACAGTTAGGAGGGGAAAACACCGTGACTCGACTTTATCCATCTATTAGCTTTTGACAAATATCACTTGTATAATGTTATTAACAAAGATGGTAACTCTCAAGTTAGCAACTATGGGCGTGTGTAACAACATTCAACTCTTTTATTATTCGTTCATGTTTATTGGTTATGACTTCATGTGAGGGTGATTGTAAATTTTCAGTTACGTTTCAAAGACTCAGCATCAGCACGGAAAGCCGAAGATCTATGGTTCAAATCCTGGTTGTGACATTGAATTTTTCAGTCTGGCTCTATTTATTTACACGAAGGGCATGCGGGAAAGACCAATTAACTGTAGTTTACTGATTTGATAATGGTCAATCATAACACCCAGACTTAAAGTAGCTACGATAAGTCACCATTGAAGTACAAATTTTATCTAAAACTGAATTATGAAAAGTGTTGTAGTTTAGCTCAAAAAATGAGAATCAGTTGGGAAATTTAAAGTAATACCACTATGTTGCCAAAGTAGCTCAGTTGGTTAGAGCAGCAGCATATTAAGCTGACTTTTTCTGTCGGGCTATCATCTTCACAACAATACTGTTAACATTCCTCACCTTCCGCTCTACACACAATGCCAAATGTGGCATGGTTGTCAAGCGTATAACCACGACTTTACTCCCGTAGACATGCTGGAATCCAATTCCTTAATATCATTTTGTGGCTAAACTGCTGATTTTACCAACAAACGGTAAAAACACGAATAACTCATCTTTTGTAACTGTATCTCGTTATTAAAATTGCAGAGGCAATCGATAATGAAGGGTGACATATTTGGCTAATTTTATTTTTTATTTATGTAACCATGTACTTTAGGGAAAAATGGTACCTGCACTTATATTTCAGTTAAACGTTGAAGTCTGCCCACTCATATACTTAACACCTTGGGTACTTTTGTAGGATTTGCTGAAACCTGTTAATATCTGTAACCATTTCCAAATAAATAAGAACAAATCTTAGAAAATATAACATCAGGCATTCTCTTATTTTAATACTGGGTAATATAATTTGCATCCAATGTATTTTCTTTGATTTCTTATTTTAATTTTGAGCACTGATTTCATTATCGTTGAATATTTTCCAAAATTACCCTTGTAGCACGGAGATTAACGTTTATTAATATTGTTGGCGGAGTCTATCGAATGCCATCTGAAAATACTATTGAAAGGAGTATTATAGCTTGGTATTTTGGGTGCAACTCCTTTGTTTTCGTCTTTACTTGAAAGTAAATGTCTTGGTTGAATATACATTTGTTTTAGTCTCCTCGCACGTGCAGGCTCTCTTAGAAGAAATTGGGTATGAAGAAGCCGTCACTTCAAATTATCTCTCGACCATCCCAAGGCAGCTGCGGCAGTCTGCTCGAATATTACCTCACTTTAATTTGCAAACAAAGCCTGGATTATGGCATTTGATATAAGGTTAAAGTTGTAATGAATAGCGGAGATAATATACCGACTTTCTGCAAAGAAATTATTGTACACAAACGCAGAGAGAGGCAGCTAGCATTATGATGAAAATCACCACAAAGAAATGTGATCCTATCTTTGGGGTCGCCGATATAACTCACAGCATGTTATTGTTTTGAAAAATACACAATGAGGTTTCAGTACACAGCTCCGTACACTAGATATAGTCTTATGTTTGAATACCTTGAATCGATAAATCAGTTAATCTTTTTAGCTTTAGTGAAAGATTATAAAACTAATAGCATCCTTGCAAATCTGTTATGCACAAAGCAGAATGTGATACTCGGCAACCTTAAGTGTCACATGAAAACTCACTGATCGTAAACATACGATTTTTTTTTTTAATTCAGAATTAACCGGTTTTTAGATTTCATTTGCTGTGACTTTATTTTATTATTCCAAACGTAATAGTATACTATACCACATTATCAAAAGTATTACTTTAAAGGCAACAATTGAACCATTGAATTAAAATACTTCACTGAAATAAGTTGTGAAATTTGGACAATCCACAGGTCTGGCGCCACAGGTCTGGACATGTGAAAGTTTTAATAAGTGCTAGGTAAATAGTTTTCCAGTCGACTGAATGAATGAGTTAGTGTATTTATTGAAATAACAGTTTCATGCATTGAGCTTCATCAATCGCATGGGTCCACAGACCGTACGTGCTTTTGCAATACACAAAAAGTAAGCAATATTTAAAAAAAAAACAAAAAAAAGAATTAAAAGAGTAAACACGAAAATAAAAGGACAAAGGTATTCAAGCACAGCAATTTAAATTTACAACACAGAGTACACCTTATTCAGATGTATTAATGTATCCTATTATAATAGACAAATTAACTTAAGACAAATACATATATACACATAATATATACACAATATAACACCTCAACACAGCAATGACATATGTATGACATAAAATATTATAATCGTTTTTGTTTAGCTATTCTTATTGCCCCCCCTCAACTCTATTGCCAACCTTCTCAGATATCAGCTGTCTTTCCTTAAGTATAAATTTACCTAGCCCGTCCGCGTATTCCGTGCCTGCCAGTAGCGTCCCACATGCTTCTAGCTCTACATTCGCGGTGGTAAAGGATCGCGGTAAATATTTTCCCCTCCATTCATCCGTGCCCCTACATCTTGCCAAGATATGGGTCCACGACTCTTGCATACTGAATGAGTCAGTGTCACAGTCAATGTGCCGGTCCCCATGGACCGCGGTCGTTAAAGTGCCTCGTTTTGGTGCTTTGTGGTGCAGGGGATCGTGGGTTTGAGTCCCGCCCTGTGCATGGGTGTTGGTGAGTTTGTAAATGTGTATATGTTTGTGTGTATTAGAAGCAAAAAGCAAACGCTAATCAAACAGAAAAACAGAGTAAATGTTAGGAAAAGGAAATTAGAATACAGCGCCGGAGGCCTGACAAGACTGTGGAACTGTATTTTATTGAAAAAAAAAAAAAGTCAAATATCTGTCACCGCTTTGCACTGCATCACTCTGAGCTACAATGATAAACTTATAGGTATGCATACATACATATTTATATCTACAAATACGACTGTACAATTTGCGTAACATAAAACAATGTCAATCGTCTGCCTCCAATTCTTCCACAACTGACAGCCATTCGTCTTCACTCACTGTACATTGAATAAAAAACAGCGTATAGCGTGCAGCTTTCTCCCTTACAACACTTTTTTGTCATCATCTCTGCACCATGCCCTGGATGAGAATAATTTCTAATTTATTTTTCCACAATTCCATCTTTTTCGAAATTCGATTGTACGAGAATGTTTCATAAATGAGGCATAATGTGCATACATTTTTGAATAAGTTTACTCCATTACAAAACTTTGTCGGTTTTTGTCTTTATATACAATTACATGCTATCTGTCACACACTTCACCGCAACGTTTGCACACATATTGTGGCCCTGGCATGTGGCATTTTTTTCATCATCTTTATTTATTTATTTTTATGTCCATTAACCTGGTTGGCAATATCGGAAGATGAATGAATTTGGTGAAATGATCTCGGAGTCCATGGAGCTTAACTCGACATTCGTATTCTCAGCACAAGGGAAAACCCCGAAAGAAAACCTTATCTGAATAACTCCGAGTTATAATCTTACTTAGGGTGAGTTACCGGGATAAGTTATTTTTTTCGGGTTTTCCCTTATCCTAACAAGACGAATGTTGAGTAACTTTAAGCTCCATGGGCCCCAATATCATTTGAATACCATTTCACCGATTTCATTCATTGTCCGATATGAACAACTAGGTTAAAGGGCGTTAAGCTAAAAAAAAAAAAAAAAAAATGCTATTGCCTAATGCATTGTCCCAGTAAAATAAGCCATAACATGCATTTTGAAAAGTATCACCTAAAACAGGTTTTACAGCTAACGTGTTTAACCCTATTTATCATATAAATCTTTTTACTCTCGTACTCTCCAAACATCTTCATTTTTCAAAATGTAATAATTTGATTTCTAAAAAATTGGGCCATTATTTCGAAAAACTATATGGCCATTTTCTTTAATGTACTTTCAAGAGTAGGTACAACACTTTTGAAATTAATTGGTAAAAAGTTGCATCATCTGGAACATTTATAGTACGGGAAAGTGTTGGAGAAATTTGGCATGAAAACAGGGTTTTAAGTTGGGACTTATTGCTAATGAGCATGTGGCTACACATTTCACGTTTCAGGTACCTAAAGGTGCCAAGCTGGAAAAATGTATATTTTCTTAAAGTTTAGCATTCATATCGTTTTATTATGAAAAAAAATGTTTTTTTTTTCAATTTTTAGTCAAATTTCAGGATGTATCGCATTTATTCTATCGTATTTAAACAGCTTGGCCTCGATACCAACAAACTATTGATGTTCTTCGATTATTATGAAATGTATCTGAGATATTTTTCAATATTTGTAAATGCTTAAATGTTGCATTTATGTTGTGGAAATTTGCATTTTATTTGTTGTTGCGTTTCACTTTGTGTTAGATAAGGACGAAAGAAATAGAGGGCGAATGAAACTTCGCATCGGTCTATTATGTGTCACCAAAGCATTGCTAAATTCATTATTCTTAGACTCTGCCATCGATTGTGTCTCCTAAGGTGAGAACTGGCACATTCCATCGCCTTATGTCTACCTGTTAAATGATTGAAGGATAAAATGAACTGTAGTAATCTGCCGCGTTAACCGAGTTGTAGATGAGTCGAATAAGAATGCCGGTCCCCGTAGCCGCACTCTCTAAAGTGTCTCGCTTTGGTGCTTCGCGGCGCACGGGATCGTGGGTTCGAGTCCTACCTTGGACATGGGTGTTTCTGTGTTTGTGAATGTATACGTAAAAAGGAAAACAAATAGGTCAACTAAGGAAAATTAGAAGAAAAAATAATTTGAATGGAACGCATCAGTCTTTTTTTTTTCTTTTTTTTTTTTATTATTTAAATAACCCATCGTGCCACACTTTATTGGTTCTGCAGTCACCGGCTTCGTGAGAAATTCATTCACAGCGTTTACATTTACTTGCTGCGCGGAGATAGGTAAATCAATGAATCGGGCAGAAATGGATCACGTTCCAACGTGATATATATATATATATTTTCTAACCAGGGCAAATAAATAAAAACTAATGGAGAAACCTAACTAAGGGTAAATACCTAGAGAAAATAACAAAAATTCCGAAACATGGACAAACTTTCCTAACTATTTCAATGCTTTCTGCACGCAACTTAATATTATGTATTTGCGATGCATTCTCGTAAGCCACATTATGTATAGTTAAGGATAAAATTGTTTTTGCGCCAGTTTCGTGTCGTTTCTTAAAGCAATCTCGCATACTGAAAAATAATTCGATAGTGAATATATTTATCAGTTAAATACAGCAGGAGATTAAGTTTCGCTATAAATGTACGTCGTAATTTTCCTCTGGAACTGTATAACCTTTCGGCAAGCCTTTAAATGTTCTGGCAGGGAATTTCAAAGACGAGCTAGTGCTACAGTGAATGATTATGAATAGAAGGTTTTGTACTGAACAGATACAGCTTGAATTGAAGAGTTTTGTGTGCGAGTTTCTCAATTGTGACAGCCTGGAAAGTATTTAAAGCGAACAAGATAGTTTAGAACGCAAGAATGAAGGTGATAGAGAAGTACAATGTTAAGAATGCAATATTATTCGGTCCGCGGGTGCCAATGAAGTAAAATAATCAAATCGACGGAGATTGCATACAAAGCGCACATACACGTATTAAGAGCCTTTTGACGCCTTAGAGTCGAAATTTCAGTTATGTTAGATAAAATGAGCGTCACAGGAATCGAATTAGGTATCAAAAAAGTATGTCTTAATATATTCTTAATTAATGTTGTTAGAAAATCTTTCATACTTTTAATTATAGTCGGCTTAACTTGCCGTTGTTTTAGGACTGACACCCCACTAGGACTTAAAGCGAAAGCCTAGGGGTCAGAAGCCTGTCGGGGAGCCAACGGCAGGAAACCAAAGAATGGAGGGCCTGGAATGAGTGATCGGCCCGTAACCAAGCATGAACGTGAGGAAGTGGATGATATGAAATGCAAGCGAAATGGATGATAGGAAAGGTGATGATGAGCAATTGATTGAATGAGTGGCGGGGGAAACTGTAAGACCCGGAGAAAACCCGCTCTGACGTCGCTTCGTCCACGACAAATCCCAGATGCAGGCGCTTTGGATCGAGTGCAGGCCTAGATGGGAGGCGAGAGATCTAACCACTCAACCATGGCACCTCCCACTATTAGTAATAAATAAATATATACTAGCTGTCCCAGAATTCAACCGCACAAATTTGCAGGACTGTAGAGGGGTCCTAGATAAACAGTTTTAAGATAGGGAACCTATTGTTCCTTTTGCCAAGCGTCAAACTTGTAGCATGTTTTCTGGATCACATGCCAGTGGCCATAAACTAAAAGAACGTGGACGTGGTGGTCCCATTTTCATTCAGACCGCATCACTGATATGTCAGTAGTCGAAAGAATTCAGTATTCATGCACAATCAACACGATATCTAAAATTATTGTACTTCCAATTTTGGCACAAATGCCTGTTATTTGAGGGCGTACACTGACAACCTTTCGATTCCAACTGATTTCAGGTCGATCACATGTAGTTAGCTTCAGCGCTTCGCTAGAACATACTGGTGGACGAGTCGGTATAGCGCTGGCCAAATAATCCCACGATTCTACTTTCAAACCGCTCTCTGATGGTTCCATTTTTTAAACATTTTTAATTTTCTTGACTTTCTCAAAGAGGTGCACGATTTGATCAGCACTAATGTGCTCAGATAACATTTTTGAAGCCAGGATGATACACTCTCTAGTGTTGGTGGGAAACTTGTCTTCGCTGTTACAGTCCAAGTGAAAATGTAACCATTGACGGATAGTTGACTCCAAGCAAAACACGGTGTAGGTTTGCGCAATTTATGCAAAATAAGCCTGACAAATATGGACTGAGATTCTGGATTGTTGCCGAAGTAGTATCAAGATACGTCTGCAATGCCTTCCCTTACCTGGGTAAATATGACAGTTGACCTGTAACACATACTCTGGGAGAACACGTTGTTCTACGCCTCGTAGAGCCATTTATAAACCAAGGAAGAAACGTAACAACAGACAACTTCTTCACCTGTCTTCAACTGCCAAGAAGCTGCAAGCAAAGAAACCGTCATTGGTAGGAACAATAAACAAATCTCGCCGTGAGATCCCTGATGAGTTAAAGAAAACCAGTGCCAAATTATATTCCAGCACCGTTTTCCGACAGTCTGGCAACAGAAACCACACCCCAATAGTTTATCAAGAAAAGAAAAATAAGAACGTGATTGTTCTTAGCACGTTACATACTGAAGTAACAGTGACCAAATAAACAAAGGAAAAACCAGAATCTGTGACTTTCTACAATGCTACCAAATTTGTGGTATACGTCATAGACTAAATGATACGTAAATATACTAGTAAAGTAGCATGCAGGAGATGGCCAATGTATGTTTTCTATAATATATTAGACATTGCTGCTATAAATGTATTGGTCATTTACAAATAAGTAAGGGGTACAAATGTGGAAAGAAAGAAGTTCATCCTTCAGCTTGTAAAAGAACTAAGCAAGGAAAAGGAATCAGAAGGGCAAAAACCAAAACAGTCAACTGGAACAAAATCAACCAAAAGGCGAAAGAAATGCCAGATCAATCTGTGCAAAGGAAACAAGACCGGCGATGTTTGTGATAAGTTTCAAAAAGCTATGCAAGGAAATTGTGTAAGAAGAGTAAAAATCACCTGTGCAAAGTGTGTGTAGGATAAAGAAACACAACATAAAACCTGAGCTAAGATTATGCAAAGTGCTCAAATTAGAACATAATACCTCAGTCGTTAAAGCAAAATGTTAAATACCGCTATTTGTTGTTATGAATAATGATCTAAATTAGATTAAAGTGACTTAGATTTAGTATAGACCATCTATGTATGCATTCTATTGCTGGGCTCAAAATGACCCCTTCCGCAGATGAGAATTGTTAGATTCGCCGCAATACTAGTGTTAAGCTACTCTAGCTCTATGCGGTTGTGTTTCTGAAAGTCTTGGATAATGGCTACACATGACTACCCTGAAAACCATGAATTGCTGAACAATGTATCTTTATTGTAAAAGTATGGACTTTATATGGAAAGAAATAAATTGTTTCAACGGTGCGAAAAGGAGATCATACGGACTGACATCCTAAGATAATCTAAACTACGAACTTCTGAGCTCATGAGCACTTTGGTGCCACGTGGTAATATTGAGCATGCGTAGATAATATCAACCCGAGCGATTAAGGGCCTGTTTAACTGCTTTCTGTATCACTGCTAAACTCTCAATTATAATGTGGACGTACAGAACACGTCAAATTGTGATACACCTTATTTTAGAAATTCCTTCGAAAGGTGCGGAAAATGTTACCCCTTCGGGTGTTTAATGTTATTGTTATGAAACGTTCTCCGTTGCATCTAAATGCTAATCGTACATTACATCTATTTTATTTGTCAGTACGAATAAATCATATTGGGCAGCTCAGCAAAATATTGCGGTTTGATCAGTGACAAGCTAACCGTTAATACATTTGATGCTACAGCAAACAACTTAGAACCCATATCCCATAAGTTCTCTTTCTCAAACTGTTTATCTTGGACCCCTCTACAATCCCCCCAATGTGTGCGGTCGATTTCTGGGACACCCTGTGTGAGTGCGTGTGAGTGTTTTTGTGTGCGTGTCCACGCGCGCCCGTGCGTGTGCGTATTATTTGCCTACATGTGTAACTTGCGTGTTCCAGTTTAAATGTTGATCCGTAAAAACTCCAAGATTTTGTACTATATTACGAAATGGGATTTCAGAATTATTTAATACAAGGTGTTCTATGTTATCCTAATTCAATTCCCAACAACCGTTTATGCCCCACAATGATTGCTCTTCACTTTCCTGGACTCAGTATTAGTCCGTATTTCAATGACCAGGTCAACAATTAATTTAAGCCTTCATTTACAATCTTACGCGGAGTTTGTATTTTATACAATGTGATTGGTACTACTAATCGTTCAATAATATTTCAATATCTTAAGGGCGTTCTTCCTTATTCAATTGATAATTTGAATCAGACTTATAAATTCTTCACCATGGCTGATAGTCATTTATCCGTAATGTGATGTTTTCCAAATTAGTTATTTGCTTGAAACTCATGAAGGAATATTTTCCACTTAAGTACCAAAGGAAATGGACGATTATACGAATATTGCGAGATAAAGATAGAAGTAACCTAACTTCAAAATTGCAGTCTGCACAAATGTCTATGTTGAAAGAATTAGGATCTGTATACAGGAACAGTAAAGCATGGTTGTGAAACCATGGTCCATGGACACACCCTCTTTTCCATTCACTGTACCGTTTACACTTGTTCATCGAACGTGCTCCTTTAGTAATAAACTCTGTGCTGACGATTTCCCTCATAATTTGTGTCTTCAATTATTTTGTATGTATGTAAATTCGCCAATTACCTGGTTGATTTGGTATCCCTTGAGGCATCAAGGTTTGTGATAGTGGGTTGGACGCGAGCGGTCTCCCACTCGCCTTTCTCACTATATCCTTTGGCTAAAAATCGTAAATTTTGGTTTACGGATGGAAAAAGCGATATATAACAATGGCACGCCCACACGTATACACAACGTGGTCGTCTCGCACTGTTCATATATCTGTACTTCAGTGTTCCTTCTTGGATTGCTCTTGTCCTCCTCGTTTCGTTCCTACTGGGTGGTATAATAGGTAGGCAACGGAGGGGGGACATCTCGCGTACAGTGACCTACAGGAAATCTCCAGGAACAAGGGATGAAGTGAAAAAATGCTCGCCGGCAGGCAGCCTACAGAGATGCGCGGAAGTCCCGAAGAGTTCCAAACTCAAAGAGCCGTCCGATTACCGGAGCTGCGCAGAAAGGGCTTTGAACGACCCGTCAACCAAGCAGCTCTCAAGTGCCCACTGGGGATACTCTTTTCTTTGAAAAAGTCTGAGCGCCATTTGTCCGGCAGTATACTATGCCACGAAAGAGTACAACTGAAACATGAGAAGAAACCAAACAAAAGGAAAATTATAGAATTATATATATATATATATATTAAAGTTACTGTATATACGATGTATGTAATGTATATATGTGTGCATGTTGTGATGTGTGGTGGTGTGTTCCTTACAGGCTTCTACACCATTGCACCGATTTTAACAAAACTAGTACTGATAACTTTTGACACAGGACGCAATTTACTGTCTAACTTAGAATTCCAAATTCCGTCCCATTTTACAGAAATTTAATTTCATGTGACGTTTGTAAAAGCTTGTATGCCCTAACTATATATTTTCGAATAATTATCATGATTGTTCGAACATTGCCAATATAAGAAGAAATAATTGCTTGGACTTACACTGCTTCACAAAGTAGCAAAGGGTCAGCGAGTTCACATATTACTTGGTGATCTCTCTGAAATGGATCATGGAGTAGTAACACAGTCAAATACGGAGTGGGGCAAAACCCCTGACGGTCTTTAAACCAATCGGAACACTGTTTGACTGGTCAAAGAAATATTTCAGTCATATTCCAATGTACACAATGGCATGGAGTTTCTCTGATGATTTGATTTCATTTTTTTTTTCCGTTGGTAACACAGGTGACAGTAGCGGTTACAGTTTACAGTGCACTGGTTCCAGTTCAGTTGCATGGAGCTTGGCCTCTTGCAGAGCATATTCATTCAGTAGAAACGCTTATCAGAAGAAACCCTATTTGAACAGAACCTTCTTCGCGCCATTTTATAACTCACAGTAACCCAGTATTCCTGGAGGGAGCGTTGCGTCTATTGAAATGTCTCTGGAATTCCCGCTGGACAGCTACTGCATGATTACTTCTGGTACAGGCCAACGCTCCACGCAGATGAACTGTAACCAGTGCATCGTCACACCATAACCACAGCTGTTAACTGTGTTACCAATCTAAAACAAAGCAAAATAAAATAAAATCATCAGTGAACTCTGTCATCTGAAACTCCATACCATTGTGTAGTTACACTATGACTGTAATATATTATGGCCAAACACAAAGTGTCCTGATTGGTTTAAAAACTGTCAGGTGTTTATGTCCCATTCTGTGTTTACAACAGCTTTATAAAAAAAAAAAAAAAAAACGCTGTAACTGTTTTGTTGAAACATTAATAACATTTATAACTGCATTATAGTAAATATCGCTACTTTTTCTTCTACTTCATCATCATCATCATCTTGTTTTCTTCATATGCTTATTCACTGTATATTGATATACAATAACATAAAAAGGGGTCCAATAGGAGGCCGTGAATTTATAAACTACACCACATTAATGTTGAGTTACATAAGGATTTATTATCATGTCATAAGTTAAGGTTTTTTGTGTGTTTTTGGTTTATTACACAGTTCATGTGTTTTAAAGTATAAATATTGTGATTGGGAGTCTCGACTCGGCTAAGAATTCATTTGTGTCCACGAGCTTTGATGCTACCAAAGATGGACACCAAACATAACACTACTGCTTCTTTATAGAAATTATATTCAATTGGATCTTGTACTTCTCTTTCCTCAATAACTACAGCTACACACAATCCTGCTCTCCAAGTAAATGACAAAACTATGAACACCATTGCAATGTCTACACCACATCATACCAATACATCTACAGCTAAAATAAATACAATCACCTCCAAATAGCCAAGAAATTATTCTTCACACGTTATATTACAATAGCAAGTACCCCTACTAAATAACAGACTATAATCATAGATGCATGTTCTTAATAGTTTTTTATAATTCCCGATGTTTTACTATGGGCAGTTTTACTTGTACTTAATTTTTGTATCTAATTTTGGTTATTAGTATATTTAAAATTGGTTTTTGACCTTATTTTTTGTTTTTATACACTATTGTTTTCAGAGGGTGCTAATAACCTCTTGAGTTGAGCGTCCTTAGCACCACTCATCATCATCATTATAGATGCATACGGTGTCATACAGTAGAGATTATTAACCAAACTTATTAAACTTACCAATCCAGCAAATATTTGTTATATTTCATAATAAATATACCTGTATTTGCCAAACAAAACAGCTGACGAACTATGCAGCCACCGGTCCACCGTGGACCCCATGTACCATCATATAATGCACGCTTACCACTCCTCCGAGTCTTACCAAGCAGAAATATATTAAACACCAAATTGATTAAAGTGTTTTATGCATTAATTTCTAAATGTGTCCAGAGAAACACACGGTTATTGGACAAGTGCAATCTAAGGCTGAAGGTTGTAAGGTTAACCCGTCAAACCTCGGGCAAGGCCGGGTGTTTCAACTAGTTTAATAATATTACACTAATAGTATATGGCTTTGATGTAACAATCAAAGCTATGTTAGCAACTTGTCTCTTGCATAGACTTGCCGGATCTATAGACAGACAGTCATCCCTCCGTGGTGCAATGGTTAGAATGCTAACTTCATATAATCAAGGTCTCGGGTTCAAACCCTGCGGAGGACGATGGATTTTTTTCGGCCATAAAGATCCTCAGCATGACTTCCTTCGGAAGGGAAGTAAAGACGTTAGTCCCGTGTAGATTTACAGCACGTAAAACAACCTCAAGCCTCAGAGAGAGGCCTCCGAGCAAACTTAAGCGGTCTTTCACGCCCAGTATAGACTGGGACGCTGAGAACCACAGCAGTTAAACAGCGCCCATAAATAAAATCCCATTTCATTTCATTTCATCCCCTCCCGCTTTTTCAGGTCAAAGGCACTACTACAAATTTGGACCAGCAAAAAGTACCTATGTTTTCGGCAATTTAAATATTTATTTAGATTCTGTATTAAAATGTCAAAGGAAGCGCTGCGTTATTTTACGCTGAAACATATACATTAAAAATGTAATTACTCTCTCTTTATTTCCAGAAATGAAAATTACCTCTAATATACATAGTCTATATAATCCTTTGAACTTCATATTTGCAAGTTTTTTGTATATGTCAAGAAATTACATAATTTTAATGAACTATAATGCTGATAAACCATACTGCGAGGGTTGTTCAAACGAAAATGTACGAAAGGGTGTAAAAACCAACCCGGCTGAAATTTTAATATGTGGGTTTGCGATAACGCAGTGCGACTTCTAGGGACCTGAATGTGACCCAGCTTAGTTGTGCGTATAGGCCGGCGCTCGTACATGACGCGGGACAGAAGCAGGCAGCTGTGTGTTCCGTCCAATTGACGCAGCGTGCATGTGAGGACATCATGGCGGTTCACGTTGTAAAATTCGATGGTTGAGGAACAGCGAGCTGTTTCAGATTTTTCACTGAGGAAGGAGTTAAACCGGCCGATATTCATCGCCGAGTGGTGGCCCTATACAGGAAAGATGAGTGTCCGACAAATCAATGAGAAAGTGGAGTGTCCATTTTCTGGTCAAGTTCAAATGGGAGCAGCTGGAGCATCCGCCCAGTATCCTGCGACTTCCATCTGTTTTGTCCGCTAAAAAACGGCTAAACGGGAAGCGCTTCAACTCGGACGGCGAACTGAGCAACACAGTGGAGGACTGGCTCTTGTCACAGCCACAGGAATTCTGGGAACAGGGAATTCTTGGGCTCGTGGAACAGTGGGATAGTTGTGCTCAAGCCTCTGTTGATTACTTTTGAATAAACACTTCAATTACACCCATAGTATCGTTTCGACCTTTTCCTATAACACCCCTTGTAGAAATTGTCTGATTGTAATTTCACACTGTATTAAATTTTAATAACATTTACTCCTTTCAATGTTCAGAGGAGCTAACGACATAACAAGGCTCATATTGAGGATATCCAATTAAACCTGATCACTGAAAAATGGTAACGGTTGCTTTTGTGAAGCTTCAAATTTCAATTTATTCAGTGACGTAAGCTATCTCGAAATACAGGAATTCTTCGCAAAAGAAATTTACTTACACTTTTTGTCCCAACACATTCGCTACAAAATCTTATACTGTTGTTCTGCCACAGACCAAGAGTATTATGCTGCTAAAATCCTGCCGAATGAGTTATACACTACAATCAAAGTTATAGTAGTGTGTTACATTTTGGAGCTCATTTTTCTTCTATACATTTTCCTTCACAAAGAAATGTATTTTCTTCCTCAAAGAAGCCTATACAGAACCTTTACGATAGATTGTAGAGGCGTGTTTCAAATTGAATTCACCACCATGTGCAACAGAAAACTCGGGATTGCATGTGCTACATCGCGTCTACAGTTATTTAATTTCAGTAATATGTGTTTTGTTGTGAATGCTATGAATTAAACGATCTGTAGCTCTCCGCTCCCATGATTGCTATATACAAATCCCTTAGTGCTACTGCGACACTAGCCCCGCCGCTTCTACGAGAGCTCCATACTATTATTGGATAGTCGCTCAGCTATCGGTTATTCGATTATTACCCAAGTATTCAGTTTGCATTCGTTTTAAGATGTTGTTGTAATATTGGTTGCTTGGCAGTCATAGTCATCAGCTTTCAAGTCACTTTTATCGGTGAACCAATGCAGATATGATCCAAGCTCCATTCCAGAGTGTATTTTATTTGTATATTTAACAGTTTAGACAAGTATTCATAAAGATTACAGTAAAGAGTGTTACATATCAACTGCCAAGCAATAAATATAAATATGCAGTTGATCTATTAGGGCATAGAGTTTGTTCTAAACATGATTATTTGTATTGGTAATACTACCGGATAGGTCACCATTTTGTGGCGGGAGGTGGAGATTGTTATACTTCTCATTAAAATCCAAAATGTTAATTTTAAACATTAATAGCAGCTCTTTTCTGTAAAACAGAAGTTAAAGTTGTAGTAATGTTGCTGCTTTATGTTTTCGAAATTAACAATCAGAAAAACTATTCTAGGCCGCCATTTGTTTCTGTCTGAACATTGAGAAGCACATGCTCACTTCGAGCTTAATGTTTCATTCTATTCAACCCAAAATATTATTTAGCCAAGTTTAGGAATGAGCACTGCAAATACAGAATAATAGCACTGTATACTAAACCTAGCTCTCCCCATTTTGTGAGGGAATAATTTTTGGCTGATCACCTTATATAAAACGGATACGAAGTAATATTACAATATAACCTGTATAACATTAACTTCAGCTTACGGAACCATAACCGGTCATAATTCTAAAACAAGTAGCTAACTTTAAAAGGAGAAATATAATTCTGTCCATAGCTTTATTTAAAAACATAGAGTTCCATTTTAGAGTTATATCTGCTACTCTGATTGTGATACGACATGCTTTCTCAATCCGATATTCATAGAATCAATTACCGCATTTCATTAATTTATTAAACTTTTCCCAATGTCAGTTGGCAATAAACGATAAAGTAAAACAAACAGAACATAATTATAACAATAATGTACCACATAATTGAAAACGTATGTAGCGCAAAATCAAAATAGTAGATAATTAGAAAGTAAGACAAACAAAACGTTTAACAATAAGATCTACAACATAAGGTTTATACTAGAGAATAAAAGTGCAAGAAATAATGTGTTCTGATATTGCAAAATAATGTGCACTAAACTTTTTTTTTACATTACTCGAAGGCTAGAACGCCTATTATATCCTCGTTTAAATCAGAATAAAAACTGCTTACTTTAGTAACTAATGTATGTCACTTGTTTACGCAGTTTGCGAAAATAATAGCTTTTAAATCTCAATGAAAAGATGAATAAGTCGATAACAATTTCTCAGTATCGTAATACACTCGTGGGGTCCGAAGTGGGCTTGCAGCTCTTAGGTGTCCTCCGTAGTCTGTGAGTAACATGCTAGCCTCTGGTTTGCCAGATCGCGGGTTCAAACCCGGTGGAGGGCGATGTTTTTTTTTTTTTCGTGCGTAAAAATCCTAACATGGCTTCCTTCGGTAGGGAACTAAAGCTTTTGGTCCCGTGTCGTAGATTTACGGCACGCCTGATAAAGAGGTCTCTGAGCAGAATTACCCGGTCTTTTACACCCAGTATAGAATGGGATGCTGAGAACCACAGAAGTTAAAGAGCGTCCACAAATAAAACAATGTATTTATATTCCGGCCCTCCTAGCAGATCCCAACCGAATTCTTTAGTGTTACTGTACATACTGCACCAGTATGCCCGTCGTGAATGTGTAAGGCTTACCTTTCGATATAAAAGGTGTTCGAAATTATGTCTCTCTGCAGTCATCAACGTCTGTTATCTGCTGAAAACAATATTGAATGTTTAGCTTTTTCTGGAATGGAAATATTGAAAACGCACGTTGGCTTCTAACGTAGGATGTAGTACTGCCTGAACATTATATTTAACCATACACCACAGATAAGAATCTCATGAGTTTGTACACATGGAGAGTGAAGACCAATGAATAAAACATTCTGGGAAAAAAATCCTTACAGCTAAATATACTAATTTTATTGTATTTCGCTTCGGGACAGCTGATATGTGCTATATTTCTTCCTCAGATATTATTCTTTGTTGGTATCACAAGATAATTTCTCAAATCTGGTATAAATTCAAGATAACAGTCAACATATGAAAATCTTAACACAATAAAGATGCTCTGTTATGTGGTACAGCCCATGATAGCTACTCAGAAAAAAAAAGAAAAAAAAAAGAAAAAGCAATTAACAGTGACTTCAGATAACGTTATTCCTAATATGTACTATTCGAACAATATACATTGAAGTGCAAATGTCGTTAGCATCCGTAAGTGCATGAGCTAGACTACCACAGAGGGAGTTCATTGAATCCTATGTCTGTGTGTCTCACGCGACTGCCAATAACGTGTCTTTCACAAAGAGTATACACTAGGGTATAAATAGTATGATATAGTGCATATACAAGCTTTTGCAACAGCAATGTAAGCAAAAGCATAGGTAACGTAAATTGCATGGAGCAGAGATATGTAATATAGCATGCAAATAAAACAAACACATAAAAACTATGAAGAAACGAGCACTGTGCACATTACTTGTAATTTAAATTCGAATGTTATAGCAAATGAGAATACTGGTTGCTTCTAAAACACACATTATGCATCACTTCGATTATGGTTTAAACATACTCTGATCAGAACGCAACAGATTCCTCAAATCGAATAACAACAGAACTACTGGGTCATAACTCACAATTGAATTGCATTGGTCACTGTCCACTGCCAACTGTCGACTTGACTGAACTGTACCGTTCAACAGAGTGCTAGGCAGCCGCTTATTTAGCCTCCGAATATATAGTATGACGTTCTCGAAATCAAGGGTACTAGAATCTGAAGGGAAAAAATCGTTTGGAGCAGTAATTATCCAAATTGGAGGAAGCGGCATATAATGCGTTTGTTGCATTGACCATGCTTTAAAGGGCCGGTTGCCCTAACCAAAGGCCTCGTAAGCGGGTCGAGATACACTCGCCCCGGCGACGCATACATAGCTTCGCGCTACAGTCAAACTGCTCCCTCATCAGGGCCGGTCGTCCCTACTAGTGCCATAGCGGGCTAGAAGAGCTGGGACAGGTATACAGCCAGTATTTTTCCTCGGGACAGTCTCTGGTTCCGGTAGACTACATCATCGATCCCCTTCACCACGTGGTACAGACGTTTCCATAGATGTTGAAGCTTGGGCAACACTCCTTGTAGGATCACCTGCTGGCCTGTCGGGCGTAACTGGTTCTTCATCCAGTTGCTCGCTACCTGGAAGTATTGCGGGGCAATTTCACAACCACTTTGCTTTTTGGGCGTACAGCTGCATCCTCCATCAGAATCACCATGAAAAAATACCTCTTTTTAATTCATTCACCCCTGTCCTCGGATAGGTAAGTGAATATGTCACATCATTTTCTATGCACTTTCAGTCAAAAGTTTTCTATTACCTCGAACAGATGGTGGATAAATACATTCATTTGCTGTCCACAAACGTTTTCACCTATTAATTCACTTTAGCAACGTTGTTGATATGATTTTATTTTAAACATAAATTGATATATTATTTTGTAACAAAATAACACTAATCTCACCCAATACTAATATAGCTTCCTCGTCAGAGGCAACTTCAAACAATTGTATTTACTTTTCAGTTTTGCGTGACGCTCCTAACCATTTGACTGGAAAAGGCTCTCTGCGATTACTTCGCTTTCCACTTCCATAAAGGTGAATTTAGAATCCCGCCGACATCCAGCTTCACTGCAATGCCATTTTCGAGCTCAGATTCGAGGAAGCCATCACCTCGGGCGTCATTTGAATGAACTAGAAAATGTATGGGGTAAAACGAAATAAAAGGGGGAAGAAAACCATTACGATTTAGTGTCTGAATAAAGGAAAGCGGCACGAAAATTTAGACATTCGTTCAAGGCTTCTGTTATATTTTCCATCACTAAGTTAGTAAAAGCTGCGTTCCATTTGCGTTTATCGATTTTAAAAGCTAATGGAAATTACAGCAGAAATTACTTTGTGACCAGAATAAGGGAGCATTTATACAGCACAAAGCGGCGATTTTTTTCTTAACTACATGTTTTATTTTTGACTTCAGGTTTTTAACAGCTTATTATTCGTTATCAGTTTGAAACACATTCACACTTGAATTCTCGGTGAAGGCGGGAATATTTTTCATTTCGCTTACTGGAAATTGAATCAGGACCTCCAGATTAAGAAATGCAGTATGCTGACCACAGGATTTTAAAGGCGTTTCTGATTTCTATTTATTTTCCGTTCGAAAGTGTTACTTTTAATGTTCGTGTTATTATGATTATGCTTTACATCTGTCACAGAGCATGTGAGCTGTATTTTAAGTCTTTAGTTAACATTATTTTTGCCTGTAATATCAAATAATGCAGTAACTCAGAGTCGTTCTCGTCTTTACGTATTTCCAAACATATTCATAGATGTGTAACCATGAACGATGTCTCTTTTTTATTAGCATGAAGTGTATAGGAATTGCATGAGGTATATAAATGTCAAAACTTTACTCACGTTGATAGTGAGTAGGCTGTTAACATTATAGTGCATCCACATTCTATGGGAAAATGAATAGAAGAAAATCCATAAACTTAATTGTGTACTATTTGTGTTTCCTGTTTTATTCTGATATGTACTTTGGAGCATAGCTTTTCCCACATAGGCGAACAGTAACTGGTATAACTATGTTGGCCGGTATTGGAGATTGCTGGAGGTGTATACAGTGAGAACTCTCCGCACCCATTAAGAAACCGACCGCATTAAGCACCACTCTTGTAGGAACCTTTTAAAAACTTATATAATCAATGCATTTTTTACCTATATTTAGAGACCACCCCTCTCTCCGACCAGCGTTCATTGGTGAGCTATTTTCTTGATTTACCAAACACCACCCTTTTATTTTATGTAATTGAAAGTCGTCTTTCGAGGTGCCAATAAGAGTCGTAGTACGCCTATCAGAAATACACATCGATGTAGATCATTGTTTTCTCTCACCATTTCCATATCTGTGAATTATCTTAATGGCAATTATTACCTGAGTAGGAATACAATTTAGCCACGTTGATTCTCTCTCTTTACGACATAAATCGACCCTTTTCTCTTCTAAGTTGAACAGAATTAGGACGGGAGGGTTACTGTATTATGAACCCATCAAATGCATAACTAAACATTGGTTTACTGCAAGGGGTGACTTTTGACAGAAGGATATGGCTATGAAGCGACTTGTGTGTGAGAAAGAAAATTAATATATTTATTCAGCCTTTTCGCTCTCTCTCTCTCTCTCTCTCTCTCTACCACACAAAAAGTGTTATTCTAGGAAATGAAACCAGACTTCTCTCTCTTTACGACACAAATCGGCCCTTTTCTCTTCTAAGTTGAACAGAATTAGGACGGGAGGTTACCGTATTAAGAACCCATTAAATACATAACCAAACTTTGGTTTACGGCAAGGGGTAACTTTTGACAGGCTATGGCTATGAAGCGACCTGTGTGTGAGAAAGAAAATTAATATATTTATTCAGCCTTCTCTCTCTCTCTCTCTCTCTCTCTCTCTCTCTACCACACAAAAATGTGTTATTCTAAGAAATGAAAGAGTTGTTTGCTAAAACCAGACTGCACAATATTGTTAAGCGTGCATATTGATACATAGGTAAGCCTCAAATAAATGTGAGGAGGAATACAACTTTTGTTTAAGAAGGCATTACACGGCTACATTGTAAAATGTTTGAAAGTTCATTACATTTAAACATTGCAACTGAAGTGTCTTTGTTTTTCGCTATTCTCCGATTGTTTCAATTTATTTAACAGAATATACATTTTCTCTTAATCTTTTGGTCCAAGTGCTGTCATTGTTTCTACTCAATTTTAATGGTTTAGAAATGTCAATTAAATTGTGCATATTTGCTTTAAATTAGTGTAAGAATTAAATAATGTTCCAATTTTTAATATTTTTCCATTAAGTTAAAAAAAAAGTTTATCTTTATAAGATAAAGTGAATAAAGAAACTAATTTACTAAAAGTTTTTCTTTATGCTTCATACACATATGAAAAAAAAATGAGCAATTATTGAGTAGTGTTCCAGGAAATATACATCTAAATAGTATAAATGTAGAATTTGCTATAAATAGTTACACAATTAAATAACTGAAATATATTCAGAATTATGTGGTTTCAAGGATATCAATGAAAGTAATTGGCATATTTGTCAAATGTACTAATTTTGATTTCCATACATAATATAATGCCATCGTCACAGGAACTTTAAGCAAATGTGAGTGCTTCATCCACCTGTCATGTAACGCCCCCTTAAGGGATGCGATCACTTGCATTCCATACCTAGGGTTCAAAATTCCCGGATCTAGAAACAACTCGGTTTCACAATTTATAGCGTAATATAGCAAAAATTCAAATGCGGAAAAGCACAACTTAGTACAATTTTTAAAATATAAATAGAATATCTTAATTTAGCGGAATTCAAATGTGAATCTTGGAATGAAAAGGAAACGCGCTTTAGGTCTTTTGTATTATATATATAAACCTTCACCCTATTAAGTAACCAACGTTTTCAATGAGTCCATTTGTGGCCATTTAGATACAGTTTTACTCTTATGGAATCATCATTATAAACGGCTTCGTAACAAATTTAGATAAATGCATGGTTTTAAAGGCAAAACTCGAATGTGTTAAATTCTGATACAATGTTTCATGTCTATACTGCAAATGGCTTCGTAAACGTCTAGCCAGGGGAATTCTGTCACAACTCATGTTCATGAAAGAGGCAGCTCAAAATAGTCAACGTCGCGCGCTGAAGCATAAATCGTGTTTTTGTAGTAGCACTGTCGTTTTTAACTTTGTGCTGTAGCTTGTTTTAGCTACTTTGTAGAATAAATGCCGGGAATAAAATTACATCGGGGTGCTAAGTCATGAAATGTCACACATGTTTATAAAATGGGGATTTATGAACGAACCTAAATATGC
Organism: Hymenopus coronatus; assembly: GCA_030762935.1. NCBI lineage: Eukaryota > Metazoa > Arthropoda > Insecta > Mantodea > Hymenopodidae > Hymenopus > Hymenopus coronatus. Next base: position 386,597,697 of record CM060900.1, read on the forward strand.
AAATAAACCAGTCCAACTGAACATTTCACTCCGCGTACGCTGGCAAATAAAATCTCATTGTATGCAGTTACTAGGAACAAACTCTCAACATTCAGTTGAATATTTGGGATATTTTAACAGCAGGAATTATTTACGCATTTTGTCGTTTTATATAAAGTTTTAAACCATTAGATAGCTAAAATATTTTTCGTGTGTAATAATGTAAGATGACGTCATGCATTTTCTCAGTGTCAGGAGTGAATTGGAAGAACCACTCCTATGTGGCTTACTATTGGCATCCCTTGTGGTTACTAGGTTTGCAGAAATAGGAGCTTAAAATTATTAAGTTATTTATTTTTTTTTTAATCTTATAATATTCATTGCCGTATGAAGAAAATTTAAATTAACGAGCTTAAATTTTGCCATGTTTTCATTAGAATCTAATTTAATTAGTATATTATAATTTATATAAATTGCATCTTTTATTTTAAGTACATTTTTTTTAAAAAAAAACTAATGATTTATACTTAACCCATTTTCCAGAGGTTACCTGAGATAGCAGTGGTTGAGCATTCCTTATGACACACCTAAGAATGGTTTCATTGTCCTCAACAATATATACACGTTAAATAAACTGTTACAAAATGCAATATCTATAACCAAATTTGAAACTGTATCGCATTATTTACTCCATATTATACCATAGATATTATATATATATATATATATATATATATATATATATATATTTTTTTTTTTTTTTGGTAGTGTTTGACGCCCGCTGTAACTACTTATGGCAGCGTAGGCGGTGATACTGATACTACATGAATGAATATGGAGCACCGGTGGAATGCGATGGCGGGGGAAACCGGAGAACCCGGAGAAAACCCGCCCCAGCGCCGCTTTGTCCACCACAAATCGAACCCGGGCCGTCTAGGTGAGAGGCGAGTGGTCTAACCGCACGGCCACGGCGCAGCCCAGCCCAGATATATTATAAGCTTATGTATGATCGCTATATGAGACTGCTCTTAAAGCCACCCTAAACAACATGTTTAATAATTAACACCCAAAAGTGTATTTTAATGCCGATTTTCCTCCTAGGTGATCAGTGTAGTCAAACAACTTCTTAATGGTTTACTATTTGCTGGAAAGAAAATATTTTGCTGGAAACAAAAGAAATAACTTGAAAAATACCCGTAAAACTTGCATTCTCATCGCATCGTGGTTCCTGGGGTAACAAATTTTAAGGTTGACTAATTTAACATATGCAATGGAGAAATAGTTGTTCTTCAGTTCAACTTAAGCCCTCTGTAAATGGAAAAGAAGTGGAACTTGAATCTATGGCACATTAATATCTTATCCAGGGTTATAAATTTGACAATAAGCAGAAGAAATGTAGAAAGAAGGTGGCCACCTACTGTCTAATTAATAGAGTACAACAAGAGTTTGCAGTAATCACGGGAATAAATAATTTCCAGGCCTACTACCAAATACATTTTATCTCTTTCATTCTAATTAATACCTCTCAAGGTTTTATTAAAGCCATGTATAGGCTAAGTTAACATTGAGTATTGCCTGGAAAAATGCATATATATTAGGATAAATTTTGGCAAGCGTTCCAAGGATGGCTAAACAGCATCGAGCGGGCAGCAGCCCAATTGTATGCCCACCGTGACCGATTTTGAACGCATAGTCGTGCATAAAAAGGAACAAACTCTACTTACCACTTAGCTCCCTCGGCTTCCATGCGCTGATGACTTCCGCAGATATAATTTCCAGTGGCTCGGCATAGTTCGTCTTCAGAAAACAACTAATGTGACGTATATTTTACTTTCAATTGTCTCCCGGTGTACAGGTTTGATCTGCACATTTCCACGTAGATTAGAGTCATAAATGATGAAGGTAGAGAAGGAGGCAGGGCGTGGTTTTATCTGGGTAAAATTAAAAGATACAAGCCGAGCTACGACACTTCCAGCATCTTCTACAAGCGGTAACTACGTACAAATCCTTGGTCCACCCGCCCAAACCAGTCATCTGAAATGTTCGGAGCACTTGCCAAAATTCACTCCGTATAAGTACTGCAGCACAAAAAGAAAAAAGTAGTGAGTAATTTCACTGTTTGTACGACCGACAAATTCTTTAAAAAAAGAAAGAAATGGAAATATCCAGAACGACAACCATCGGACGTAATAGTTCTCTATATCTGCTTCCCGGAAAAAACCATCCTGCTTGCCTGTGTCGAATTGTATATTTTCTATATCTTCTTTGTTTGATCCTCTATTTCGTTTTTCTTGTAGTTCAGACATTATAGCTATGTATGCCCACCTGCTTCTCTGAAAGAAATTGAAATTGAGTTTATTTATGGACGCTCTTTAACCGCTGTAGTTCTCAGCGTCCCATTCTCTATTGGACGTGAAAGACCGCTTAATTTTGCTCAAAGGTCCCTTTATCAGTTGGGAAATCCTTTTACGTGCCGTAAATCTACGATACGGGACCAACGGCTTTACTTTCCTTCCCAAGGAAGCCATGCTAAGAACTTTTAGCCCGAAAAAACCCATCACTCTCCGCCGGATTTGAACATGCGACCTTAGAAACCGGAGGCTGCATGTTACCCCTAGAGCATGTAGGAAGGCTTCGCCATGTGGACTTGCTATTTCCATTTCATGTTGAATCTTCGTTGAGAAATTTCTTTCAGATTGGTTCCTTCGCATACTTTAAACTTCCGTCTCAAAGGGATATTCCTAACATGTTCCTTTGGTATACCTGAACGCGTTTTTTAAAAGGAAGTATAATGCGGTAGTGGCCTAGTGAATAGAGATAAAAGACAAAACTCTAAGATTCAGTTAATCCACTCATGCGAACTACATCCCCACATGAGCTATAAATGAGCTTTCCTTTGCAAGAGGAAGCCGGAATCCTTCAGGTATAGAATAGCATTTGTTCATTCGTTCATTCATGCATTCATTTATTCTTAAATGTTTGCAATTATCAAGCTAGTACACTAAGTACTTTGAATTACAAATTCAAACTCTTTTAAGAAATAAATATTAACAAGAAAATGAAATATACACCCTAGTAAAAGGTTTCCGCTGATTACGAAGGAACTGACAGCTAGAGTCCTGGAAGTGTTATAAATAATTAAAACACAGAGGACTAACTTTAATGCAAAGCTACACAAACATTAAAAGTTAGAGAAAACTCGAGCATTCGTGTACAGGGAGATGAAAGATATGATAACATTTATGAGTTTACTTTTTATTACTTCTGGAGACTGGAGGGGAACTGCTGAAAACGAATACTGAAGACGAGCCGCAAAACTCGCCTACAGTCCCCCATCTTTCTGTATACTCGGTGCACGTGGGTTTAAGACATACACGTCAGTGTAAACATTTGAGCATCGCGTGTTGTAAGGACGCATACGCCCATTCGTAGCTCTTTGTTAAAAAGAAACTGCACGGTTCACTCATTAAATGTGCGACTGGAGTCCAAGATTCTTTTTTCTTCTTAGCCTCCATCCAAGGCACACAATGGAATATTATGGCAAACTTTAATAACCCAGGATTCAGTGAAATGTGCGTCATAGATCTTATGTTTGCGCTTTCAAGATATGGACAGTTGACATTTTTAGTTTAAACCCAAAGTACACAAAAGCAATGGAGTCCTTTCTAACGTAAAATGGCGGACACCTAGTGTCAACAATTGCTAAGGTAGGGTCGTGTCCTGTATGCGACATTGAAAAGAACTCCAACATGTTCGGGTATCTTGTCATCGTAACACAGTGTCAGGGATTAGATACGGCAAACTGAAATCATTTTTGTAACAATGCACATTCGGACGTTATCTATGTATTAAATAGTAGTAGTATTAATATGTTTCCGGAATTCGTAAATAATAAAGAACTAAGTTACCGTAACTTCATTTACACAACATTTCCTTAAAACATGTTGAATCAAAGTAGTTACTTTCCGCAGTGACACATTTCTGCCAGCATGTGTAAACCGTCTGGAAGCATTCCGGGAATCCATTTTCTGAAACCAGTCTCAGCACTCTCACCGCATTTGCCGTGACTTCATCAGCACTCACAAATCCTTGGAAAATCGTTAATTCGGGCTTAGACCATGTATTTTTGTCATTGCTGCTTCACCATAGGAGTCTTAGGGCGTTCTGAAAACACCAAAATTTACATTTGCGCAATGTTATTTATCCCGCATTCTGAAATGCGACGAACAACTATCCAAAAACAGCAAAAGCCAATTGCCAGGCAATAAATACGCTCATGTAACTTTTGCGGAAGTGACATCATGAATTCTGCAAACACTTCAAATAGAAGTTATCTACATTAAATTATTCGTTACTGAAAAAATTCACTCCTAAAACGCATAAAGATTACGTTGGCCTGACTGGTTCAAATGCCGCCCTTTTTCACTTCCAAGAGCTCCTTATACTGGTGTATCGAGCTCGTTTTATATTTATCTTTATCTGAAAAGCCTCTGTAAGCTATGAAAAATCCAAAGTTTCTACTCAAGGAATTTGGAATGTAAAATAACTAAATAATATAACTCCATGGCACGACAGCTCAGGGGAACCTTGGCCTACCGCCCGGCCGCTGCGTCCCCCATCTCGGTCCATTACAGACGTCATGAATGGGGTACAGTATTGGAGGGTGTGACGTGGTCAGCGCCTCGAGCCCCCCGGCCGGTTAATGCGGTCCTCATGACCTGGAGCCGTTACTTCTCCATCAAGTAGCTCCTCAATTGGCCCCGAGGATGAGTGCACCCCGGCCAGGTCTCCCAGAGGGGGCAAAAATCTCCACGCCAATACTGGGGATCGAACTCAGGTCTCCCACTTGGTAAGCAACTGCGCTACCACCACGCTGAGACGACTAAAATAATTATAATAATTGTTAAATATCATAGAGATATTTAATAAAATATTTATTCTGAATATTTACTTTTATTTGCAGTGATGTTTCGTTTTCTTCCACGACCGGATCAGCTTCAAAATAAATTTAACATGTTACCTTGCACAGATAAAGGGAATGAATGAAATAAAAAATCGCGTAAATGGAACAACAGAAGCAACATCACATCAATTAAAATTTGATTAGCATATTTATGACCTTTTACTGCAAAATCCACTTTAGAGTCACGCTGCTCTTAGTTCTAGCAAGAAGTAAAGCTGATATGTGTAATCACAGGCATGTTTCCAAAAAGGACGTTAAATTTTTACCAGGATACGTATTTTAAAGAATGCGCATTGGATGAAATGACTTAGCCTATTAAAGTTATGGAAGGAAGCCCGTAATAATGTGCAGTTGTGTCTGGTCGGTAACTGTTAACTACTTCATAGTAATTTGTATTTTATGAAAAACTGCATCCTCTTTGCTATACACAGTAAATATAGTGCCAAGATAAAATAAATTAAAAGCTAGAAATAGAACTAAAATAATCCATACAATAAATCATAGGTGAGACTCATAAATGTTTGTACATTGCCGTTAATCCTGCTGGATTTATTTCTGTTTTTCAATATTACCCTAGTTCACCTACACAACTGAATTTCCATGCGACCTATAAGCATCTCCTTAAAAATCCCCGTGCACATTTCAAAATTCTGTTTATCCGGCTCGATTACAGAGTAAAAGAGAGATACCGGCTGCGACGGAACAATAGGCATTCAGAGATTTACATTTGACAAACTTAGTTAACTCTAACGATCAACAACAATATCCGGGAGTAAATCAGCTTTTTACGTGTTCAGGGAAGAAGAATACAAACTGTTACCAGTACACATAATCAGAATTTATAATGCAAAGAATGATTTATGTAGGTGATTTAAGATTCACTAGTTGTTTTTCATTACGCCATGTCTCGAATACACTGAATTAATAAAACCCATAACCCAGTATTCCAAATGCCTAAAATACACAATAAATAAAGCTCAAAGCATTGGATAACTTCAACTGTGATTTTATACATATTACCATACTTACTGAAAATAAATTAAAACTGACGCTGCACATTGCAGGAAACCACTATAATATCAGTTTACCTTCCTTATTTTAGCTGCCTGATAAACTATTTGTAATCTGTTGTGTTCAAATGAGTTGTGTGTGTCTTTTTATTTTATTTTTTTTTATAAATGAAACGTACATTCATTCATTCCAAAACCTGAAGTCGGCCAGTCTTATTTAATAACAATTTTCATTCAGCGCCTTAGATTCTGACGTCTTATCAGCTAGCACCTACTGGACTGTTTGCCAATCGTGCGTTGGAAACAAAACAAAACAAAAAACAAAAGTTTCTCACAAAGTAAAATCTGTACTTCAGTAAGAGCAATGGTTCAACATATTTCACTACTAAAATCAGAATGATCAAAGAATAGAATTCAAGAGCCATCATTTTTATACGCAAAATATCCGATAGTAAACGTTAATATTTCTTTACTTGTTGTCCTGTTTTCAAAATGAGTTTATCAAAAGAGCTATCCGTAAATGTTTCATTAATTTTATTAAAATTCACTCATATCCCTAACGGTGTAACACCCTATTCTAAGCGATAGAAACTGAGGAAAAACATCTGTGATTCTAATTAACTATGTCTAAATGCACGTGCTCTATGCATTGAACATGCTCAAGATATTTGACATTTTAAGTCGCCATTGAGGTATATCTTCTCAAAATAATTTGAGAACACCTTGTGGCTTACCGGTGAACATGCGAGTCAGTTGAGAAATTAAAACCGTGTCGGCATGTTTCCATGATAGGTGAGCAGCCGGCTAGAGACTGGGAGACCCGTGGTTCCGGCTATGGCATTGAATTTTTCAGTCTGACTCAACCTATCCAACTCCTGTCCTACACACGGCTTGTGTGGAAAAAAAAAAATTAAATTAAGTGCTCAAAATACTTTGAAAATGTTGATCTGACATACTGCATTTAAACATCTCTGATCTTCTTTATTTTTCGCAACATCTTACTTTTATTCTTGGAACAATATTTCTAAAACACAATGTTAATATTTTTCTTAAATTATGTTTAAGATTTATGGGCTTTAAGGTGCTAAACTTTAAACCACCATCCTAAAGCTTTCCTTTAGGAAAATAAACCTCCAGTACGTTTTTGACAAACAGATTGCAGGTATTCAATCTTAATCAGAATATTGGTGCGTGACGCTATACAAGTGACCCCACTGATCCGTATTTGACGTATGTGGATATCACTTTATGAGTTAAAAGCGTTGCAGAATCCAACGGGACTATTTCAATTTAAACTCCGCCAGTAGAGAACTGGCACTATCGAGCTACCATTTACCTATGTCAATGAACAGGGTCCGCTCACCGTCTCCACTGATAATCAAACGGGCTAAAACGAAGCTCGCCCTTAAATTGAAATAGCTACATTGAGTCCTGCAACTCTTTTAACGCAAGAACAGATATCTACAAACCCGATTTACGGGGCTGTTGGTCCACTGGAAATAGGTTACGGTTGGTGAATTCAGTGCTTTATTAGAACGACTTCTGAACAATCCGTAGGTAATTGCCGAACCAAACACCTGCAAGGGAATAAAAGAGATTTGTAGTAACAAATCGAATGTCAATATTATGCCGCAACGTTTTATCTGAGGCAGAAATTGAATGGTTTCGGCAGTAGTGAGGTGCTTCTTGGTCAGACACACATTTGTAGACCCTTCGCCTCACAAGGCTTTCTCCGCACGTTGTTTTCAAATCTATTCCCCACTCTTCTGCTTTGTTATTAATTGACCTGGGGAATTTTTATCTAGATGGGGCGTTTCCACACAAGTAACAAGGAGACCCTTTCTCCTTGCCCTACATGGTCTGCCAGCGGTTAGTGTCCATCAGTCCAGCCTAGCACGACAGACCTGCTCAAAGTAAATCTCTCTCGACGCTTTGCTAAACAGAAAAATCTGATGTGTTCCATTCACATGACCTTCTGTACCTGTTCTACAAACAAACCTCTGAAAAAGAATATTCTTCCTTACTCTCCATGCTAATCGAGATAAGCATTAGCAAAATAGTCATATTACTCAGCTCCGTATAAGGAGAAAGAAACTAAAGGAGTGCACTATGCTAAAGCGATAATCAAATGTTTCAAAAGCTGTCGCTATGCAATTGTCATTGAAATTAACTTCTTTGCATGACAAGGACTTTTTTATACTGTTTAACGCCCTTTTTACTATTATGGAAGCACAGGCGAGCATGGAATAAATCAAAAGAACGTACCACATCCTGTATGAAAAGTGTATTAATATTTTAAAATTGAAACCAATAACAAGAAATATATCGGAGTAGTTAGCTCCACAGCAAAAATGTAAAGGACATAAGTTTTGCGTTTTGCAAAATCTACACGTTTGTGTTGTAACTTTTTCTCTCTTACGATTTACCATTTATGAAAAGGTTCTCCAGAATAAAGAGGTCTTCAGAGGTTATTCCCAGAAAATGCAATACATAAATTTCATTTGTCATGAAAATATCTTAAACATACTTCATTTTAATCAACTTCGTTAGAAAAAAATTTGATAAAGTCAAAATGTTCAAAAAATGTTCAATGTAACGGCTACTTTGGGGTGGGATGACTTTTTTAAATCTTCCTGTCCCTTCCTCAGAAAATACTAAATTTAAATGTCAAGTTTGGTGTTTAATTGACTTTTCGTTTTTGAGCTATGCTGTCCACAGACACAAACACACACAGACCTTTTTCTAAAAAATGTTTTTTTTTATTAAGTCTCCAAACACGTACTTCCGGTGAAATCTCTCTATCAAATTTTTGGGTGGAATATAATACTTTCCCTGTCTATTATTTACATTGTACATGCGTGCTAGAGAAAGTAAAAGCACAGATAGTATGCATTTGTCAGTACGTATTTCTCGAAGCACATAAAACAAGACTCGCGTGATAATGTTTTCGTTTTATTCTATTCATGTGTGACTACCATTATACTTTTACCAGATAGATGAAAATAATTTGGAGTGTTGCTCTCTTCTCCTCTTCTCTCCTCTCCTCTCCTCCACTAGATGATGGAATAGAAATTTCTGGTACAGATACATACTTTTTCTTATATACTACTTAAACATCTTCTCTAAATGTATCTAAGCATTGCTAAAAACTGAAACATGATGAAAAATGACGTCGCACTACTTGGATTAAGACTAAATTATTTAGTACTAGTAGTATTTTATTATTAAGTTCACAATAATACAATAGTTGCATGGATCGGGTGACCGTATATGCTATCTAAAAATACTTGAATTTAAAATATTACCTACATATATATTTTATATATCTTAACAACGTTTGAAATACACACACATGCACATAGACACATGCTCGCGCTCTACGACAACAGAACCATGTCTAAATTATAATTGTTACAGATGTCATTGAGTACAATTAAGATGGTATGACTTACGAAGTAAGGTTATAGATTTTTGCAAAGCAATGCTAACGATTTATCAACCAGTTTTGCTCTATCTTAAGTAAGTTTTAGTGTCAAACGCCCTAATCTTCATTTGAAAACATATTCTGACTGTTGAGGAAATTACTGGTCCTGGGGGGGCAGTAACATAAACGAGTATTTAATTAAACGTGTTTACGTCTCTTAATCAATCGATTACCATTACAAAACTATAGGGGAAATGCAGGTAATGGCGGTCACTTGAGTTGCAGCCCCCCCCAACCGCCAAGGAGAGGTTGGATGTTTTCTGTAAATTTATATGTTGTCATTAGAAGTATTTACTAACGGTGTACAGAAATTTACGATGCTAAGTTATTGCTTAGTAGTGTTAATAATTCAAAATTAATATAAATTGCATAGACAGTTACTCCCAGCATGTACAGGTACTCACGGTCGCTAAGATACAGTAACATAAAATAGAGAAGTTAAGCATTTAAACCTTATCGTTCTTCTTTTATTAGAACATTTCTTAAAGAAAGGAAGCTATATAAAAAAGTGCCTCTACAGTTATGAAAATTATGAAAACGGAAAATTAAATCTTGAAAATTAAATTATTGAATCCCCTGTTTGCCGTATAGGTCCGCTAACCAACTACAACAGCCGACAGAATTAATCGTACTATTGCCTACGCCGTTCTTGTTCACATTTTGGTCACATAAGACTGTATAGCCTACGAGATTCATTGCAATGTAATGATTTAAATTAGTTTTAGGGTCTTAAGCTGATATTTTTCATCAGCATAAGCACTCTTATTAATATTGTAAGAGGATTGAATTGTTTGACGATAATAATAATAATAATAATAATAATAATAATAATAATAATAATAATAATAATAATAATAATAATAATAATAATAATAATAATAATAATAATAATAATAATAATGCTGAATTGAATTTGAAGGGAATGACGGTCACACGCTGAGAATGGCGATCACATAGACCACCATTACCTTTACGAACAACGTTACAGAAAATGCTTTATAACCAGAAAATGGTATGTTGTCTTTCAAAACAAAAAATAATTCTAATAATCAGCAATAAATACGCTACTCATTTTATAAAAAGATTGAGCAAATTTAAAACAATGAAATATACTTACGAAGTCTTGATTTTCTGGACGAAATTATAAGAAAACTGCCAACAACAGAATAACTCTTCTAACCTCAGCAAGGAAGTTACTATTGAAATGGTTCTATCTCTTTGCGAACAGAACGCCAAACACGCTAGACATTTCTATGTCCTTATGAAGCGATATTACAGCGATGACCGCCATTCCCTGCATCTCCCCTAATAGTATAGAACTCAAGCTTTCACCAACTCTTTAACAAGCCCTGCGAATATTCCAAGTGAAAATGTCATCAAAGGCACTTATAAAATATCACAGGTTGGTCAAAGTAATCTTGAGGGCATCTGAAGTTTTATATCTTTCAATTAGGAAATAAAGGCCTACACTGTCGAGGCAATCACATCTATATAGAGGTATATTCATACTAAACAAAACAACATAAATTTAAGTTAATGATTCAATTAGATAAGTTCTTGCTGTTGTTGGAGAAACCAACATGGATTAACTTGAATTACCATCCTTAGAGCCGCTTAGGCGATAATTTATGAATTTCGATAAAATAGGCAATAATATATTAACGATCTACGGCACCTTGTAATTGTGCCTACGTGTTATAACGATTTGAAATAAAAGAATATGATAATAATTCAATGTTTATTCGACCGAATGGTTAGACTGCTCGCCTCTCACAAGGTGTCCCTGGTTCGATCTCAGGGGACCGCAAAGGGATTAACGGACAAGCTTTTTTCCTGATTTTGCTGTTTCCCCCACCATTCACTCCACCACCTGATCCACAATAAGTTTTCCCTTCTTTTGTTTCACTACTATTCCATATAATATTCTTCCTCTCGCTCATACCAGGCTAAGGCTGATCTTCTCTCTCTGAGCTAGAGTCCGTTTGCTCCTCAACAGGCATCTGGACCCAGGAGCTAGGCGTGTAAGTACCCCTTACGATGAAGGTAGGGCCACGCCGTGGCCGAGTGGTTAGACCACTCACCTCTCACCTAGACGACCGGATTGGATCCCAAGCGACCGCATGTGAGATTTGTGCTGGACAAAGCAGCGCAGGGGCGGGTTTTATCCGGGTTCTACGGTTTTCCCCGCCATCGCATTCCACCGCTGCTCCATATTCATTTCATATATCACCAGTGTTATCGCCTGCGGTAAAACAAGTAGTAAAAGCGGGCGTTAAACACTACAGAAAAAATATGAAGATAAATAGTGAAAGAAAAAGACTGTTTAGTGATATTTGGACTCCTTTGTTACCATCGCTATTTGTGCTGTTTTACAAAGTACAGTAATTTTAATATGATGTGCTTAAAATATATTTTCAACAAGTAAAATAATTATTTGTACTCAAATCTGAAACCTAATTGAACGTTATACTTCAGTGGCAATAATGTACATGTAGCACAATCTAAAGAGCACATGATGAACTTCAGCTTTGTGACGAGGTATTCCAATTAATTATCGTAATGCTAGAAGCATTCTGCGATTTCCTGAAAAAATTGAGTAGTTTCATATTTGAAAAACTTCTGTTGAAGCCTTTTGAACAGTTTAAGAACTTATGGTTAAATTCCTATATTGTCCCATCATCTTTTGAGACAGTGGATGGAGTAGATAAGGATGTTACTGGCTACGCGGTAGCCAGAAGAAGGTCCAGACAAACGTGACAGACCTTGGGTACATACCTCTGCTCTTTGCTATCTCAAAAGGCTCTGAAGAAGAATATCTATTTCGTTCATTTATTCCAATTCAAAGCAGAAATGAAAGAAAAATCACTGGCTTGCATAACTAAATCTTGCAATATCTCTGAGGAATTATTACCGTTATACTATATATGACTTAGAATTTATGAAAAAATGGCGGCCTTTTATATTAGCATTACTAGTTTTAAAATACACATGCATTACTTTATGTCATTCTAAAACTCGAAATTTTGCTGACAGTTGGTTTATTAACTGTTTAGCGTTCTAAAACTAAAACATCTGCTGGCTGAATATTTATGTAAACTTTTATTTTGAATGTTTTTCCAGTAATGAATATGAAACCTCCACAAATAGGAGCGAGAACTAGACGTAAAGCAAGTACAGAATGATATGTGTGACACTATACATGTAGAACGTAAATACTGAACAATTTGGGTTGTCTTTTCCGCATTTGATCGACCCTCGATTCTCTAGGGAGACGCAGCCATATTGTAAGCACGCCACTGTTTTGTTCCCCTATCTGCATGCCTTCATGTCAGTGATGCATGCTATACCACTGTTATCGTACTCTTTATGGAGATTAACAGGGTTGTCCAAATGGCAAATATACCACCATCATTGAATGCTTTTACCGTTACGATTGAATCTTGGATTCCGAACCCAACAACTTGCTTTATGAAAATGTCCCTTTATAGAGAAAAATGGGTACAACTTAACTTACAGGCGTCTTGGGATTCCATTTTACGTCATACCGTTGACTTTTCACTTGATATTTAGGCAGCCATCTTCAGAGATTCCCAGGAAATAGATTTTTTTATTTCAAGTATCATACGATCCTAACACCAGTTAATGTTTTATATTCATTTATAATATTAAATTATTGGCCAGGAAAGCTTATTTTACACAATATCTCCCTTAAATTTATATATATATATATATATATATATATATATATATATATATATATATATATATCTTGTTATTTGCACAATAGCTGTGCCCTTGTTTGTACGACTACACTACATACAACATTGCCCTATTTGCCAAAATGATGTGTCCCTCAGCCATACTTCTTATAGCTTATTTTTTGTTGCTATGCCAAAGTGGTAATGTTTATTAAATGTTACGCAAGGTAAACAAGCTGCTTATACTTGAAAATGGTGAAGCCCAGGATGATATAGGAATTTCTCGTTGTAGACCACTTCAACAGAGGAGGATTATTATTAGTGTTCGGTGATGGTTTCTGAAGTGTACACAGAGCAGTTATCGGTATAAGGAGATGGTAGTGGGTAGGGTTTTGTGGCTTAAACATGCACACATAGAGGTATAGTCTGTTCTAAAAGTAGCTACTACATATATTGACGTTATATGAATCGTTCTAATTCATAAAATAACACAATAAAACAATTATTTCATAATATAATTAGTAAGTGGAACGCCTTATACTTTTACATATAATAGTACAAAGTTTGATAGAAAAACCTTCAGAGTAATAATGTGCAGAGCTGTGAAAACAAAATGAACACAAATTAACCAAACTCACTCAGAATCCATTGCAGTGAATCAAAAGATGCATCTTTACTGAATCGAAAGAAAACGCTCTCCTCCTGTCACTCAAAATATGTTGTAGTCTACATTAGTTTATTTTGTGTCGAACGGCTACTCTTTCGTATTTTCGACATTTTTCAATCTGAGCTCTCTTTCAGTGTTCACTGGTTTATCTACTAGCAGAAACTGAACGAGGCCAGCAGTGAGCAAAGTTAGATAGTGCAACAGGTTTCGAAACGGGCTGTGGAGACTACGCCTACTCCATCACGTCATAGTTATACCTTATATGCACCGAACCTTAACCCGGCAAGTTCTTGACCCGTACGTGTCACTTTTGTGACTTATTATCCGTGCATTATTTCTTGTCTTCATTCGGTAGGTTTCGCCCAATTTCGGAAGCAGAGCAGAGCAACAACATTGAGACATGAAGCACATTATACACCCTGATAATAATTAGTGGCTTCGATGCTAAGGTTTCTTTCTACCTGTAGATCCCATAGCTCACGCACTTGCACGTGCGCTGTGCTTCGTTTAATATTTAATATTAAATTTGTTTAATTATGTAACCAATTCAATATAATGGCTGAGGACCTCAAAGTAAAAATATTTCTTTGGTTAACAACGGTGCCGAAAGACAGACGGATGAGCTCTCTGCTTCTTCCCCCAACCCTCGCTTCCCGTAAAACTAGCACCCTAGAAAAGGTGCTAGCATACTACTCGGTGGTCGATGGTTCAAATCCCGTTGCAATAAAATACTTTCCTTATTCAAGTTTAGCCATTGATCATCTAAGCCGCGTTAATACTAATTATTACAATGCAACTCTTAATGTGGTGTACCAAATTAGACACCGTAGGATATTCTTTTGTCACAATTTTTGAGACAGTCCAAAGGGCAAAAGTAAGAAGCGGCTGCTCATACCCAGGCCGGTTATAATGTCGGCTCTTTGTGATAGCTGCTGAGCAACTACGTGATTTCCTCAGCTTCCCCTTCCAGTGTCTTAAAATAATCAGACCAAGGAATGTTTAAATTATCCACAGCTGGGAGAACACCGTCAAAAGTTTTAATTCTTTCTAGACTAAGCGTAAAACTACGTCGCTATAAATAATTTATAATTTTGATACATGTTATTTTAAAATATCCGATCCCAAGTCGAAAACCAATAAATAAAGTTGGGAAAACCCAAGCCTCTACTTCGTTGTGATACCGCTTAACGGCTGAGTGTCAAGTCGGGAGAGGGGGGAGGGAGCATAAAATGAGTTCTGTGCTAAGTTGGTAAGGATTAGTTAAGCAGCTCCATTCATGGCTCCACCTGATTCTAGGTAACCAAGTCCATTGACGCATCCTTTTATCTTTTTATTTATTTTTTATTTATTTGATAGTGGACGTGCACCACTGGCTATGGTCCAACACTGTTTTTGATTCGTTAAGAATCAAAACCATTCAGGTTTATTAATTGTTCTTCCTTAAGAAGGAAAGGTAGAATCAGAATGCAAAATTGCGTAAGTCGACATTGCGGCATGTTACCTCAGCAGAAGTTAAAGAACTCCTTGTGTTTTACCGGAAAGATTCGAGTCACATGGAAATTTTCATGATATACTAACCCGGAACTCATAGCTCAAATGGAGAGCATTGGCATGGGAGAATAAAGATGGGTTGTTCACATTCAAATATGGCAATGTATTTTTTATTCTGCTTCTGCCCTACTTCTAATTACTTCGGTATTAAGATTATTTACAAAAAAAGATACAAAGAAGTTTGCCCAATAGGTTTGTCCCATTCAGGCAATACGAAATTGCGACATTTTCATTTTACACGGTTCATTTCTGTGTATCTCAGTTCCTTACAAATTACTTTTTACTTTTGTTTGTCATAGAAAATTTGCCTTGGATTTCTTCCTCCAGTTAATTCTCGTGTTCTTTGTTCCTTTCAAATGACATACAATTAAAAGGCAAGGCAATTTCATCCTGCACTTGCTTCTCTTAAATCCCCATTCTTCTCTCCTCCTCTCCGAGCCCGAAATGACCTTTGCTCATTGGACACATCTTTGACATACATCCAATGGAAGACAGGAATATCTAGCGAGTGTCTCACAGCCACTACCTAAAACACCTCTTTTTCCCACGCCTTCATCGCTCACTTTTTACTTTCTCTAGCAAGTGTGTACATACGATGTACATTGTAGTTAGAGATGGTATTGTATTCCACCCAAAAATTCGATGTCAGGATTTCACCGGAAATATATGTTTCGAAGGTCCCTGAATCCAAAAAAAAAAAGCATAGCTGAAAACGAAAAGACCGTTAAAAACCAAACATGGTTTTAATGTTTAGTATCTTCTGCCACCACAAATTACCCTTTACATGGAAAATGTTTTGAAAATTGTGTTTTTCTCAAAAATGACTAACAATTTGTATTAAAGTACCGTATATTGAAGACATTTACATCACTAATAAAATGTATATTCTGAATTGTCTTTTTCTGGATTAGCTTTGCAGAATTTTGCATAACAGTTAAACCGTAAGAGGTAGAGAAAACCTTAATACACAAAACATGTAGATCCTGTTAACACACATAATTGAGGTCAAGTACCATTTTCTTGGTAAAGTTGACCGTTTTTGAAATATTCCTTTTTAGTGGTTTCAGTTTTAAACCACCTAACCTTTCTCAAACGGGACCATGCAAAGTTAACCGAATTTCAATTGTTTCAGTAGCGATGAGGGTTTAAAAGATTTGACTACCTTTTTAGCATAATGGATACTCTTATTTCCTTTCTACTGACAAGGAAGCAAGGAATAAGACAAATTCTGCTAATATTTATCTCAATTAGCATGATGTAGATAATATAATTTTTTGTAAGAATCGTTTGTACTTGGAACAGCTAGAGAAAGTTATGAGAGTTTTTCAATTCAATAAGAGGCGGGTAAGTGTTTAACGCAACTGTTAAAGTGATTCTGTTTACATTAAATGAAGAAAAACACTATATGTAACCAAATGTTACGGCCCCTTCAAATAGCCTAATGCCAGGTTAACTCTATTACATCACTTCGAAATTTTGTCGCTAATGCTGTTTAGGGCGACAGGTTTAGACATTTAATTTTTTTGTTGAAATTACAAGTTAATGAGTATAGTCTATGACAAGACGCATAATTCGCTAGTGTTCGAAACATTAGTGCGGTAGCTTCTATTTCATATTTATATGCAGCACAGTATTCATAATGATGGTGAGTCTGCAGTTTTAGATTTGTAATATTTGGGTGAATTTTATCTCTGGTTTAAAGTGATAGGTGATTTACTCATTATGAGGTTTCTGAGGTACGCAGTGAATGTGCCCTGCACAGTAAAACTTTATAAATTGGCTAGAAAACCGGTTCATCTCTAGCAGAAGTGTGTAATATTTTATAGATGGACCCCACCCTAGAGCAGCTTCTTCACTGAACGTCGAGCTTTGTCTATCTAAATATGTAAATAAACTATAACGCGTGCTACAAGGATGGACCAAGTCATATGTGTTGCTCAACACATTGAATAAATTGAAGGAAAGATACTAGCGCCACGTGGTTCACCTTAGGAATATCAAGAGCATGATATAATGGAACACATATTGGGTCTCGACCATTTTAAATAACAATAGAGTTTTAAAATACGTATTAGCCTGGTGACATTACGTTTAATCAGAGAACTATGCAAATAGTAGAGGCAGCACTACTGTGTATGTTTGTCACGTTTTGGTGAGATGCAAATCTAATATTAATTTCGAGTTAATGACACTGTTTGTATCGTGACGAATCAACGAATCAGTTGGAGTTAATCGACTCTCTGGCTAACGCTCGTAATATGAAATACGGATGTGGTAAACAATTATTTTCGGGTATCGGTTTTAACTGCCCCAGTTATAGAGCATTAAAGGCTACATGTGACGATTTTCAGTATCCATTGCGTTATTTGTTTTCATGTTTATCACATTCGGAGTTGCACTGCAGCTTTATAACTACGTTTCAATATGAACGATGTCGATACAAACTTACTTTGTTGTTTGATGCTAACTAAACAAGCTGAGTCAAGATTTTTATTACGGCGACTGTGGTTTACAATCTTAAAACGCACTCGTATTGATTCTATTGTTCGACCACGAGAAGAAGTCGAGAAGCTTTGAGCCATTAGAGGGGTCTAACTGCTTACATAGTTTACTATGAAATGTATGTACCGGTCAACCACCATTTGAATACCTTCGGTGGTAAGAGGAGCTAAACTGTTACGGAACAGGTGGGCTGAGAACCAGAAGTACAGATGGCTAGAGCAAACATAAGCATCGGTGCTACTTGCTAGAAAACTAACGTAAAGACAGCAGCAGGTTAGTAACCTTTTCATTGTACCTCCTCTCAGACCCTCGGATCGCAAGCCATTTCAACAAAACACTGGCGCCATAATTCAATTTCATTCATATCGTGGTCGAGTGGTATGTGTTTAAGTGAGTCAGACATATTGTCACATCTAGATGCTACGATAAGTATGATAACTCATTTCCAGACTTTTAGATGTCATTTCTATAACAAAATTGAAGGTTTCAGGTTCTTCCCATAGTACGGAGCACATCAGTCACGTTTTTGTTTCTTGTTTTTTGTTTGTTGTTATGACATGAAATAGTCTTTAACTGCGTTTTCTACAGCATAAATAAACGATGTGTTTTGAACAATACATAGATACAAGGTGATTATGTAGTGTGGCAGGTTAAGGGATTCCATTTAAACCAAAGATGCATCTGCTGGGCATTAAAACAAATTAATGAACCCTTTTTATATCTTTCAAAAACATGTGGGTAAAGGCTTTAAAATGTAGGCATTTGTCAACAGCATGCTTTTATGGTGGTGCAGAAATCACACTTGATGTTAAGGTCCGTCCAATTGCGTGTCCTGTCTCGGATGTAGTTATGAATTAATTGCTGCATTACGGGAAACATACTGTGAAGTCCTGTTTGTTTTCAAGACTGAGGCTAGGCTGATTATAGTGATCGTGGGTTACATTCAACGCAGGCCATACGCACGCTTTCATTGGTTAGCTTTAACGTGTTTTTATTTCACAAATGTATTGCAAATTATTATTGTTATTTTGTTCTTGTTAAATTTATAGTTGGGTTATAAGGTGAGATGGTACTTTATTGCCCGGACAAGGGAAATTAACCGTTTTTATAAGTTTTTTCGAAGTATTCCGTCTGATTTATACAAAGTGTACAGGCGCCCCTTTATCCTAAACAGCTTGTTAAGGGCAAAGCCTTACACATTGTATGAGGCACAGCATTTGTTCACGTTATGATACAGATATTAAAATGGGTTTTGATTCTTGATTTTAAGGGTTAACCTTTTGGTTTTGGGCATTCCCATCCCTTTTAGCGAGTCTTGCAGTGACCTCGTATCCTGATCTGCCCTAAGAGAATCAAACTTTCTATTTTGCAGTTTTGGACCAAAATCCAGAAATTGACATTTTGGACCAAAATTGCTAAAAAAATAAATAAATAAAATAAACCACTGCTGTGTACTCATCATTTTCACTTATATGAAATTGCCAGTGACTAAAGAAAGGAATAATAAAAAAAGCTATGCTTTTCCTTTTAATTATCACTTGTAATGGTAAAAGTTTTCCTTCTTAGCTCACGACATAAAGAATAGTACCAACGAGGAGTTATTGCACAGTTGCAAAAGAGCAGTGAAACCTTATTGTTAAGTCTGACTTCCAAGGAACAAGTCAAAATTATACATTACATCTATTAACTACAAAATGGCTTGTGAATAGGTAGAGTCACACTGAAAAATGCAATGCCATTGCCGGGATTTGAACCACGAATCTCCCGGTCTCTAGAAGGTTGCTCTACCACTGAGCTATTATGGCAAGATGCCGGCAGAGCATTAAATTTCTCAACTGATTCGCATTTTTTCCAGTAAACCACAAAGTGATCTCCAATGGCGACTTATAATGTTATAAGTACTTACTTTAAGTCCCAGGAATCATATTATAGTCAACTATTATGATCAATTGGTATCGAATTAATTCTTTTTTTTCACACAAGCCATGCGTAGGACAGGAGCTGGATAGGTTAAGTCAGACAGAAAAATTCAATGTCAAAGCGGAGATTTGAGAATTTTTTTTGAGAATAGCTTTCTCTATAAAGGCACGGATCTGTGTAATAAAATACCTGTCAAAATAAAGAATATGACAGCCGTCCAATGTTCAAATTTACAAGTCTCGTAAGAGTTTTCAACTGATAAACTTCATTAATCATATTAAAATCTGGAAGACCAACAAACGCTGTCACAAAGTACCCAGAGCATTTTCACAAAATGTTTAGGTTGTGGACATTGCTGTGAATAGAAGAGGGGACTGCAGTGAAGGATTTCGAACCAAGGCCTAATGCAAAGAGGAGCTGTCATGCAAAGGATTAAGACAATGCAGCTGAATTTGGGGTACACTCGACGGCATTAGCGAAATCCCTTGGTTGGCTTGTAATCCGCCTGTGACCACGTTTATATTCGGATTTGTGCGACTAAGTGATAAAGGGCACATTGTCCGAATTACGCCATCGCATGGCGCTTTGTGCTCTTAAACCTTGTTCGCTGAACGTTGATCCCCTACGAAATGAGTTTGGGTTCTCAATATCTGTGTTGATAACTCTAGCGAGAATTATGCTGTGTGCTTTGCTATATCAGTCGCTTGGCGTATTAGCATTAATGAGCGCTGCAGGTTTAGTTATTCTTCAGGAAGATCAAAGAAGTCGGATTTGAAAGCACTTCAAGGGGAACCGGCGCTTCCTATCTTAGCAATGTTGAATTTAGCAATTTTGATGTACCTTTTCAAAATATTTTTTTTTTATTAATGCAGAGGCACTTAAATATACAATTCATTGGCCAAGAACAACAGAACAATAAAGTAATGAAATACAAGATATACAGATATTAGGTTGGTGGTAGTTGAAGCATCATCTTCTCTCTGGTCTCCCAATAACAATCGGTGATCTTAGGTGATGACAGGGCAGAACAGCGGTGAAGATGGTCAGAGTCCATATCTGCAGTTGAATTACATAGTAGGCAGGAAGGATTGTTAAATATCTCAGTTCGATACAGGTGGCTGGCCTTTTCAAAATATTGCTTCTTAGAATTCCGATCCATTTACACATTTTGCACGTCATTGTGAGCGCTTTAGTATGGGTTTGTTTATTGAGCATTTTTGCTCAAATAGGTTTTTATTTATTTAACGTGTATGTCCAATGTACATAGCCGATGGAGACGGTATTGTATTTCACCCAAAAATTCGATACGTAAATTTCACCGAAAATACATGTTTTGCGATCCACTGAGTCCAAAAAGCTACAAAAAGATCAGTGTGTTTTCGAATGTACAGCAATAACTCAAAAATCGAAAAGTTGGTTAAATACCGGTTAAATACTCCAAACTACCCCTTACATGGAAATTTTTTTCAAATCTTCGATTTTATAAAATACTGCTCAAATGATTTTGATTAAAATGAAGTATATTAAAGATGTTTACATGGCAAATAAGATGTATATCCTGAATTTCTTGGGAGTAGCTCCTGGAGTCCCCTTCACTCTGAATGAGTTTTGCATAACTGGCAAAGGATAAGAGATAAGCAAGAGCTTATTACACAAAAATGTAAAACTCACACTTTTTATCCTATATAGCTTTTTTTTTTTTAATTTTTAGAGCTATCCATTTCCGAGATATTCCCTGTTATTGGTTCCAATTTTAAAGTGCTTACAGCTTTTCTCAAAAAGGAAGCCCTCGTCCGTTTCATTTCTCATTTGTTTTACTCCTGGCCACGGAAAGAAAACTTAATTTCAATGATAAACGCATAAAGACAGCTTTTTCAAGATTTTACTGTGTTTTACGTATTAAGACTTTTCCAGTAATGATTGCCTTGATTAGCATTATATAAATATAAATATCTTTTGTAAGAATAATTTGTTTACAGAATAGATAGAGAAAGTCATGTGAATGGAACACATTGATTTCTTTTACTAAAAACACATTTTCTCAATAATATTTGCTTTGTTGTGGCAATAAATTTTAAAAGATAAACATTCTAAAAATTTTCTGTAAAAGTTCTCTTGGCTGTGGTAACAATAACTGATAACATATTCACGCCATATCTTCAATGGATTTTGAGAAAAGGCACATTGCAGTTAAAACAATTAAACTTTCGAAAACTTAGTATCATGGAAATTTCAACATTCTTGTGTATTGCTGGACCATATGACGGATTTACTGCAGTCTCCTGCACCCCATAGAATATATATATTCTAAAATGTGTTATATTTACACTCCACTGATATTTAGTATGCCACAGTGTTCTGGCTCATTTTATACAGTTCATCAATATTTCAGAGCTATTTAGAGGAAGAACGACCTTTTGTCCATGTGTACTGCTCCTACACATTTTCATGTGATGAATGAGGAGCTTCACTCTGAGGGATAATAATAACCTTCCTCTTACCAACATTTCTTCTTTCTTTAAAAACTTGTCCTCAACTTTTTCCCATTTTCATACATATATACGTGAACACACAAGAAGCCATCTAAAGTAACAACTTGCAAATAATTCTAAAACTTAAACACTCAGAATCTTCCCACACCAACTGAATTGCAGTTATTTCTCCAATTGGCAAGCTCAAAACGATATATACATTTAGTTTCTCTATCAAGAAAAATTCCAACCAGAAGGATCACGCCCACAAAACTGTTGCAGTGTGCAGTTCTTTTAAAAGAACTTAGGGTATTTATAACACTTTTCATGTAAAGTTTATATCAAACTAGCCGGGGAAGCCTAGATTATTTTTAAGCGAATGCTGTATGTCTGATTCCATTTGTACAAGCATCGAGAGGATATGTGATTATAGTAAGTAGTAAGGTTGCAATTTAGAAATTGGTTGAGGGGTAGAAGGCATTGCAGGAGCAGAATTTCTTCAGTGTTTTGGCATATTCCGAATTTTAATCGACACTGAGTGTACTCTGCTCGGGTGTTCGAAACTATATACGGACAATAAATAGGTGAATTGCAGGTTTTCAGTTTGTTAACTTCTAGTCTGTAAAATCCTCGGTGAGAACACAGATTCAATTAGCTGGTGAGGTCACTCACGTCTGCTGAGTACGTATGGGTAGACATAAACACACACACTAACCAGTGTGTTGTATCTAGCATTGTGATTTATTTTTGTGCTGTTTTTAAATGTATTAAAGGTTCTTAAACTTGCCGTGGCTCTATCAATATGCGTATGCTATTGTCGTTAAATGGCCCATTTGAGGTACAGCAAAAAGGTCGTAAGTTTCGAATGCTAAATAAAGTGCCTTCCACATACTGGGATACTCTGCACTAACTGATTTACTTTGAAGGACAGGATTTGCCATCACAATCTTCCAAGAGCCTGGACATAGATAAACGGGATAGCTTGGATAGAACGTCAGAAGTCAAATTTTGTCAATCTGAAAGATTTCGTTGAGTAACTAAACTTGGTAAAACCATGATGGGCAAGACCTTTAGACATTTTATTGCCATTTATTTAGCAAAACAGAAACGCTGTTTCTCAGAGTAAGTCGCCCTCCGTGGTGTAGTCGTTACCATATACCCAAATTCGTGGGGTCAAACCTGGCGGAGGACAATGGATTTTTTCAGGCGTAAAAATCCTTAGCATAGTTTCCTTCGGAAGGGAAGTTAAGCCTCAAGCCTGATAAAGAGGCCTCTGAGCAAACTTAAGCGATCTTTCACGTCCAATTTAGAATGTGACGCTGAGAACCACAGTAGTTAAAGTGCATACATATTTCTCAGAGTAACTTATAAATTCCTAAGTATCTTCTACAAACATCAATGATACTAAATAACCGGCCAGTCGTTGCCCAACGTTCTTTACAACTTTCCTCAGAAATTCCCTGCATTTCTGAATCTAGGACGTCTTATAATAATATAATACGATAACTTCAGCTTGAAGCATAAAACGGTTGTTTACGAGCCGTTCATTCCTAAATTCGTACACTCTATTTTATGTTTCTTCTTTGTGTATTGGAGGTAGAGGTTGACATTTAGCGTTTCGTTTCACTGTGTATTAATGTAGATATGTGCTTCGACCTCGACACCCTTAAGCTTGTTAAGATGAACATATCTTGCGTCAGATTAATGCTAGCTCCTTGCATACCGAAATGGCACGTCATTTGGTTGGACCGCACTA
This sequence comes from Hymenopus coronatus, assembly GCA_030762935.1. Lineage (NCBI taxonomy): Eukaryota > Metazoa > Arthropoda > Insecta > Mantodea > Hymenopodidae > Hymenopus > Hymenopus coronatus. The sequence continues at coordinate 386,621,698 of CM060900.1, forward strand.
TAATTCAGAGGTGATAACGTGAGAAAATCAACTCTGAATTATAACCCACACTTTTTACTATGTAATTAAACACGAAGCCTTCCTCTGGAATGCGAACCAGTTCTGTGCCTCTCTTATGAGCAGGTTTTATTTGTTTTGCTTTTAATCATTAAAGTGCACCACGGCTTTGGCAGCAAGATGGTTTAGATTAAAATGCTGTTTACATCGAGAATTTTCATCCAGGCAGGAAGCTCTCTGCTGCTGCCCCGTCAAATAATTTGAAACGAATTACAACTTCGCGCAGGCGCGCTCTTTAATATTCTGCTCTTCGTGCAAAATAATAACAAAGATGATGTTGTAAATAACCAACCGCTGGAGAGTTATTCTTTATAACAGGTAATGATGAAGGTTAAGGAATAGGTTTGGGAAGCTGTCCTCAAAACGTTATTGGTGATATAGTTTACCATTAGCAAATTAATAACGGAGCTATTATGTGCTGCAGTAAGCCATTTGAAGCTCCTGCCGTTAAACAATGTGATCACATGTTTAAGCCCATTACATAGTGGTACGAGATTCTATGCTCTGTTCGTGATTTTTTCATATTGTTGACATAGCAGGAACTTCAGGTGATCGATATTCTTGAAAATTTAACGTCCCACCTTAGTATACGTTTACATATACATGCACACGTCTACCAACCTAAGTGGCCCAGGTTTCAGACACGGGCTGTTATAAGGGATGTCCACGTTTCAACCCTAATGAGATTGTTTTCAATTTTTTCTTGCTCATGAAGGGAAGATTATAAAAAAAAGGTATGCGGTAAAAATGTGGTTTAAACACAATTAAAAACTACATTCAGTTGGAAAATCTCTCTAAGAGATAATAATAATCATAATAATAAAATAATAATAATAATAATAATAATAATAATAATAATAATAATAATAATAATAATGCAGAAACTTATTATGTCATCGGTGTAGCCTTCTAGTAGCTTATTTTACCCGCCTTCTTCTGATGTCGACAATAGCATGATGCAGGGGACTATTGTACAGTACGATCCATATAAATCTGAATCATTTTAATAGGCCATAATTTCTCTCTGAAAGGTGGTAGAAATGTGAAATTTGTTTTAATAATGTCAGTGGCTCAGAGAAAATCGACAACAGTCATGGCAGCAATCGATCAATGCCATCTGTTGACTATATTGATAATTTAGATGGAAATTATACGAGCATTTTCATGGCATTGTAGACAGTTGCGCTCTTTGACATGTGTCAATTGACTAGCCACATTCCTGGCTCAATCGACGCAGCGATTTGTTTGGAGCCTTCACCAGCCTTCTTCGAACATTTGTAACAACCTCTGCACTCAATGGTGGTCTATGTTTTCCACTCTCACTAACGAGTATACCAGCTTCTCCGGCTTTCTTGCTAGCGATAAAATTGTTGCCTTTGTCGGAACATCCCGTACATTAAATTCTCTTCGAAATTACCGTTGTGTTGTTACCAAGGAATTTGTCTTCCAATATATTTTCACAGTGAAAACACGCTCTCGAAGTGAGTGCTTCATGTTGCTGTTATGACTGCAAACTAAAGACTGTCTACAATGCATTGAAAATGCTCGTAATTTCCATCGAAATCATCATTATAGTCAAGAGATGCCGTTGATCGATTGTTGTCGATTCTCCCTGAGCCACTGAGGTCATTAAAACAAATTTCACATTTCTACGAGCTTCAGAGAGAAATAATGGCCTATTAAAATGGTTCAGGTTTATATGGATTGCACTGTATTATTTGTCCCATTTATATTTGCCCATATCTTCATAGAATTCACAAAAAACCAATTACTGGAGTTGTGTAAACGAGACAGGTAGTATACAAGGTACAAGTACGTAAGACAATTCTTGAGTTCGCTTTCTTTGCTATCAAAGTCTTGCTTATTTAGGTACACATCTTGATTTCATCGTGCTTATAACAACTGAATAGTATCACAGTTTTGCTTATGGACCTTTCAGTGAAAATACAGCAAGAGAAAACAAAAATGTTTGTGTAACTTCGGCACTCTGGAACTCTAGTGTTTATTATTTATGCGCATGCGCGGCCACTCGCAGACACACACACATTTCAAACGTTTCCGGGCGCTTCGTGGCCTAAACGAGTGGTAAATAGTATGGGAAGACGTTCGAAAGTTAAAGGTTGGTGGCTTTTCTCAGTGTTGTTATACATGTTGTAACAATAAGTTACGGCGAAACTTTCAGGACACATTTCTCACATACAGAAGGATAAAATATAGGTCCAGAAACGTCCTATTTGTATCTTAGAACTCATTTTTCTACAACTCTTCATGGCGCATTAATCATGGAGAAACACAGGAACAGAGCGTGCCAGCATATCAAATGAAAGTTTTTCTTGCATGAAATGAACCTGCTGCCTTGGATACGTCTAGTTAAGTTGAAATTCTTAGGCTCACCGCCAGTGTTTTGTGTCCCATTTGAACGAACGTCATAGGACATGCGACTCATTTCATTGCCTTATTGCAGGTAGCATCAGACGTTTAGTGTTCCTTCGAACATGGCAAGCTTAGTGTTCATCACGGAGTTGGTTTCGATACAGAGTATGGAAGTGTGCTCAAATGCAGTTGGCAGATGCTCATTTGACATATGTATTCGCATATGGCAATGGCGGTGGCGCTCAAAGTATAAATCGGGACAACTTGCCAGGAAAAACGCACAGGAAAATGTTTGAAGCAGTTGATCGTCGCCAGGTAATACTTATTTGAAATTTAAAACATCCAGAGCATGTAAGATATATTTCATTTATATAATATTTGTATTGTTTGAACTCGTTTTTCTAATAAAGATGAACGATGTGATGCATTTTTAAAAATATTCCCTTAAAATCCAAGTTTTGCAGTGTATGAGTTTACAATAGATCTGGCATATTATATGTTTGTATGTTAAACCTAAGTGTTGCAGAAAAACTATAAGCTTTTGTGCTCTCAAAAACTCATGGTTTTTCAAAATTTAATAATTAATTTCTCAAAATTGGAACGTTATTTCGAAAACGTATATGACAATTTTCTTTAATGAGAGACGGCATTGAAATAAATTAGCAAAAAATGTCATCTTTTGGAGTATTTTGAGTATGAAAAGGTGTTGGAAAAAGGTTTTCGAGAAAATACGTTTTAAAGTTGGGTGTGCCCATTACTAAGAATGCACATGCGCATTTATAGCTACAGTTAATTTGTTGTTAAAGTGTATCAAGTGGGAAAAATATATATTTTCTGAATGTGCAGATATGAAATAATTTTATTACGTAAAAATACATATTTTTAATTTCTCATAATTTGTAGTCAATTTCACAGGTGCATAGGAACTTGAAGCCTGCTGTAAGTGATTGGGGGATTGCCTATGAGTACGACGATACTAACTGGAGGAGGCAATTCTTAATACAGTTATGACAACGCTAATTCTTGTTTCTTATAAGCTTGCCCCGTTAATACGTAATTTTCCTCACACAGTTCCCTTCTTCTTCTTCCCCTGATTGGCTAAGTACACCTTTGAATGGCGATATACAAGCATTTTGCGCTGCAAGGTCAGGCGATAAAAGCGATATAAACAGCCCGTTATGAAGGATTTGTTTTCCTCATCCGAGAGGCAGGTTTAAAACGATATATATTTGTTGATAAAAATGTACACGTATTTTAGAAGCATTTACTCTTGTTACACAATATATTTGATTCATGCTGCTAGAAAATATAAATTTGACAATTCTCTTCGGATATATTAACGTAATATACGTGTTAAGTAAGCACATACTTTACACCCCACCGTTGCCTATTACACCAAAGCAGCCAATGAGAGACGTCTTGTCACGCGGAAGTTAAGGAATATGGGACAAGGTAATGTGGAACAGGACTTAATGCCAGCTTAAAGCAATTAGGCAACACTAGGCACTTTACACTACAGTTCGTACTATTAAGGGCATTTGGGTATAAAAATGTACCTGCTATGAAAACGACAAAATGATTTATTCCTCCACGTGCAGCATAGCGCCATGCGGAATCAATCATTGCAAACTGATATTTCGTTTTTATTACAGTCAAATCATGCCTGCTTCATCGCTCACTTTTGGATTATGAAGAAACCGTGACTGCACAAGGAACATGGTACATCAGTATCGTGTATCACCAATCATTTGGGTTGTGAATTGCTTTCATGTGGGCAGGAAATCGAATCGTAAACGCAACACTAAAATATGTCTATACGGATGATACAGGTAAAATAAATATCAAAATTATATACACCAGTCTTCTTCTTGTTTTTCTTCTGCTTCTCCACTTACATAACCTGCTCATGTGGAGAATTTACACCCCAGGATGTACTAGTCAATGCCCGGATTCAGGTGCTGTTGAGAAACTGATGGCCTATGGATGAAGTAAAGTATTCACGGATGGGGGATCAGTCCAATATATGTTATGAGCCAGGTACTAGACTGATATTGAGAAAGTAGATGACCTGAAATGTAGACGAAATGGATAATAGGGTCTAACCACTTTGTCATGGCACCGCCCCGATATAATACAGATCAGAACCTCGTAACAACAACAATAATAATCATTCTCATCATAAGTGGTGTTCACATTTATGTTGTTTTAGTGCTATGCAGAAAATCGATGTCGTGCTCATGTTATGATTAACGTTATTACTCTCTATTACTAATTTTATGTGTTTAAGGTTGCTTTAACAGCTTGGGCAAGCGCGGCCGTATATAAGTGGACACGTTATAGTGTGTAGTGTAAAGTTAACAGTTCTATAAAATGTCAAATTGGATTATAATATGATATATAATTATAAATTCTACATTTAAAGATGTATTTATGTATTACTAGGCATTTATTGTTAAAAACCGATGCTATTCTGTATTTAGAGTACTTGGGACTATGCGCTAGTAATTATGTTCCATACTGAGACTATGTTACAACTGCCACGTGTTCCTTATTTAAATTGTAAAATTGAGTGAATTTACAGTGACCAATTCTGAGGTGAGTTGTTACTACTTGCTGTCCAGATTTGGCAGTTCGAAGAGGTTTAAAGCTGTTGAAGCAGCCTGTGCGAGTATTCTGTGATTTTCTTTCTAAATTGCGCGAAGTTGATGGTGTTATTATTATAAAACATTCAGCCCTACTTTTACTGCTGTGTCGTTTCCGATCAACATTTGAGGTTCACGATTTGTTTAAAAATAAGGAACTAGTTCTTATTTATTATACGTAATATCCACAGTTGGTTCAGAATTTCGCACCTATATTTAAGGCAGTTATAGTAGTTGGAACTGGGGAATGGTTCTCTAGAAATAGCCAGCGTACCAGTGCTACAGTTCTTTAACATTTTAGGGAATTTTGCAGTAACAAAAGAAAGGTAACTTTAATTTCTTCCTTCTAGGTCCAATTTTTGGAAAAAGGCATATACGATAGCTTCCCAGTTTACAATGAAATTAAGGAACCCAAATTTAATTTTATACATGTATCCACCAATATACGCATTTACTTCTCAGGTTCACACCAACAGTCTCCTAAGAATATGGAGGAAATTGTTTCTTAGTTTAGCAGTTGTATTATTATGAATATAAAAAACCTAACCAATCAGAAAGTGGCAATCTCACATTTGCGTGAGCCTGAGTATGATGTTTACTCTCAGATATGCTACTTTATACAGCAACTAAAGCAGACAAGGTGGTTTTTGAATTCTTTAATTTAAGGAAACTTTTAAACTGCTGCTGTTCTTAGTGTCCCATTGTATATGGACAATTTTGCTTAATTTTGCTCAGAGATTTGCTCAGAGACCTCTTTATCAAGCTTGAGGTTGCAGACAGACAAGGCGATCAACTAAATAGTACCGATAACATATATAACAATTGTGCATTACCAAACTTTCAGAACACATTCATCAAATGCAGAAGAAGAAAATATGCTAAATGAACGTGAGTTCCATGTTAGAACTTATTTTCTGTATCTCTTCATAGTGCAATAATTATGGAAGAGAGATGGAAATAGAACATGCCAGCATATCACATGAAAATCTTCCGTACCCACATGAAGTTTTCAAAAATCCTCCTGTTACATTCATTCACGGTTCATCACATTGGATCCCGAATGCCTTGATGTATCTCTGGAGAACTGAGTATTGTTTCGCCGCCTTCCATATTATCGGCATGAAGATTCTCTTGAAATACAAAAACGTTCAAGTGCTCCGATGGTAAATAAAAATCTTGCTCGTTTAGGACCTCAGAGCTTGGAGATCAGGGAATCGGTACACCTCCAATCCATCTGCCACGGAATCTGGTATTAGAAGTAACACTGAAATGAAAAAGTGCTCCATCGATCATTAAGTTTCGTCCCACTGTTAAAGAGGCATCTTCTAGCAGAACAGGTTAAATATTCTCTTAGAAAACGTGAATTTGTATGCTAAGTATTGGTACAAGAACTTATAGCCTTATGACTCGACAATGCTGTCGCATAGCATTCACAGAATAGTGTTCATGACAAGATCCATCAGCTGCGTGAGGTTTCACATGAGTCCATACTTGCTGGTTGTAAAAATCTACTATCTGAATGACGTTGAAAGTATTCTCGAGAGGGCTAAGGAGGCCTGCAAAACCATGCTACTAAGATATGGAAACCTAAGTGTAATACGCACATAAGATCGCGAGAAATAACTGAATGATGACAGTACTTACAAATTATAAAATAATTAAAAAGCTCAAGCCAATAACAATAGAATCGGAAATAGCTGACAACTACAAACATTTATTTGAAACCAATTCTGTGTTAAGTAGATTACATATTTCTGTGCAGTAAAGTTTTGTCTTTTTTTATATTTTAAACGTTGCAAAAATATGCAACATGCATTCAAATGAAGAGAATTTTACCAGAAAACTCAAGGTACATGCCATATTTGTGAAGAGGCGATATTTTGATCAAAATTATTAGAGCCATTTTTTTATAAATTAAAGGATACTTTCAATTGGAATTATTTTCTATGAAGTCTTCGTGTCATATCATTGGAAGATGCTGAACTTAAAGCATGATACTTATCCAAGGTTTCATTTTTTTTTACACAAACACCCACAAAACATGCACACATACCTTTTCCTAAAATTGCTCTTTTGTATTTTAGACCCTAAAAATATGTATTTTCAGTAATTTCTTAATGCTGGATTTTTGGTTCAAATGCAATATTTGTTATGTCTACAAGGAAATGGCAGGGAAAGTATTAAGGCAGGTGATAATACCTTCACACTGTCATAACATATTACATAGTTTTGTATGCAGCAATATTTGTGTGTATTCAACTAATGCGTATTTGGCCTTTCATCGAAATGCATATACTCCTCCACATTGCTTCTTGCAAATTTTACTCAATTGTGTATGCATTGGGCTATACACACAACACAAAGCGCACATGACGATATCATTAACATTCCTTTTCGTTGTGTTGTAATGTTTTCATTAATGAACCTTCTCAATTGAATTTCATTTGTTGCTATCAAAAGAAACAGTAGTCATTGAAAGCACCAAATTTATTTTATACAGCTCAGAACGGAAGACCTTTTTTGTTTCGTGGTATTAATCCATTATATTTTTCATGACGTACTTCTTGGAGACACTAACTTGGTTTTATACGTGCAACAAAAAGTAACCGTGGTTTAATTAATTGATGACAGGGAGATACTAGCCATCTTTTTGGGTCATGATGTCAGCGTATTCAGCAAAAGGGCCCCAAATTGTTCCTCTACCGCAACGTCATTGGTGCAAATGTCATGCATTGATATGTAAATATATATATATATATATATATATATATATATATACCTGTCATTGTGAAACTATTAAGATGTCCTCATTTATATCTGTACATCATTACATACACTTATACGCCATCATCCGTGCTCTAGGAGTAACATTTTTTTTTTGGGCGTAAACATACTTAGCATAGCTTCCTTTGGAAGGGAAGTGCCCTAGCTGTATGGCAATGAAGGATTTAAAAGTAAATTTAATAATGCAAAGGATGATACGAAAATTAGCAGAAAAATTAACCAACCCAGCATTTGTCTTGCGCCCGAGGAAAACCCCAAAAAAGCTTTCGGTGAGATATGTTAGTCTCCTGTCTACGGCACGTAAAAGAACCTCAAGCCTGATAAAGAGGCCTCTGAACAAAATTAAGTGATCTTTCTCGCCCAATATAGAATAGGACGCTGAGAACCACAGAATTTAAAGAGCGTCCATAAGTTAAACTCAATTTCAGTTTACATATCCTTATCTTTTTATTAGCTACATCTTGGCGTTGGTACGTAATACTTGTTCATAGTAGCTAATTAAATAACGCTGAAGGAGCATGGTGTGTGAAGAAACTTCTTTGTTGTTAACTTTTTTCAGAAGTGCTTTAAAGTAAGCATTGTTTACAGGTAGCGCGCCCGTTCTTGACAAATGACATTTTTAAATGAGATGTTAGATGCGAGTCACTTGCTCACCTTTTCTGTAGACAGAAGCAAGAACGGCAGACAGATGTTGTGTATGTTATTCTCGTGTTTCTGCGCTGCAGTAGAGCAATCACTACAAAGCAAATATCACACTTCCAGTGATGTTAGTCACATGTACTCACTCTCAAGCTCGCTTACTGCTTACACTACACTTTATACACAATGTTCTGGTATTTCTTCTCTTCCGATATTTCTCCCTCATCTTCTTATTCTTCTGAATTGCTGTTATTTTCATTAATAATTAAGCATCTATAGTTGAAACACTGGCAATGGAACTTTGCAGTCAACTGTGCGTTGTGTATTCTCAAATCGGAATAATAAGGAAGCAGAGCTGTTTGTTAATGTAACATAAACTATTGGCCGACCTGTTTACCAAGAATAGACTAGCCACTTTATTTTCACTAAAGGACATTCGTCTAGAAGGAACGAGCAGCATGTACTTTGTTAAATGGAATATTAGAGGTCATTATTTCACTCACATCTAAAAAATTCAAGTTGCCTATTGGACAACATTTCGCCTTTTGGTTTCTTTTTAGTGGAGGGAAGTTTAATATTTATATTTTATTATTGCATTGTCCTTCTGGTACTTGTCAAACAGTACTCTTTATCTCTTCTTTCCATTACTTACCCTGTCACAATTTGCAGTAATATATTCATTCCAAATTGTTCTACAAATCAGCCAAATGTGAATATTTCGATTTTTTTGTTGGAGGCATTTTGTGAGTTTGGGACTACTCAGCACACCAGAGAGTCGCAATGCGCAGCAGGCAGTAAGCCTAATAGTGTTTTGCTGCGACTATACTGTGCAATTGCGTTACACTATGCACATGTCGCAGGTAGTTTGCAGTCTTCTCTTCTGCGATTGCTGTATAAAGGCTCAAACTCTAATAATGATGGAGTGAATTCTAAAGGAATTACAAAGTTATAGCGTTGTTTACTGCGCAAAAACTATCCGCATAGTAACATTGCTAGAATATGATATTTGAATAATGCAGCACACTTCATTTCAATCTTACGTGAAAAAAAAAAAAAAAAACGTATGCAAAGATCGGTAAAACAATTTGTGGTTAACAGGTGTCCGTAGGAAAGTCATAAACACGCTATTTTGTCTTTAAGCAAAGTGACACTTGATGCTATCTATGAACGTCAATAAAACAAATAAAGACATTAATACAGTATTTCTCATGTGTGGCATGCCATATGCGTTTTTTGTGTCAGGTGTTTCATTCCGCCCATTTATACGTTTCCACGAACGGCTGAAAGCTGTTTAATGGCGGGGAGTATTTCTATTTTCCACCTCATAAATCGTTTTACAACATGACTAAACAACATTAAAACAATAGTTGAATTTCTTTCATATTTAAAGCACGAAGGTGATTAGGCATGCAAGAAGCCAAACGGCCTCTTATGTCGATATCGATTCTGATGTATTATGTGTAATATAATTATGTTATCTTATTCACACCCAGCATATAGGTCACCACGAAAGCCTAGGATCAGAAGCGTGTCGAGGACCAGATGAACATTAAATCAGAGGGGAGAAATCGGAACGGGGAATCGGCCCTTAGCCAGGTATAAAGGTGAGGAAAACGGCGCCCAACATCGCCGAAAAAGTTGTGTAATCTGTAAAACAGTAGCACTAATAGCGCAAAAAAACAAGTATTGGAGAACTAACTATACACCTGACGTTAGCACTGCTTGGTGGTCGCTCTCTCGCACTGTTGGTACCGTTCGTCACTCACTGTCGTCCATGTACAGTGGTTTCCAAACTACCAAAGTTACTACAGTCTGGCACCTATATAATAAAGAACTGAAATATGCAGCGATGAACTTCTTTAAAATAATTCGCACTATCCCTCCAGACACGCTAATATAAACATTTTATCTACAAATCGCAATCATTGCAGTTATTAAGCAAGGCCATTTCGAGCGGTTTATGTTAAGAAACCTGGCATAACAGAAGAATCCTGTAACACATCTCATTGCCAGATATATTTATAACACGATTGACGTGATAGGCCAAGCCTCCTTCACAGATGAGTGAGTCACGTGGCTATCAAGTGGCTGTCAAGTGCAGAGAACTCTCCCATTTTATAATTCGTCAGGCTTATGAAGCAAACGTTTGTAAATTTCTTCTACAATGGCACCTCAAGCTGTCAAGCAAAATTGACAGTTGTTAACATTTTGGCTTTCTATAAAAGTATACGGGTGTTAATGAACGTGGTATATCCACAGTGTTTACCACGGAGAGTATGCAAAGGCCAAGGCTTTAAATACAGGGTGATTTATATAGAGCTGACACATTTCTTTCTTTAATTGTTTCAAAACGAATTGTGCTAGCGACAACTTATTTTACATAAACTGTAGAGGAATTTTGAGAGATTATTTACCTCTATAGCAAATATTGAAAATATCCTCCATCCTGCATAAGGCACAACGCAACACGTCGTACTGGCCACTCGTTGGAGGACTCTGTTGTCAATAGCTTGAATCTCCTTTGTGATGTTATGCTACAGATCGTCCAATGTCTGGAGACGAGTGGCGTAAACCCTGTCTTTTAAGTAACCCCATAGAAAGAAGTCCGGCGATATCAAATCCGGAGATCTTGGTGGCCACAAGCTGCTGGAAATTATCCGGTCGTCAAAGAAACTTGCAATAGGTTCATGGATTCATTTGATGTATGGCATGTAGCGCCATCTTGCTGAAAATATCCTTGATTCAGCTCTACATCCTCCAGTTGCTCAACAAACTCCATGAAAATCAGTCGGAACTCCACAGTGTTCACAGTCTGGTTAAACATCTGCGCATCTAGTGACAAGGAATCGAAACTCCAGAACATTCCGCTTAATTTGGTGCTAAAATTGGGTCATTGAATGAATTTCCAACGGAATAATTAAAGGAAGAAATGTGTTAGTTCTACATAAATCACTCTGTATATGGGTATAGTGCAATTCTGGTTGTCAGATCAAACTCTCTCATAGTGGAACAAATCGCGAATTTATATGGAAAAAGCTATTACTTATAAACTTCTCTTATACTTAACAGATTTATATATCACTTTGCATAGGAGTACAAGTAGCATGCTGCTATGCTATTCAAATCCTGAATATATTTGGGGTGAATATAGACAAAATTATTAAATTATTTCTTGGTTAACATATTTTCCTAAAACTTTACACAGCAGTCATAAGTAGCACGCTGTTATAATGTACACATTCTGAACGGAATAATGGAAAATACCCCTTTATAGAAGGTGAATTTGTATGACACAACTAACTTGTTGGTTATCAGGTTGTAATAAAGCTTTGTGTAAGAGTTACACATCAAGTATTTCTGCATCAATCCTGAATTCAACTAGAAAAGAGAAATTACTACACTGTACATATCCACATATTATATGGTATATATCCACTTAATGTACAGATGCACTGCGCCTGCGAAAAAAAAGGTTACAGCGGACGCAAAACTTCTGGAATCGTGACCCCGACGGCCAACCCAGCTGCCGAGCCTAGCTTACTTGAAGTTTGCGATATGGTTACTTTGTATACTCACAGTCACAGCGAGCAAAACATTGAACAGCTTATCTGGTAGCAACATATACTATACAATTCGCTTCCTATCTTCTATTTACTCTAAGGTTGATCCGCGCTAAAACAGATCCACCTGGTCAGTGCACCGCGGTACAACACAGTTGCAGAGCGAGCAAGAATGAAATCCCATGCTAACAATCTAAATTACAGAATGAATTTATTCTTAAATTGTACAATATTCTATACAAATTGACTCCGATTTGTACCGTTAAGCAGAGCTACATGTCCCAACGTGCTATTCGCATGAGTCACCTGATTTCCGTATTATTTTACACAGTAACGGTCGCTATTGTTTAGAATCATGGAAGAGGATCACCGAGAGTTTTCTCTCGCAACTTTCGAGTTACATAAAGCATAAGGCTGATAAACCGTTGACTAGTAGTGAAAATAACTATAATGTTGAAAATTTATGGTAAGTTTTGTAAGAAATATCCAACACTTCTCGTGAAAGAAGTGATAAAATTAACATCTGAGTTCACCGGTGTTTAGGCTACAAATATAAACAGTGCTCATAAAGAAAGCCCTGAAACGGAAAAAATGGTTGCACCCGGGGAAAAAAGAAAGCGTATGAAATATACGATGCAAGAATGTGATGATTCTGTGAAGTACACAATTTGCATAGAAGTGCAGAATATATTTTTTTTTTAAAAAATGAACCGCCAACAGTTAATAAAGTGCTACATGTAACAAAAGAAGAAGCGTTGTTTTGGGAGATGCATAGTTTAAGTGACACCATTATTTATAATCTAGTTAACAACCATTGAAAGGAAATCAGCAGCACAAATATTTCAGACGGCGATTCTGATCTGGAGGGAATAGAGTCGCTTCCGAAGAGCGAATTAATGTAAATTATCCCATACTTGATATTTTTTCTATCGTATTATTTTAGAGTTAAGTAGTACTTGTGTTCCTATTCATTTTGTTATGACTATCAACAGTATCACCATTATACCTAACAGAATATTTTAGTCGCCGTTTAAGTTGTGGGAACAAGGGCTCGGTTCGTTTTACATTACAATATGCTACGTGTACGCCCCGTGAAAGTATGTACTCGTGAAAATATGACAGCATTTCTGACGCGAATGGCGGAAGGTTACATTATAACGGTGCGCTGGCCGCCTGGATTTTGTTTTGGTTGAGGATCAACTTAAGACTGAATAGGCTTTAGCTCTCATTAAGATATTCACATGTCCAGATCTGTTCGCCAGTTATAACAAATTAGCTGGCAAATTAAGCCATTTATGTTTTTACATAACGTGATAAAATTCCATTCTCATGAAAATTATGCAAGAAACAAAAGAAAAATATCGAAGTTAGAGATTTTAGGAGTCACAGACTTCCACTTTTGGCAGGTATTAAATTGGAAAGGTAGAGTCAGATTGGAAAGTCCAATGCCATAGCCAGGATTTGAACCAAGGATCTCCTGGTCTCCGTCGAGTTGCTCTAATCACTGAACTATCATGGCAACATGCCGGCGAGGCACTAAATTCTGCAGCTGACTCGTGTTTTTCCCACTAAACCACAAGAGATCTCAAATTATTTTGAGATGACCTACCTCAGCATTTTTAGAAACTTTTTAAGTACTTTAAGTAGCTGGCTTTATAGTTTAACCCACTATTAGGTCGATCAGTGAATTGTTTCTTCTGCACCAGTCGTGTGTAGGGCAGGAGTTGGAAAAGTAGTTAGTTGCAACTTCTGTCATTTCAAAATAATTTGAGATCTCCTTGTGGTTGACTGGGGGAAAAAACACGAGTCAGAATGAGAATTTAATGCCGTGCGGCATGTTACCATGGCACTCAGTGGTTGGAGCAACTGGACGGAGATCAGAGAATCCGTAGTTAAATCCCGGCATTAGATGTTTCGGTCTAGCTCATCCTTTCCAACTCCTGTTAAACATACTGATAATGTGGAAGAAAGAATTAATTCACAAGCTTTGTTATAATCTCTCGGTTCAAATAGTGTAATTTTTTTATACTTTTAAGTGTTCTTTCTTTAATTTTTCGCGCTAGATTTCAATTCGGGACCACTGTGCACGTCTTTCGGGAGGTGTGTAGTCTTAACTCTTCAACAGGTTGTACCGAAAGTGGAAGGTGTGTGATGGTAGTCATAGATACTAGTTTGAGATTGGATGCTGGATATGTAGCAATGACGCGCCCACATTACGAAGTCGACTACAGCTGCCGATGGCCGCTTTGATGTGTAAATTGATGGTGTAAGCGCCGTGCTTGTCTTAGCCGTCTAAGTGTAACTCTACATTCTCTGAATTTCGCCAGCCGTTACTAACCCATGAAAATGTTTGTGGCGTTTTCTGAACTAATATTTTTG